>OZ030011.1:108422247-108902247 GCA_964023405.1 Apodemus agrarius | reverse complement strand
ATTTCTTCCACAGCTTCCTACTCCTATGGAAGAGCTTTTTTTTTTCTTTTTTCTTTTTCTTTTTTTTTTCCAAGACAGGGTTTCTCTGTATAGTCCTGGCTGACCTGGAACTCACTCTGTAGACCAGGCTGGCGTCGAACTCAGAAATCTGCCTGCCTCTGCCTCCCAAGTGCTGGGATTAAAGGCATGGGTAACCACCGCCTGGCAGAAGTGCTTTTAAAGGCCTTAGTGGCAACAATTTCACTCATGAGAGTAAACACAATTACATTTATGCTATATTTCATGGCTATAATCAAAGTAGAAATACCATGCAAATGTGCATCTCTTATATTGTTCTTCTCTGAGTTATGTGCAAATCTAATGAAAACTCTATAAAGACAGCACATGGCCCTGTGCAAGCTCTAAGTGTTTGGGTAGTGACAGGAATCTGAGACCCAAACGCTGCAGTGAACCTTGAAAAGGTTTTTATAGTATTTATCTACTATGTGTACTTTTTTTTTTATTCTCTTGAACTCCAGATTCCTGTGAGCTTCCTCTGGCTTTTAAAGGGTGGGCAGAAGACCACTTTGGTGATACAGTCTAGCATTTGACATAGTCAGAAAAATACAGAAGTATTTTCCTTATGTCTAATGCAATTTCTAAATATAGATGTAGGCTTCTGGCTATGCTGCAGTAGCTTGCGACAGACTCAATATCCTGCCAAGAACAACTAGAAGCTTGATTTTTAACAGTGCCTAGAGGCGTGCAGAAGTTATTGACACACAGAGACTCAAGGAGCCAATGGGAAGATAGGTAGCAAGATGAGGGGAGCCCATTGTGGTTCTACTTGGGACACTTGCTAACTTCTGCTATGTGATAAAAGCTGAGAACCAGGAAGTATGTCATTTCTATTGGTCAGAGAAGAGGTGTAACTTCAGAAATATTGATAGCAAAATTTTACCGTGCAGCTAGAAATGATATAATGTAACTGGAAATTGTAGGACTAAATATTCCCTAAGAAGAAATTTATTAATTGTACAGTAGGTTGACCAGAGCTGAAGACGTTTGCGATCAGTTTGGGAGACAGGAGAGTAGGAAATGCGTAACGTGAAATAGACAGACAAAAGCAAAAATAAGAATCATGGGAAAGAATGTAAGAGGCACACACATCAGAGAGGATTTAAAAAAATTCTGGGGCTGGAGAGATGGCTCAGAGGTTAAGAGCACTGTCTGCTCTTCCAGAGGCCCTGAGTTCAATTCCCAGCAACCACATGGTGGCTCACAGCCATCTGTAATGAGATCTGATGCCCTCTTCTGGTGTGCCTGATAACAGCAACAGTGAACTCATATACATAAAATAAATAAATCTTTAAAAAAAATCTGAGGCAGTATTTGAAAATCTCTGCACTGTTGACAGTTTGAGTCAAACATTGCTCAAATGCTCTAGGAGATTATGCCCTGGATGACAAAGTCATGCCAGGTGGAGAGCCACCAAAATACCTCCAATAAAATACATGAGAGACAAAGGAGGCAAGGGCAGTACTTGAACAGAAACAGTTCTCGAGGGTGGGTCAAAAGTTCAAGATCTCCACGTTCTCTTAGACATTGGGGAAGTTAAAAAAGAAAGCACAAATTTGTATTAATTTTCAGTAAACCAATGATTCCCAGGGGAGCCTTTCATATAATCAGTAAACCAAGACTAAAATAACATTTATTTAATGAGTGTTCATTTAATAAGTTAATGGGGCAGAAGGTGGTATAATATTGAATACTTGACCAAGTTAAAGAAAAAAGGGGGAACAAAAAGTAAAAACCAAAACACCTCAGATCAGATAGAAAACAAATATTAGCATGACAAATAGAAATCCAAAAACATTCTTGATTACAATACATGTATATAATGTATATAATATATATGTGTATGATATTATTATATTTAATAAAATTGGATTTTATTTAAAGTCTAATTTTATCCTTACTCAAATAAGAAACTCCTTGAATATAAGATAAAGTAGGTGAGATTCAGTGTATGTGAAAGATAAAGTAAACAAACCAATAGTATTTCTGGAACATACTCTTAAGTGCTTACAACAACTGACTATCAGACATTTGGAAATTTTGCCAGTTGTTAAATACTTGCTTGAGATGGGCCATTATGAAAATCTGAAGATGCCATGAATTAGCGACTTGGATTTTGCCTTCCTGTTTGTATGTTGTTGTACAAATCCAGCTCAAAGGAAAGACTGATTACACCAATTCTAGTCTTCCCTAAGGTAAGAGGCACTATATGTGTAAACACATTTATTCAGGATTAAACAATCCACTAGGAAAGTGTGCTAACTTAACATTTCTGATATCTAAATGCATGTGTGCAAAATTAACAGAACTGGCCCCTTCTGGATGCTAACATTTGTACCCGTGTCACCTTGGGGAATGCAAATTCAGGGACTATATTCCAAACCCATTGGACTGGAGTCATCAGGCCAGCTATTTGTCCTAGCCAGGTCTATTTGTCCTAGAAGCTGGAGGCTACCACTTCCCCCCCTCCCCACATCTGCCGATGCTCCCCACATTTCCCAGCCTGAGCCACTCCACTGCCTTCTCTCTTCCCATCCAATCTCTTCAGCGCTCTCTACTTTCCTGAGGAAGTCAGCTTCAACTTTCCCAGGAAGCATGTGGGGGTCTTGCTGAAATGTTGATACACCTGAGCTAATTCATACACAGTTTCAACTTGATGGCTAAATGGTCCCCCGTGTAAGGGTATGAACGTGAATACTCCTTAGGGGCAGGGGTTTAGTAAGCCCTCCACTTCTCTCCTCAGCCCACAGTACATATATTTTCTACATCGAATTGAATTTATACAAAACTCCTTTGTTTCTGCGCAGAAAATAGGGACTATCCCTTTTCAGTTTGAGAATGATGGCCAAAGAGGTGCTTTTTCTTTTCCCCCTGCCTGAGGTAAGGATGTGTAAGACATTGCAATATATATTTTGGAAGCTATGTCTGTTCACTTAAAAGTTTTCTCCCTCACTGGCAAACATAGTAGGAAAGGCAGCCATGTTTTCCTTCTCTTAAAACACAAGGGTGTTGTGACTTCAAAGATGTTATTAACTTTTTAAAGGGAAGCTCTGAGAAAAATAGATAAGTCTTAAAAAGCCCTTAACAGCATGCTTGTTCCCTTTAAGCCCTTAAGAAAGTCTTAGGTACATTCAAATGTTTTCCTTTAATTTCAATTTTTGTTTTACGATAGGACTAATTAAAGCAACACCTGTTTGGAATGATCTAGTTGGTGCTGGGTCAACATTTCCATTGGGTTATGTTCCAGCTGTGAAAACTCAAGTTGAACTAAGAATTGGGTGTATAATATCCAAACCCAGGGGGATTCAAAAGAAACACCAGTATACTAGCGTGCATATTCGGGGGGCAAACCAAATAGAAGCAAAGTAGTTTCAGGTGCTCTTTAGCACTTGTGTAGTATGCAGACAATTTTTTTTAATGATTTTGGTTTGTAGGCCTTCAGCTGCTCATGTAGGTAGACTGCCTTTGGGCATTGAAAAGAATAAAAATACAAGGCAGTTTGGTCTATGTAAAATTTTAGCTACTGGGCTCGAAGGTTAATAAGCCTCCTCTCATCAAAAGACTTAAGATGTGAAATGATAAATGATAGATTTAAGGATCCCAGAGGCATCTTGTTTGATACATACTATGTTTTAAGGGTCAGTGGCTGCTTCTGTTTTTCTGTTGGGAGTCCTTGAAGTTGAAATTCATTAGCATGTCACAGAAAGAAAATGGACCTTGGATTGAGGCTGGAAGTCACACCATAGACCCAATCCCGCCAAATGGTGATTTTCAAATACTTGTTAATACATGCAGGAGCACAAATAAGGAAGGTGGAGAGGAAAGGAGCTTCTCAGACTGATTCTGAACAGGAGCTCCTTGGGTGTTCTAATGCTGCAAAGGGTGGATTGAAACCACTGTCTCATGGATGATATGTGCAGCTAAGTAAATCTGAAGCTTGATTTAGGTGAGATGTTTTGAGAAGAAATTTGATTAGTTGAGAAAGAGAACTGAGTATTCCTTCAGCTTATGTTCTACATTCGAGAAACTCCAAAGAACTAGTTATTAAGCAAGGATGAAGACTAGAGCATTGTACCAGCTGACCTTATGATGGTTATATGTGACATCTTTTGAAAGTCATGAAGTGCCAAGACTTCCCTGGGAAAGGTTATAGGAATGCCTGTCAAATTCATAGGCTTGATTTCACTCCCTTCTTCTCTCTCCTCCTGATCTTCCATCTTTGTTTGTGTCCTTTTCCTTCCTTCCTTTCTTCTCCTCCACCCCACTCACCTACACACACACACACACACACACACACACACACACACACACATACACTTCCACATTTTAGGGGCAGAGTTGGATTTTAAACTGTTTTCTACAACTGTGGTTCAATAGAAATAAAAGTTATGGGATTTCAAGACAGAGTCAAATTGAGAGCCACTATTGATGCTATAATCCCATCGTATAAGGGAAGTTCATCTTGGAACCATTAGAGGAGCTTTCATGGATTGTGTATTGGTGGCTGAACCATTGCCACATGAAAATATGATTTCAGTGCTCTTTGCTCTGTCTCATCCCTTAGACTTGCCTGCTATTCTGTCTCTTCTACATTTTTGATTATTCTGAATTAGCACCTGCTTACTCAAGTCACAAAAGGCCATCTATGTTGGACAAGGCATCAGAAACTATGTGGTCCAGCTTTTGCCTTTATAGCTTGGAATTCCAGGTTTAGTCATGGGTCCTGGCATTCCAAGTTCAAGAACTCTGGATTGATGGAGGAAACGCTGCTAAATTTTCCCACTGCGGTGGGTAGCCAAGCATGAGACACAGGTTTTTTTTTTTCTTTTTCTTTTTTTCAGGTTTTCTTGCTTTCCTCCAGAAATCTCAGTAATTAGTGGATCTCACACACTAAGACACAGCTCTGGAGAATTTGATCATCTTTTGAGGAAGTTACAGCAGCAAGCAAGAATCTGTGCCAGTTCTGTTATCTCAGATGCACGATGCCTTTTTGCTTTTTGAGAATCACTCACACTATACCAACATCCCTTCCTAAGAGTGTCTATGAGTGAAAACAGCTTAGAGTCTGGGCTTTCCTGGGATTTGAATTTTGGACAAAATTTGATATCAGGGTTATACATTTCTGATGATTGGATTTTAGGTACCGGTAGACACAACACAGGGAGTCAGAGATACATCCCACAATCGTCTAAACCCACAGCACTGCCTCTACCTACAAGAGCTTCAGCCAAAGCATCCACCTCATCTCTCCTTTTACCTTTGTAGCATATCCCTTCCTTATCGTAGTGACTCCATGACAATAAAAAGAAAGGGGAGAGAAGGAAGATGCCCACATACTCTCTCTACCCAAACCTTCTGAGACAATTCATTTTGTTTGCTTACTCCTGGAATAGAGTTTAGAAACCATTAGTGATCTGGAATTAATAACATTTTAGCAGACTCTGCATATCGCATACTATGTGTACTTTCCAGAAAGCAAAAATATTCCTTCTTAGAATGTGTGCACTAAGTTTGGGGAGAAATGGGATTGGCATAGGGAGGAAATGAGAGGCTCACAGGCGTATCTTGTACTTACAGATTATGGTTCTAGGAAGAATTCGAGAGAGAAGGTGAAGACTTCTCTCTTCAAATGAATGGCTTTTGTTTGAGTTTGACAATGTAGTGATAGCTGGGGAGTCCTCTGGAGGCCCAACAAGCCATCTGTCATGTGAACTCAACAGCAACTAACCCCATTTGAGCTATTAGGGCCAGGAGCAGCCCAAGACTGCCAAGCCTCTGACCCTCTGGGATGCATGGACTATTTCTCAAGAGGCCAAGTGCCCTGTCTTCCTACTGGGCTTCCCCACATTCATCTCACATAACTCACCACGTAGGAATTTGCCCTTCATAGCCTTAATTCCTTTTCCTTGTGACTTTCCTGAGATATGGCTTCCGTTCCAAGACGCTCAAGGCCGATTATATCACATCGAGATAGGAAGGGAGAAACCCCAGAAGGAAGAAATGGCATCTGCTTGATAGAGCAGCTGGTAGGGTTAAACTAGATTAGTTAGGATATACCAAAACCAAGCAAATGCTAATGCTGAACTTGAAATATGGATGTCGTATTGCCCAGCCCTGGTTTCCAGGGTAAATTAGTGGCAGCATTGATCCTGGAACTTTTCTTCTGCTTATCCTAGGCTAAGATTTGATCTTCCACCCATCTTGCAAGCATAGTCATAGGGGAAAGGAGAGGATTCTTGTTCCTGAGGGTTTCCTGTGAAAAGTGCTGAAGATGGAATTCTATATGAACCATTTGGTCTCCATGAACTCTCAGCTTTCCAGCCATGGCAGGGGGCTCCTGGATTGAAGCTCAGGTGCAAAAAGAAGGCTGAAGTCCACGCGTTGCACTGTGGCTCCACTGTGTTCAACATAGGATGTGGTGTGGAGAAGAGAGTCTTTATTACTGGAGTCTTGCTTCTTTTGCCGATTTGTATATCCAAAATTTAGAGATGAGAACACGATTCTACAGAGAAGAGAAACATGGAACGTAGGAGCAGTTGAGTGGATAAAACTACCACCTGTTGAACTTAAAAGCTGCTTAGGGGTAAACATGGTAGCATTTGGCAACTGCATGGGTTGAGCAAAGATAGAAGAAACAGGGTAAAGTCCTTACTGTGCACTGAACTGTTTTGCCTAAAGCACTGAATACCAAATACAACGTGACAGGTGTACACGACGAATGTTTGAGTGACTGTGAGTTCTGCTATATGCTAACAGCTCCGAATGTTTGCCATTTTGACTTAAAGGAACATGGTCATAGACACTGAAGGTTCAATCGGGAGGATTTTTCTTATAAAAATAAAAGAGGAGAGAAAGAAGAGAATAATCCCTAACACAGAGTGTTGGAAGTAACACTAGCGTTGGCTGGTCTTAGTCACTTTGAAGGGACTGAGGAGGGTAAGGAGGAAGTGCAAACTTGGTAAGAAGAAATGTATTTACCCATATGCGGAAGATAACGCTGTCACTGTTTTCCTGTCGTGATTAAAGTCCCTGTGGTGTGATGACAAAGATATGTTTGAATATCCTTTCCCTAAATCCTTAACTCCAGAATAAACACTAAAGAAATGGACATAGGGAGAGGAACCACCCATAATTTCTGCGACCTCCCCTACCTTACAGACATGCTCATTCACAGTGCATGCTTGCCGCCCCTTCCCATCTACTCCCAGCCCCCCACCCCCTACCCCCCACATTCTGCTGGAGGATTAAATTCTCTGGTTGGCATTCCCCATGAAGCGCTGCCCTCCTCTGCCTAGGCTCACCCTCCTCACGTATTTGTTCCCAGGTTTCCCAGAGTACTTTCCATCCTTTTACCTTCAATTTCCACATCTGCACATCAATGACTCTGAAATCAGCATCTCAGACTCTCCGTATGGAAGTTCTCTTGCCTTCTAGGATCCCTCCTCAGTAGATCATAGATACCCAATAAAAAATACCCCAACTCTTTTATTTCCTACACGCCCCACTCCCTGAAAACTGTCCCCATTCTCTGCACTGCTGAATGGCATTGCTTTCCACATGCCCATCATCTGAGTAAGCACTGTAATGGGCTCGAGCCCTTCCCCTCTGTGCCCACATTTCCTGTACTGCCCTCAGGACTCTTCACCCATCCGCTACCCCTGGTCTCTTCTCCAGCCTCAGACTGCCTCTCATTCCCATATGTCCTCCTGCTACAGTCTCCACCTGGGGTCTCTCCTCCTTCCGGTTGCGTGTCTCCAGTGCAACTCCGGTGCTTCCAAACTGTGTTATTTCCATTTGTAAGACTTCAATGGTTCTTTGTTACTTTGAAGAATATATACAAACTTCTTCATGAGGAATCAAAGATTTGATCACCTGACTTGACCACACATGTTCCATTTTGTCTTCAACTGGACCTTAGAGATCTCTCAGCCATAGTGGAGTCCTGGCAATTCTTCAGTCCTTCCAGGAATTTCTTCCCCACCCTCCCCCTTCCAGCTTTTATCCACATAGAGAGATCTTCCTTCCTTTACTGCGACCTGTCACAGTTCACTATGTCTTTCAAGGCTACGCTGCATCCTGCTTCAGCCCTAGCGAACAGCGGCAGAGAGGTTCAGTAATTTGCTTCGTCATTGCTTTTGGTCATTAAGGGCCTGGATTTGACAAGAGCTTTTCAATTTTACATATTTAGTGATAACTTTGCAGGAATGATAAGGAAAGGGTAGGGAGTGAATGAAGTATTAGTTATCAAGAACATTAGAAAGAGAAAATAGGTAAGGCAGAGGAGTAAATTTGAGGCAGAGAGGTTAAGAGCAAATAAACAAGAGTTCCCCAAATGGACTTAATCCCCAATTTCAAACATTAATGCATAGCGGATTTTCCCCCAGAGAAAACTATTCTCTTTGGCAAGTGATCCCAAATCAGCGTGGCTTATGGGTATTGAGGGAGCCAGTGCTGGGATGAGGGATAGTGATGCCCATGACAAAGAGGCCCAGATGCGCAGATGACTGTGACTTATGGATTCTCATCCCACCTGGGACAACAACTGAACAACCCAGCACAGGAGTGAGGCATCACATGGTTTGTGTAGCAAGTGTGACCAGGATGCCACCGAGGAATTGCAGCCAGGTAATTCAAACCAGGCCTGGCTTTTTCTTTTTTATGTTGTAGCAATGCACACTTTTGCCAGGATGTGTCTAGTGGGTATCCTGGCAGCCCTTTTGCAAAAGCAATTGAAATGTTGAAGCCTTGTTACATCCAGCTAAAGCATGCTGCATGCCAGCGGATGGTATTTTGCTTGGTTTTTAACTTTTTGTTTTATTTATGCATTTTTTTGAGACAGATCTTTCTACATAGCCCTGACTGTCCTGGAACTCACTATGTAGATCATGCTGGCTTCAAACTCAAAGAGAATTTTTTTTTGCCTCTACCTGTACAGAGGATGATTCTTCATAATTTGGGAATCTTTGGTCAAGATGTTAGTATTCACTTTTGGGACAATCTCACCTCTTACAGAGCAAGTGATCTAGACTGCTAGCTTGGGAAACGGAAGGCACGGACGTCCCACTTCATACATTTTTTTTTTACACTTCCACTTCTGGGACCACTTCACAGACAGCTTTGATGACTTTTTGGCACAGACCCTGAGAAATGCCAAATCTTTCTGGAGTCCTGTGCCACCCACAGGTCGCAGGTGGTGCTGTCCACCCACAAGGTCTCCAAGAAGAAGGGAAACCAGCCTTATCTTTGGGTTGGAGCTCTAAAACCTGGACTTCCCATCCCTGAAGCTTGAAAATCTGGAATCAGCCAAGTCAGGTGGGACCCACTCGAGCATCAGTGTCCCTTGAGTGGAGAGTGCCAGCAAGGCCATGTCTAACAGCTATGCTGAGACATTTGACAGGAGGAAACAAAGATATTTTTCCAGCATAGTGCAGCATAGTGCAGCACAACACAGCATAGCAACAGGATCTTCTTTGGGGATGTAATGCATGACAGGCTTTCAGTCCAAGTCAAACCCCATGCCAACATTATTGCCTTTCAGATTTACTATGGACTATGAACTAAAAAAAAATAGAAATACAGAATATTTGCCCTCTCTTAAGCAACATTGAATCAACATGCATGGGCCTGTTTCATTCTATTCCTAAGGGCTTGGTGGGGTGGAGACCCAGAAATGGAAGTTGGCAGCCCTAATAAAGTGATCAAAATGTAGCCTGAGACATATGTTTTTAAAGCCTGTATTTCGATACATGGCATTTGGGAACCCAATGTAGGTATCATGGCTTTAGTACGAGCTTTAGTAAAAGCAGCAAGGAGGTGAGGAAATATAAGAGAAGCAACTGGTACCATAGCCCTATCTGTAGCCGCTTCCTGGCACCCTGCATTGCAGATTTAAGAAACCCTAGATAGATAAGTATAGTGCTGTACTCCCATAACTAGAGAGATGAAGAACTGGAGCTCAAAGCCATCCTAAGAGTCCAAGGCATGTGTTTCCTGGACTATGTGAGACTGTGTTTCAAAAGTTATATATACTTGTGTACATACACACATATGTATGTATACACACACATTTGTATATATATATATACATATATATATACATATGTGTGTATGTATATAGTATATGTGTATGTGTATGTGTGTGTGTATGTATATGTACAGCCTGTATGAAATTCTGTAAGATCGTGAATAATAAAGCCAAATGTGTGTTTAAGAACATTCATTAATTGGGTGGAGGATGAATAAGGGAGGCAAGACCAGAAGCCTATGTTAGTGGGAGAAATAGGCCCATATTTCTTTTGTATTCCAAACACCCCCATCTCAAGCATTTGAATAGATACCACAGAAAATAAAACTAATAGCCAACAATTGCATGCGTGGCTTAAAAGTGTGATGGGTGGTTCATCCATGATTTCCCAGGCTTATTTCCACAGGATGGGAGGCCCATCTGCTTCCCTTGGCTTTAGGGGAGGAAAGCAACCCAGGTCAGGTCTTCTCACATTGTTCCACAGTCAGTTTGTGCCTGAGCCTTGGTCCAGGGGTGGGGAGATGGGCTATGTTATTGAGGGTCTCTGGGTGTCACGCAAACAGAGCCTGGGAGGCTGGCTGCTCCTATGCTGGCCCAGGCTCTTGTTTTTCTTGAGCTGACTTGCTGGAGAAGTGAGCTAAGTCAGAAACAAAATGCCACATTGCACGCCCACTGAAGTCTGGGCTCAAGGGAAAGAAGAGAGATTGCCAAAGCTTTAGCTGTTCCCAATCCACTCCTGGACCTTAAGCTGTCTTGAACGGAGTTGCCAATCAGCTTGGTAGGGACTGGCCTTTGAGGAGGGGAGGGGGTGTAGGCAGGGGAGGGGAAGGAAAGGGAGCCGTCTGCGCTCCATCTTAATTACCTCACCAGAAACAGCTCCCTTCCCGCAAGGCTCTGGTGTCTTCTACAAGAGGGTGAGTCTTTGGCTTTGCATGTGAACTTGTCGTCAGATGTGCCATTTGCCTGTGTATATATGCACATGAAGGGCCGTTTGGGTTCAGAGCTGAAATCTTTCACTTGTGACTTTAGCTGGAAATTTCTTGGCAGGATCAGAATGCAGGGGTAAGGTCTTAGGAAGAGGTTTCTGTGAAGGAATGATAGCAGCTTTCTGTGGCATTTTTGAGTGGAAGAGTTTGTAATCACTAGGTGACAGCATGGATGTGTGACAGCCTCAGTACTGTGTAAGGAACCATGCCCAGGGATCGGTAGACTGGGTACTGAGTCCCAGTTCTAACTCAGTCTGTTGTCTTATGCAAAGCCCTTCACTCCCTCACCTCTGCGCATCTTGGGAATCATGAATGTATTGATCCTTTGACTCAGTGCAACTTTTAGGTTTTGCAATGTAGCATCTGAGGCCTGAAGAACTGAAAATACTGCAGCTTGGATACTTCCAAAGGTATGGAAACACCCTCCCTGTTTGAGAGTAAAGGGACCAGGGTCCCATGTGTGTGCTTTGTCGTGGGGCAATGGGACTGGTCAATAGCAGAGGCATAGGCCATCAGGACTTCCCCCTTGGCATTTGTATTACTATGAACCAGTCAGGCTGAACTGCAGGGAAATAAGACTGAGCAGTGTTGGAGACAGCAGCCTCAATGTTCACATTGTGTGACCACAGTTTAGCACAGAAGGCTGAAGAGCACATGATGTAAAGGAGCATATCCAGGCAGTGTCTCCTTGTCCTTGAAGAGCTGGTGGATTGTCCCCACACCTTGACTGTGTGACCTGGCCACTCTCTTGCTATGATGTGACATTTTGCACCGGGATCTCAGGAACTCAGCGAGTCATTCTCAGAAGACCAAGTTAATCTAGGCATTGTACAATGTGCTACATAGCAAAGCTCATTCCCGGGATCAGGGTTGGCGTGGTCTGACCCATCCCGTGGCCCCCGGCTCATGGCACTTTATGAACAAATCAATTAGGGATCCACTTAGAAATCTGAATAAAGAAGTCAAGAGCTGTAAGTTCTTTCACTAGTTCCCAGGGGTACTGATGTTCTCTTTATGAAAAAAAGCGATGTAAATGGGTTCAGTTAGTGAACACTGGGAATGAAGATATAAAATGCTGTGATACATACAAAAAAACGAATGAATGAATTTTAGGGAGGAGAGTTAAAATTTAAGATCATTCCTTGACTTTACATTTTTAAAATGTTAGTATGTACTTTCAAAACAATAACAATTTGTTATTAAAAGCCCCTTTAGCTACATTATTAACTAGTGTTGATACCAATAGCAAAGGAATGGCAGACATTACTCCAGTTTGAAAGGAGAAAACGAAGCACAGAGAAGTTCCAGGTCTTGGCTATTTACAGAGACCATGAGTGTCAACACTGAAATCCAAACTGGGCTGTCCTGTCCCAAAGTTATCATCTGATCTCCATGTACATGCCCTCCCAGACATAACACACACACACACACACACACACACACACACACACACACACACACACAAATTTTTAAAAAATATTTATGTTTATGTGCTTCAGTGATTGCATACTCGTATGTATGTGCACCCCAGACAATCCTGGTGCCCCTAAAACCTGAAGATGATATTAGATTCCTTAAAACTGGAGTTATAGAGTTTGTGAGCCACCATATATGTACTGGAAATCAAACCTGGGTCCTTTAGAAGAGCAACTACTGAACCATCTCTCCAACTCCTACAATAATAATTTCAATAAAAGATGAACCGCGTAAGATATTATTGCATCTTTCTTTATAACCTTATGGTGTCTGTAGGTGGAAGCTATCATCAGGTTGTGTGGATTTAGAGAGATGTGTGACATCTGGATCTGTGTATGAATAAATAGCTCTATTTTCTCCATGGCTTTTCCAATAAAGCTTACTGCAGTACAAAGACGTACTTAAATAATCTCTAGAGTTGGTTTTCCTTTGAGTTATGCTTCTGGGGCCTCTGTCCTATCCTCCGCCACACCAGTCATAGCTTGTCATGCTCTATGATGGTGGTGCAACTGGATTTGCCTTCATCCTTAACCCCTGGAATTTCTATCATCTGCCTCCTGCACACGATATTTAGTGTGCTGGGTCAATACCTTCCTCTTTCTTAGTGAAAAGATATTCCATTAACTTTCTAAAACAGAAGGAATAGCAAGTTTTAAGACTTGTTATCCAAGATATCTGAAAATATATTTTGTTCTTATACTTTATAGGTTTGAGGCTCTGGCTTTCTAGCTTGGGTACAATTTTCTGTTTAACGTTCAAGGCATTCTCCTTCCATTTGTGTCTAGCTCCTGGGTCCCATATTGCTCCTTTTGGAAAAGTATGAGGTCATTACCTATTCCTGATTCTTCATGGGTGACTGGGGATTTTTTTCTCCTTAGAATATTTTCTGGGGATTTCTATTAAGCTCAGTTTCCCTGATGATATGCCCTGATGTGCCTTTTTGAAATTCAACACGCTGGGCGTGCAATATTCCATTTCTGTTTGGAAGGTCCTATCCCTTTGGCTAAACAATATTTTTAATTATTTGAAATGATCTCCAGTAACCTCTTCAGTTGGGTATGAGACTTCATACATTTATTATTTCACTTAAGTTCCTGTTTTCTCTGCGCAGGCATCTTGCTTGTTTCATTTTTTTTTTTTAGCTCTCTATAGATCATAGTAAACTCTGCATGTGTGATGCATGTGCACATGTGTGTGCATGTGAGTGCACAGAATGCAGGAGGGTATTGGATGCCCTACTTTGTCTAGCTTGTCCTCTTGAGACCCCGGCACTGAATCGGGAGCTAGGCTGGTGAGTAACAGGAAGTCCAAGCAATCCTCTTGTCTCCCCGTAGTGCTGGAATTGCAGCGATTTGTGACCATGAGCAGCTTTTTAGGTAGTTCTGCAGTTTTTAACTCAGGTCCTTATGCTTGTACAGCAAGTACTCTCGCTGGCTGAGCCATTTCTCTGACCCTGCTATTGACCTTCGATATACTATTTTAAATGCCAAAGGATTTTTATTTTAACCTTTTCCTGTTCTTTTATTAATAGCATTCACTCTTGTTTTTGCATTGCTTTTTTTGCATGGGTTTTACATCATTTGTGTGTCTGAGAATATTACTCTTTGTGGCAAGTAGTCATGGCTCCTGGGTGGCCTTGGGACTTGTATTCCTCAACATTCTCAGTATGGGAACACGGTGACACTGTGACTTGAGAGGAAAAAGAGATGGAACCTAGTGTGGAGCCAGGGCTCTTTCTCAGTAATAAATTTTGTCTGAACTCAGTCTTGCCAGATTCTTGTGCGTGTAATGCCTGGGTATGAACTCAGCCCTAGGATGGAGGAAGGAGCCCCAGGCTTGAGAATCTAGAAAAGGCAGACGCCAAAACATGCCAAGGGCCTCTGAAGGAGCAGAATGTATGGGCACCCACCTTTACCAGAGAGCCTGGATTTGAACATCTGACCATCGTAGTTAAATAATAGGAGTACATTGTTTCAGTAACCATGGTTGTTATGATTGAGCACAGCAGCCGCAATGAATGAACACAATCAGAATGGAGAAGAGGGCTGAAGCGGGCGTTTGAGTTTTGGTTTTGTTCTCTCCCTAGAGTCTCCTGGTGTGAATGTATAACAGAGGTGTGACAGAGATGAATGGGCTCCTGTTAAAACATGGAATCAATGTCTGCATGCGTCATGATGCTGCGTGGAAGTGACATGATGGTGGGTGTATATGGAAGGCATCCATGCACACACACATACATGCACACGAATAAGTGTGTCATGAGAGTTGGAAAAATGGGGGGGGAGGTGCTTCAGAATTGGAAGGGGAAACAAGAAGGCAATGGAGGATTCAATATATTCACAATATGCTGTATGCATATATGAAATTGTCAAGGTTTAAACCTTAAAGATGTTTTTTGAAAACTGTCTTTTGACAGATGAAAAACCGTCTCTTACCTCCGTCCCTATAAAATACCATGGTACAATATGTACCAGCTTCTTCAGAATTCTTAAACTTTTTTTCACTCCCTGTTCTTGTTCATTTTTGTTTTCTTAGCCCCAAATTTCTTTCTCCCTTGACTGCTAAAACCTCCCAAACCAGATTCAAATCGAATTTCCTCTGTGACGCTATATCCGGTTGTTCTCAGGCAGGATTAGCTATGGCCCCTCTTTGGCATAGGTAACAAGTCGAGTGTAGCTGAACTCCAGCATGTGTCACCATGTTCCCTAGTCTCCACTTAGCTATGGGTATTTTCTGTCCCACGCCGCTGCTCCATGCCTCTTGTATCAAGCCATATTATCATGCCCCTGGCTCCCACATATAGTAAGTGCTTAAGAAATATTCATTTAATGTGGTGGTTCTAGAATCGGGCTATACAGTGAAAGAATATGGATTTTTTTTTTTTTAAATATCAGTGTAATTGCGAAGGTAGAAGGAGTCAGTTTTCTTCAGGGCTATAATGTCTGAGTATCCTGTGCCCTCAGGGAATGGCCCTGAACTCATGCATAAATAGGTGACACTAACTGCGCTGAACTGGTTATAAAAACAAAAGGAAGAGAACATGGTGTTGGCAAGGAGATGTGGAACGGTCCTGGATGAAGGAGAGGAGGGGAGCCAGGGGTAGATATGATCAAAATAGATTGTGCAAAGGCACGGAATTCTCAAAGAATAAATTAAAGTGTTTTCTAAGGATACCAGTGTATAAATCTGATCTGAGAGTAAGTCAGAATCCCAGGGAGTGGAGCCGGAGTGCTGATATGTTGGGAGCCCTTCAGAGACTCTGTGATGGGCAGAGTGAGCGGGAGTGAGAAAGCGCCAGCCGAAAGGCTGTTTGCTTCTCATGCACCGGCCTTGATCATCAGCCTCTCTGAAGATGAATCTGTGCACCTGGAAAAATTCTTACTTCACCGTGGCTTTGAAGTGAACTTTAACTTCTAAAGAAATCTGCGATGACACAAAAGGCAGGTAGGATATATCGTTAGAGATCAGCCTCCACATGTGGAAATGGTTTGCTGCAGTCTGGAATGTACCTGCGGAGGAGGCTGCTTTGAAAGTAGCAGATGCTTCTGTTTGTAGACATGCAATTGACCAAAGACGGCATCCAGTCCCTCCGCGAGGTCAAGTTCGGCTGTGTTCTGTATGTTTTCCTTATTCGAGTCCACAGGACTCGCATGCACGTTGTGCAGATGTTAGCTTTTGTGTAGCAAAGCTACCTGGAAGTGTTCCAGGGGAATTGACCTCCCCAGCACTTGTGCCTGGCTCCTTGCCTTGCATTTACAGGTGCAATGCCCAGGGTGGGACCTGAGCCTCAAGGAGCCTGTCCATTATTCCTCATGAAACAGGGCTACCAACATCTCTCAGTAGTTCTCACACTTCAGGATGCATTAGTTGCTCGGAGGGCTTAATATCAAGCATCACTAGATCTAAAGACTACAGATCACTAGTTCTTAGTACATTTGGAAAGAAAGGTAAGAATTTTCTTTTTAAACTTCAAGGTGATACTGAGAAGGACAAGGTTAAAACAAGATCAAAAAAACAATTGTTCTATGGCAGAGCACAGAGAGCTCAGCCAGGAAAGTGCTTCTTGGGTAAGCATGAGGACCTTCATTCTATTGGCAGAACCCACGTGGGAAAGCAGACTATGGTGGTTCACATTTATAATTCCAGTGAAGGACAAATTCCTAGGGCTCACTAGCCAACCAGAAACCTCCATATCCACGAGCATGCACACACCCACATGTCCAAAAGCACACGTATGTGCACCTACATGCACATGAATAAGTGTGTGCACAGACAAACACATGCCTACAAACCACTTTTCTGCGTGCAAACAGTGAGTAGAAAAACAGGTAGGGGGCATTAAGGTTTAAAGTGGTAAGGATTCTGTTGTAAGGACTTACAGAGCCTAATAGGACATAGGACATGCAGACAGCAATTACTCTTAATGTTTTGAGAATGTTCTGTTGCTACCCTTAGCAACACGGAGTAAGGACTAACTGTGTACAGGGTCTGCTCTGTGGTCTGCACTGAGCCAGCTTGTGATGGTTCATATATGATTGACCCAGGGAGTGACCCTATTAGGAGGTGTGGCCTTTTGGAGTAGGTGTGTCACTGTGGGGTGTGGGCTTAAGACCCTCACCCTAGTTGCCTGGAAGTCAGTCTTCCACTAGCAGCCTTCAGATGAAGATGTAGAGCTCTCAGCTCCTGCTGCACTATATCTGCCTGGATGCTGCCATGTTTCTGCCTTGATGACAATGGACTGAACCTCTGAGCCTCTAAGCCAGTCCCAATTAAATGTTGCCTTTATAAAACTTGAATTAGTCATGGTGTCAGTTCACAGCAGTGAAACCCTAACTAAAACACAGCTTGTCGATGAGGTTATGTGGATGAGATTTTCCCAGGCAGATGTGTCTTAGGTACAGACCCAGTATGGAGGACTGCCACAGAAATGCTCAGAACCAGCTCTGTTCTGATAAGAAAACCACTTTTGTTGATCATGACACTTACCAAACACATACAATACACAGCCTTGTGGGTACTCATCAGAGAGCAGGCTGCCGGTTAGATCTGAGAGAGGAAAGGCAGATAGAAGAACAGAGCAAACACAAACAAGCATTATAAGGGTAAAAGAAACAATGGATTCTATGGCTTGCAGCTGATTGTATTATACCTACTGTTTTTTATACATTGTATGTATTGTGATATATATGTGATATAAATGATATATGTATGTATGACTTGTGAGTAATGTGTGACGGGTGTATTTATGGAATAGGATATGGTGATATATATATGTGTATATATATGCATGTGTGTGCATATATGGTTATAATGTGTGTGTGCATGCCATGAAGTGTGTGTATGAAAGACAGATTGAGGTGTCTGTGTGTGTGTGTGTGTGTGTGTGTGTGTGTGTGTGCATGTGTGGTTATAATGTGTGTGGGCATGCCATGAAGTGTGTGTGTGTGTGTGTGTGTGTGTGTGCATGAGAGAGAGATGTATGTGTATGTGTGTGTGATGTATATGTTTGTGATTATGTGTGTAACATATGTATGATGTACATGCATATGATATGTATATGGTGTCTGTGTGTGATATGTATGTGCTATGATACATGTGAACTGTGTGTGATATGTGTATATGTGTGTACTCACATGCATAAGACAGGGGAGATCAGGCATTCTGTTCTACATTTCTCTCCTTATATCCTTGATTCAGGATCTGTCACTGAACCTGGAGCTTGTTATTTTTTGGCTAGTTGAATGTTGAGAGCTAGCCTAAGGTTTCAGTTATTTGAAGCCTTTTATAGCATTTGGGTTATAGGCTTAGGTGGCCACTCCTGGCTTTTCTTTATGAGCTGGGTTCTTGATGCAGATCCCCTGCTATTCACTGAACCACATCCCCAGCTCTTTTATCTATATGCAATATCAAGTATAGCTTTCTAAGAACATGGACCGTAAAGCTAAGGTGTTCCTATCCATGGAAAAGTGAATGCAGTGTAGACATAGGTGACAAATCAAATGTTAATGCAGCATTACTGGAGAGAGAAGAATAAGGAATAGATCAATGGGGGAAAATCAGATTCCTACACAGAGAAAACAACTGATATCAACCAGACAAATTTGTAGAAGTATAGTTAACACATTGGGGTTTTAAGCTTTACAAAAAATGGGACAGGGCTTTTCTAACTTTTTAATTCCCCTCACAGCATTGTCTTCCCAAGATTACTCCTCATAAACCTCAGCCATCTTTTCTTTACACAGTAGCACCATCGATTGCTCCCCAGTACAAAGGCAGAGCTCCAGGGAACTGTGCACTTTCACACCAGGCAGCAAGGGAATGAGAGAAAGTCTGCACACCTGTGCTGACTCCATCCAAGCAGGCACGGGAAGCATGTACATGAGTCCTGCACACCATCCCCACTGTCACTTACACTGACATCTATGGCCCAACTGCATAGAAATTGCATACTTACTTAGGACCAGTGGATGCTCTCCAGTTCAGCGACAGCAGGAAAACCGCCATTGACTGCTTCTTCTCCCCTTAAATAGAAATACTTATACTCATGGACTTTCCTTGTTAGGGAATCTCTTATATCCATTTGTTTCATATCTACAAATGTACAGGTTTTTCTTTCAAGTAATATACCAATGTGGTGAGGGCTAATAGGGGAAGATATGTGGATTCCCGCCCACCCCTGGCACCTTGTGTTCAAAATTCTTGCCTGTTCAATGAAAAAAATAAAAGGTTAAAAATGATTTCTTTAAAAAGACCCAACTTAAATACATCTGTGGAAACTAAGCATAATTTATTTTAAAATTAGGTTAAAAATATTTGCAGTGTATGCCCAAACTTTTCCAGATGTTAAAACAAGTAAACACCATTAGATCAAATTTAATTTGGTTTGGTGTTTTAATCAACCCGTGCCTTGATTTTCATTTTTGCTTATAACAAGGTTTACTCGTGTGTTGGAGGTGGTCTTAAAAGTGTTAATTTTAGCTATACTTTATAACGCAAACACATGCGCCAAGGCATTTTCTTATTATAAGCTGAGTTAGATAAACTTTCAGGGTAGCTCTGCTTCATTAAAGCAGGAAGTTTATACACCCTAACAAAAAAAAATATTTCCATTTCATGTTGGCATCAATGGTGGTACTGTGTATAATGTCGTTAGTACTGGTAGCTGGAATTCTTCATGGGAGACTGATGAGAGACAGATGACAGTAAAAAGGGCATCAGAAACCAAAAATAAATGCGGGGTGTGGATGGAGAATCAGGGGCGCTCTTCATGACGGCAGAAATTGCTCCCTGGGAGGTGGCTCTCAGGGTTCCAAGGAAGCTGAGTTTGGCATTGCTGTACAACAGTGCAGGTGACAGGATGAACTGAGAGGGGAACGGGAAGGAGAGTCCCCCTCGTTCCCAGATGTGTTTGGGGTCCGTGCGTGTGCTGTATGGTACTTTTTATTTTATTTTACCTTACTTTTTATGTGTTTGGGTGTTTTGCCTGCATGTATGTCTGTGCATAATATATGTGCCCGATGCCTACTGAAGCCAGAAGAGAGCATCCTGTTCCTTGGAGATGGAGTTAAAGACAGTGTTTGCTGCTATATGGGTGCTGAGAATTGTAGCAAGGTCCTCTGGAAGAGCTGACAGTGTTCCTAATTGCCGAGCCCTCTCTACAGCCCTGTATATGATCATTTCCCCCCGCATAGAATAAAAAATGTGGAGGTGGGCAGTTTGGAAACATCGCAGTTCAAGGAAATGGCTTTATATTTAGAGTTTTTATGTTTTATTTTTTTTCAAAGTAGATTTTACCTTGAGATGTGAGCACTGTGTACCAGGTAAGGGGAAAAAAAAAAGAAAGAAAGAAAAAGGATAAAAGGCACGTCCAGCTAAATCTGCTAAATCAGAAAAAGCAAACCTTGCCCGTGTGATAGATCTCTTTATAAGTTTGACCGCAATCATAGCACCTTGTCTATTTCAAGCTACAGCATGCTTGAGAGTAAAACATTTTATCTCTGTGCATTACTCCTCACTGTGGATATAATTGGGATTCTGTAAATAAGGAGAAGGGAGAGAGGAAAATATGCGGTGGGTGGTGAGTAATGTCTGCTGCTTTTCAGCTTACCAGTAGCTCACAGCCTAAGGCTGGTTACAGGGGGAGATTGGAAAATACCAACCTTTTTCTCCACACCCTACTAAATTCATTAGCTTCTAGTCTATAATCTTTTTTTTTTAACTTAGGAACATTTTTTTAAAAAGTATTTTAGAGAATGTTTCTCACAGCTAGAAGACTAAGAACCCAACAGCAAATATATGTAAGCAAAACTTTTAGGGATTACATGAGGTTAAAATGAATGAAATCAGTGTTTGGAAAATGCCAGTCGAATATAGGACCATCCCCACCCCTTACACACTTGATTAATTTGAGGGCAAACTGGAATTATTTACAGTTCTAAAGAGTATGAATGTTGTAGAGAAGATACTTGTAGTTTCTGGTTTTTATAATCAAGGAATTGCCAGGGAGAGTCTCGGATGGCAGACAGCATAGATAAGAATGAATGTCTGCAGAGAGCAGTGAACTGACTGCTATCCCACGGGTACTGTGCTTCAATCCAGGGCATAGAGCCTGGTTGGGAATCTGGGTTCGGTCCATAGCAGAACACTGTTACTGAAGCCAAGAAATGATCAAAACTCTGTGATTACCTGATGCTGGAGTGTTCAGCTGAGAGATGAGAGCCAATAACCTGGGACCTGGGACCTTTTGATATACTTGTAAAATCTGAAGCGTGCAGCAGGGAAGTAAGTTATCGAAAGGAACTGCAAATCTCAGAAGAACATTCATGAACTCCCAGGTTTTCCAAATAGAGGGCAAAAGCCTATCTCACTCTAAATAAATTTATAGATTCTTAACACCTGCTCCCAGATAGGGAGAAGCTAGCTATGTGTTGATACAAAATTTTCAAACCCCAAACCCCATTCAGTTTGATTTAGTTGAGTGTTTAATGCTCCAGTGGATGCTAGTTGAGGCAAGGGTAGATGATCTTCCATGGAAGGCACCAATATTAAAGAACTTGTACTATATGCATATACACATACACATAAGGGATAGAGTCACACACACATAGAGGTGGGGGTGGGGGTGGGAGTAGGAGAAGAAGAGAGGGGGAGGGTTAATGCCAGCACCAGGGACACTGAGGAGGTAGGATTGCCATGAGTTTAAGGCCATGCTGAGTTACAAAACTGAAAAGGAAGAAGCACTACCAAATTTCTTCCTCCTAAACCACTATTATTCTACTACCCAAACCAGGGGCCAGGCACAACTGAAAATAAATTACAAATGAATTTTTGCTGATGAATACAGATGAGAAACACAAACAAAATCACAAACCAACAATGAGAAACTCTTGAGACCCAAATTCAGGAACACATCAAGGAGGTCATTTGTCACGACCAAGTGAGCTCCATTCTGGAACTGCAAGGCTGGCTCAACTTCTGTAAATCATATTTAATTAAAGAAATTGATCTAATATGCCATATAAACAAATTTGAAGAGAGAAACCACAAAATCATCTCAATTGATGTTAAAAAATATGTGACAAAGTTTAGTCTTCCCTCATAATAATCCTGTCTACATCAGGAAATGACTGCACACAAACCAAAATAGCTCTAATGTTTTACTAAAGGGAATAAATAGAATATTTCCTCTAAAATCATGAATGAACCTAACTATCCTCTTATTCAGGATAGTTCTTGGAGTCTTAACTATAGAAATTAGATAAGATAAAGTTATACAAGGAACAAAGATGAGAAAGAATGAAGTCAAATTATCCTTATTTACAGATGACATGATTCTGTACTTAAAAGAAAATACTTGAAAATGATTATATCTAATAAGCACAGTAAAGTTGCAAGATACAAAGTTAGTTCCCAACACCCACATATTGGTTCACAAACTCTACTTCAAAGGAATTTGAGGTTTTTCTTGAGACCGATATGGACACCAGGCATGCATGTGGTACACAGACATACATACAATCAAAGTACTTATACATAAAATAAAAAATAAATATAAAAAGTTAAAGGTTTGAACTGCAAAAGAAACCATAGAAAAACAAACAGACATTCCATAGATGGAAGAAAATCTTTGCCACCTTTATTTCAGACAGGGAGCCAATATATAGAACTTACAAAAAACTGTGGAAATTAAATACCAAGGATATTTGTTGATAGTATTTTCCCATCAACAAATAAAATGCAATAAGAAGAAATCTGAAAAGAAGAAACACAAGTGTATAACACTCCTAGTCATCAGAAAAAATGTAAATCAATTTTAAGATGCTACCTCACCTTAGAATGGAACTATAAAAAACATGCCAGCAAATGTTGGGAATGATATGGAGGGAGGGAGGGAGAGAGAGAGAGAGAGAGAGAGAGAGAGAGAGAGAGAGAGAGAGAGAAAAGAGAGAAAGAGAGAGACTGACTCTTACTGCTGGTGGGAGTGCACATTAATACAACCATGCACATTAATACAACCATTGTGGCTATTAATGTAGACATACCTCACAAACTTAAAACAATCATATAACCCCAGTCTTCTAATCCTTGGCATAAACCCAGTGAACTCCATACCCTACCATAGAGAAACATGCACATTATATTTATTGCTCATCGATCTATTAGAGCAAGAAAATGGGACCAACCTATTTGTCCATTGACAGAGGAAACGACAATGAAAATGCGGTGCACACATAGAATGGAACATAATTCTGTAATGAAAAAATGAAGTTTGCAGTAAAATTGGCAGACTTTGAAAGTGCCCTAAAACTTAGAAAAAGATGCATGTTGTTCTTCATATATGGCTCCTAGTGCATACAGGATTACATGTAAACAGGTATAAGTGTGGACATAGTACAGCATTTAGAAGAGACCAAGAGAGGCTAATATTAGGTAATGTAGAAGAACTGAATGCGGGCAAAAGAACATGTAGGGCATGCAAGAGGATAACAAGCTAATTCTTTTTTGAGTTTTATCTTTGTCGTAGTTTTCTTTCTTTTGGCAGTAGATAAGTGCATAAAAATGCAACTGATGGTGACAAGGTAAAACCCTCAATGAAACTACCTACTTCAGGATTGCCAGTTTAACTGTCCTGAAGTTCACTTAACTGTATAGAATTTAAGGATAAACCATGTTTCAATGGCTTCCCTAGCCAACTGTGTAATGTTTTTAATTTGTGAATTCATTAGAAATGAATTGTATTTTATTAATGTTGTTAAAGAAATCATTTGCTTTGATATGTACTGAAAGTAACCTGAAGAAAGAAATGAACACAAACAAGCAGAACAATTGTTTTCCATATGATGAAGTCAGTAATTCTAAATTAATTGTTTGGACATAGATAAAGAAGTGATTTGAAAACATAGCAAGAATGATCAAGGAATATAAAGAGAATGTGGGGCATGCAACATTTAATCTTAGCACTCAACAGACAGAGGCTGGTGGATCTTTATGAGTTCAAGGTCAGCTTGGTCTACCTAGAGAGTTCTAGGACAGTCAAGGACACAAAGAGAGGCCCTTTCTCTCAAGGAGAATAAAGAAGAAGAAAAGGAGGAGGAAGAGGAGGAGAAGGAAGAGGAAGAAGAAGACAAGCAGTAGCAAAGAAAGAGAAAAGGAATTTAAATTAATTGTTAGAATTAAAAAGAGGTACTCAAGGCACAATTAGCAAGTCAAATGATTCCCAAGAAGAAGAAAGGAGAGGACCCTGGGCCTGTAAAGATTGGATCAAGTTTTGTAGAGAAACTGTGGGGGGAGGGGGAATGATTGGGGAATAGTTGGGGAGGAGAGGAATTATGGGACATAGGGGGAGGCAACTGGGAAAGGGGAAAGCCTTTGGAATGTAAACATAGAATATAGAAAATAAAAATTTAAAAAAAAAAGAAAAAAAAGAGGTCTGACTAAAATCCTACACACACACACACACACACACACACACACACACACCATTTTATGAAAATATAACTGACAAAAGGACAAATTCTTCTAAATTTAAAACTCACTATTGCTGAAATATGAAGAAATAGAAAGCTTGAATAGCCAATATCTATTAAAGAAATTGAGTATTTCCAAAAAACTTTCAACACAAGAAAAGGACTAGGTGTTTTACAAATACATAAAAAGGGTATGAATTTTATGACTCTTTTGCCCAATATAAAATGAAAGTATGCTTGACAATTATTTTCACATTTCCTTGACCAACAAATGTAACCAGTAGTATTATAAACAAGAAAACTTAGAGTTCTATCTTCTATAACCATAAAAGTGAAAAAGCTAAACAAAATTTTATATCTTGATTCCCAAGTTGGCCCAATTCAAAGAAGCATAAAACTAATCAACTTATTAATAGAAAATATACAAAAAAGTATCACCTCAATAGATATGGGAAACTTAATTTTTAAAAAATTGTGTATCTAGTCATGTTTTAAACTCTAAGCAAATAAGGGAACTCCTGATTATAAGTATCTATATTTTTTAAAACCTACAGCAAACATCTAATGACTTCTTGAAATATTTATAGATTGCCTCTGAGTTTGGGAACATTAGAGAAACACACTTTGTTACTTTTTCAATGTTCTCTTCTTGGGGGTTCATCAAAGTCCAATAAAGCCAAGAATGAGTCAAAGTGATAGAACTTTGAAGTGAGGATGCCATTTATTCAGATAACTGGATTGTCTACTGAATATTTTGTCTGATGATAGCACACCATATTTAATAAGTGAATAGAACAAGTAGCAGGATAGAAAGCCAACACACAACCACTGTTATGTTTGTACACATAATTCATAGTTAAATCAAGGTAAAAGAACAGTGAGGTGGGAGGGGGTGGATGAGGGAGCAGGGGGAGGGAAAAGGGCATGTGGGACCTTTGGGGGTGGGGAACCAGAAAAAGGGAAATGAATTGTAAATATAGAATATATCCAATAAATAAATTTAAAAAATCAAGGTAAAAAATACATATCATTAACAATAATTTCCAAAATTTTGAAGTTGATGAAATGACATTCAGGAATTCTGCACTGAAAACCACTGATGTGATAAAAGAAATTTTAAAAATTAAGCTGGGTTTCATAATAAATATCTACAATCATAGTACTCTGGAAGTTGAGGTTGCTAAGTTTAGGCTATCCTGGACTACAAAGGTGAGTTCTCATCTATCCTGAACTAAATCATTAGATACTGCATTTGCATTTGTTATCTTTATAAACTCGAGTTAGAGAGATAGCTAAGCAATACTTGCTGCTCTATGGAAGACCTAATGTTCAGTCCCAGCACCCACATCAGGCAATTCACAATCACCTATCACCCTAGTTCTGGGAGGTCCTATGCTTTCTGTTACACACGAACATGTACATTTAAATTTAAAATAATAATTTTTAAAGTCCAAATCAGCAGAGAGAGAACATTGCATACATATATTAATAGGATACTCTGATGTTTAAAGTTGCCAATATTTTGAACTTAAACCAAAAAGTTTAACTGAATACACTATTCTAAATAAAATATCATTATTTCATACAGTTAATTAGCTAAAATCCGAAGTAAAATATCAGTAGCTGGGGAGGTCATCAACCTGGGGGTAACTCTGATGTTATTTCACTAAATGGACATTGTTCAAAGTGCCATAAACTTATCTTCATTTCTAGATATAACCAAAGTTCTCATTCTGATGAGAGAGGCTTCTTTTTGCAATGCACAGAAGTTAACATGAAGGCTCATAACCCATTCAATGCAGATGATAAGTAACTGTGGGGAGCTCTCATCCCTAAATGAGGCATCTCTGTCACTCTAACCTCAAGGCGAGGTGATATTGTAGAAGACAGGGTGGAAAAATTGTAAAGCCCAGGGCTGGGGAGGACTGACTTTCATCAGTGTCTTCTGGACATGACATAGCAGACACTTTTAGGAATTTACTATAGCTTGGACTAACTACCTAAGACCTGTACAGCATTGGGCCTGACAACATTTTATTTTAAAAGGGAGAAAGGTCTGTGAGGCCCCATCACTCCTTGAGGAACTGTTGACGCTTAATGGCAGATAGAATGTTGCTTTCTTCACTGATGTAGCCAATAATAAGCTGTATTCCAGTCAATGACCTCCGTCCATGCTCATCAGATGATCTTATTCTCACACATACATAAAGACATGAACATGGGAAGAGGATTAGTTAGAGTGAAGAGAGATTTCAGTAGGAGGAGATGGGGTGAGACAGGGTATGAGAAGGACTACAATAAATTATAGGCACCTATGAAAATGTCAAAGAGTCTTCCCCAGTTTCTTTTCTATTAGTTTCATTGTGTCTGGTTTTATGTGGAGGTCCTTGATCCACTCGGAGTTGAGCTTAGTACAAGGAGATAAGAATGGATCAATTCACATTCTTCTGCAGGCTGACCTCCAATTGAACAAGCACCATTTGTTGAAAAGGCTATCTTTTTTCCACTGGATGTTTTCAACTGGGGAAGACCCTTGAGGACATGGGCACAGGGGGAAAGTTCCTGAACAGAGCACCAATAGCTTATGCTATAAAATCAAGGATTGAAAAATGGGACCTCATAAAATTACAAAGTTTCTGTAAGGCAAAGGACACCATCAAAAGGACAAAACAGCAACCAAAAATTGGGAAAAGATCTTCACCAATCCTATATCCGACAGAGGGCTAATATCCAATATATACAAAGAACTCATGAAGTTAGACCCCAGAGAACCAAATAACCCTATTAGAAAATTGGGTACAGAGCTAAACAAAGAATTTTCACCTGAAGAACTCAGAAGCACCTTAAGAAATGTTCAACATTGCCAGGCGGTGGTGGTGCACGCCTTTAATCCCAGCACTTGGGAGGCAGAAACAGGCGGATTTCTGAGTTCAAGGCCAGCCTGGTCTACAGAGTGAGTTCCAGGACAGCCAGGGCTACACAGAGAAACCCTGTCTCGAAAAAAAAACAAAGAAAGAAAGAAAGAGAGAGAGAGAGAGAGAGAGAGAGGAAGGAAGGAAGGAAGGAAGGAAGGAAGGAAGGAAGGAAGGAAGAAAAGAAGGAAAGAAAGAAATGTTCAACATCATTAGTCATTAGGGAAATGCAAAAAAACTCAGGAGACAGCAGGTGTTGGTGAGGATGTGGAGAAAGAGGAACACTCCTCCACTGCTGGTGGGATTGCAAGTTGCTACAACCACTCTGGAAATCAGTCTGGAGGTTCCTCAGAAAACTGGGCATGATACTACTGGAGGACCCCATTATACCACTCCTGGGCATATACTCAGAGGATTTCCCAGCATGCAATAAGGATACATGCTCCACTAAGTTCATAGCAGCCTTATTTATAATAGCCAGAAGCTGGAAAGAACTCAGATGTCCCTCAGTGGAGGAATAGATACAGAAAATGTGGTATATTTACACAATGGAATACTACTCAGCAATAAAAAACAATGAATTCATGAAATTCTTAGGCAAATAGTTGGAACTGGAAAGTATCATCCTAAGTGAGGTAACTCATTCGCAAAAGAACACACATGGAATGCAGTCACTGATAAGTGGATATTAGCCCAGAAGCTCTGAATACCTAAGGCACAACTCACATATCAAATCATTCCCAAGAAGAAGGAAGGAGAAGGCCCTGGTCCTAGAAAGGCTTGATGCAGCATTGTAGGGGATTTCTAGGGCAGAGGAGTGGGAGGGGGTTGATTGGGGAATGGTCGGAGGGAAGAGGGCTTATGGGACTTATGGTGAGGGGGTAACCAGGAAAGGGGAAATCATTTGGAATGTAAACAAAGAATATAGAATATTTTAAAAAAAATCTAAAAAAAGTCAAAGAATTTAAAAGCTCAGAAGATTAGAAAAGATAATTTAAAAATGGTGACTACAGACTTCAATTTAAAGATGGTGACCTGTGGTTTGGAGAGATGGCTCAGCGGTTCAGAGCACGGACTGCTCTTCCAGAGGTGCTGAGTTCAATTCCCTGCAACCACATGGTGGCTCATGACCATCTGTAATGAAATCCAATGCTCTATTCTGGTGTGTCTGAAGATAGCTACAGTGTATTCATATACTTTGCTGGGAAGTGGTGGTGAATGCCTTTAATCCCAGTACTTGAGAGTCAGAGACAGGCAGATTTTTGAGTTCGAGGCCAGCCTGGTCTACAGAGTGAGTTTCAGAACAGCCAGGGCTAGACAGAGAAACCCTGTCTCAAAGAAGAAAAAAAGAAAAGAAAAGAAAAAAAAGAAAGATAGTGACCATGAACGTCAACCAATTCCTTTGGCACACTGGCGTACTGGCATGCTGGAACCTGTGTGACTGTGAGGGACATATGTCCAGAAAACTAGCCTTGGACATTTCTTTACTCCCTTTCCTTTTGCCCAGGGCTATCTTGAAAGGATAAATCCAAACAGGTTCTAGAAGTAACAGCTACGCAGAGGAGCATCGCAGATTGTGCTGTAGAAGTGTGGGCAGCTATAAAGTTCTGTTCAGGTGAAGGACAGGAAGCCTCATGCGGTGACGCAGCTCCCTGAGGCCACTTTCTTGTCTTGTCTGTGCTCTTTTATTGGCACTTAGTGACGTCCCACCTCATCTCCTCACAGGGCCTCCTAGAGTCCCGAGAACTGTCCACTTGAATATCTATTATCCCCCTTAACCCTGTGACCTCCTGTGTCTTCCCCCTTAACCCTGTGACCTCCTGTGTCCCTGATGCTGTTAACACAGTGCTCTATCTCTAAGTTCTGGTTTGTTAAACAATAAAGAAATATAAAAAGGGGTTCAAAACCACAAATAAATGAATAAAAAGTTTTAAGAATTAAAAAATCTGAATTAATGAAAGAAGACCTATCAGGGTCTCTGTTGTTTAAAGTAACCAAGCTCTTTAAATTAACTCCAAATTTCAATTGCTTAAAAACCTCTAATAAAATATAGAAATGGATAAACTCATTCTAAAATGTATTCTTAGATGTGAAGAAATGAAGTCAGTATTGGATTCTTTCAATGGGTGTCTTATTTTAGATGAGTTTTACGTTTCCAGAAAAGAAATTGAAAAGATGGTACACAAAACTGCCTGTGTAGTCCATACACAGCACTACTTCCCATCAATATCCTACACCAGCATTACCAGAAATAAGTGCATATTGACACATTATGAACAAATGACTGATCTGTGCCATTATTTATATTTCACTCAGGGAACATAAAAACGAGGTTTTTTGCTACCAGATTTCAAGATTTCAAGACAAATTATTACAAGTCTGTCGTAATTCAGGTTCAGCAGCAGTGTCAAATATGTCCATGAGTATACCAGCAGGCAGGGCTGGAAGCCAGAAACAGCTCATACGCATAGGCGCCTGGTTTATGGCCACCATTGTTACCCTACTCAGGATTCTGAATGTGTTAGGTTAAGCTTTTGAAGCATCCTATTATTCAAGAATTCTATGTTTATTTTTATGGCCTTTTTGGGGTGTGCTAAAAATTATTCTCTCTGCTAGCTTTTAATGTAAGGTTTTCTTTATAATTGACACACATTGGGTTTATGCTTTGTAGATACTTGGATAGAGTTCAGTCAGTCTGGATAGAGTTCACATTATTTCTTTATTCCCCCGTGTTACACACCACGGTGGATTGTACCCGTTCTGTGTTCCAGTATGACTTTTTCTTCAGTTTATCCAATCTATGTTTTTCCTCTTTCTTCTATCTTAGCCCTGATTTTCTAATGGTTTTTAATGTCTAACGTTTAATCTTTCATAACTTCTAATTCTTCCACGATGTTGGTTCTTCCTTGGCTATTTGAGAATTTTAAACATCCAGTGTTTATTTTAAAGTCTCTCCCAAATACCCCAATCATCTCTATATTGTCGGGAGTAAACAGTCCCATCTGTTGCTTCATTTGACATGCTTTCTTGGCACAGTTGTTCCATTTCTTTCTCCCGTTCCATCTTCTATCGGAATGTTCCTTTTTTTTTTTTTTCTTTCTTTTTTAAAATTCCACTTACGCTCCTCTGGGTTAGAAGTTTTATTTTACTTTTTGAAAAATGCTTAAACTTACCCTAGATGATTCGTTTTAAGATGTCAAACACTGTCATCTTCACATTCGTGACAGATTCCTATCGCTACATCACTACAGGGGAACACTTAAGCCTCCAGCCATGTTGGAAGCTTAACTGTTAGTGAACTCTCGCTCACACCATAAACAATGAGAAATCTTGGTAAAATATGTGAAATAAGTGTTTTTGGACCTTGGGCAATTGGCTGTACGGTACTAGATTCCCCAAGGGAGAGGAGAGAAATGAAGCAAAACTAATGAGCACATTGGCTTCCCCCTGGGGAGGTTTTCTATTCCGATGTGCAGGGAGGCGGGCTTCAGCAAAGCAAGGTGATTTTGCTGAACTGGGAGAGTGGTGGGCTGAAGGTTGACACTCCCGGAGTCACAATACTGTGGAGGAAGAAAGCACAAATGGGAGGTGTGGCAGATTTTTATGGCTTTAGTCCACTTGGGTTGCTGCAACCTGGAGCCATTTTAATTACTGGATGTTCCTTTCTTATAGTTATAGACATGGGGAGTCAAAGGGGGTGGTTGGCCTTCTGATTTATAAATAGTGGAAGGAGTGAAAATCCTCTCCAAGGCTTTTTATTCCATACATCATATTTTTACTTTGGTGTAATTAACTCATAAATTAAAACATTACCCAGCTTCATCCACGTAGCCGCTTTAACCCTTGTCCAGTCACAGGCCCTACACATCTCAGTGAACCTTTGCCCGGTTAGAATGGCCATTCTGAAGCCATAGAGATTTGCTTCGGGTTTGACCCCATCACTGTCAATTACATTTCTACTCACTTATGCAGCACACACAAAAGAAAACGACAACATTGAAACTACAAAACACTTAGCTTTATGTCCCTCTTCAGTCCTCAGGTGCCATCTCCCTGCATTCTCTCCTTCCTTAGTACCTATTGTTACCTATCTCGTCTCCTTTAAGGGTTGTACTTTTCCTAGTCTAACAGTCTTTCATTCCTACGTGTATACACTATAGGCCAGACTCTGAAGATAAGAAACAACATGTATTTTTTTTCCTTTCTGAATTTGGGTGAATTTTTTTCTTGAAAATGTCAACATCTCTTTTTTGATAGTTGAAAATATTTCACTTTTGTATGTGTACCATATTTTCCTTACCTATTAATCTGGCATTAGACATCTAGGTTGGCTCCATTTTCCTGCTGTCATAAAGCAGCAGTAAACATGGATGTACAGCTAATGCAATGGTAGGATATGGGGTTCTTTAGCCATGTGCCATAGTGCGGAATAGCTGGTTCATTCAGAACTGATTTCCATAACACTTTCTGATCTTAATTTGAGTTTCCATCAGCAGTGAGTAAAGAGTCCTCTTTAAATACTTTATCTCCAGCATTTGTGATCTGATTTCTTGAGAATAGTTCTTCAAATGAAAACATCCTTCAGGTTACTAAAGCATCCATGAAGACTACAATGTTTTGACCTAGTTATCTCTGAAAGACTTCACCTCTTAATACCAATATTTTGGGAGCTAAGATTTCTGCATAGGAGTTTGGGGAGTAGGGCCAAAAGTACTTAGAAAAATGTCATCTGCTATTAAAATGCCCCTGAATACTGAATGATAGAAGAGAACTCATAGCTGGTATGGCAAACCTAGCCAAGAATCTCTGGATGGAGGGGTCATGGACCTAGATGATAATCTATTACCTTGCTAAATTGATATAGTATTCACCTGCCTTCTAAGTGTCCATCCTGAGCACATAGATTATTATAGCTCTCACCACTCATCAAAGAAGATATGTGTGTATGCATATGTATATGTATATATACTTTATTAATGCTCTGAGAATTTTATACATTATATTTTGATCATTCACTCATTCCAGAGCCACAACTTCATTTCAAACCAGCTTAGGGTGTGTATTTATTTTATTTATTTTTAGGTGGTAGAATAATCAATTTATTCCCATATTTAAATGATACAATGACTAATAGACCTTCTGTTCCTTCAAAGGATACATTTTGAGCTTCATATCTGTTACATTACTAGAGATCATGCAATTACAAGTCCAGTCAACCTCATAACTGCCATGGAACAATGGGATAGTGCACAACCATGAGACATGGGGACTCCTCTTTCAAACCTGCAATGATGAGATCCTTGTTCTTTTATTCAGGTTCTGCATTTTATAGTCATGCTCCTAATGTACATTTTCCTTATGTGTGCTTTCCAAACTATAATAACATGCCAGATGACTCCATAAGCTTTATTATATTATTTTATAATATAATAAGCTTTACTATATTATTTATAATTCTAGAGACTAAGTGTCCCAGTCACTCAGACACCTTTACTTTCTGGCCTTCCACCTATATTTCATTCTCGGTAATTAAATAATAAGTAATAATGATATCATTTCATGCAGATATTTTTGTAACACATCACAGAGAGATAATTTACTTAATATAGAGTCTTCTAGTATCCATTTGTTCTTCATATTTCTCATATGAGAAGACATTTCAATTCCTTTGATTTTTGAGGTTTTTGTTTTGTTTTGATTTGAATTGGTTTTGGTTTTTAAACTACCTTTAATCATTTTTAAAGTTTTTTATTAGATATATACCTTATTTACATTTCAAATGTTGCCCCCTTTCCTGATTTCTTCCCTAAAATCTCCTAACCCATCCTCCCTCCCCCTGCTCACCAATCCACCCACTCCTCCTTCCCTGTCCTGGCATTGCCCTATACTGGGTCATCTAGCCTTCTCAGGATTAAGGGCCTCTCCTCCATTTGATGTCTAACAAGGCCATCCTCTGCTGCACATGCATCTGGAGCCATAGGTCCCTCCATGTGCAATCTTTGGTTGGTGGTTTGGTCCCTGGGAGCTATGGGGGTACTGGGTGGTTCATATCATCGTTCCTCCTGTGGCGCTGCAAACCCCTTCAGCTCCTTGTATCCTTTCTCTAGCTCCTCCATTGGGGACCCTGTCCTCAGTTCAATGGTTGGCTGAGAGTGTCCCCCTCTCTATTTGTCTTCTTTAATCATTTTTTACAGCCCAATCATCATCCCTTTCCTGGTTTTCCCTCTTACTATTCCTCACCCCATTCCTCTTCCCCACCTCCAAGAGGATGTCGCTACTCCCCACTCCCCACCCTGCCAGAACTCTCCACTTCCTGAGGCCTCAAGTCTCTGAAAGTCTCTTAGGTGTTTCTTCTCTCACTGAGTCCAGACCAGGCAGTCCTCTGCTGGATATGTGTTGGGGGCCTTAGACCAGCTCCTGTACGCTGCCTGGTTGGTGGCTCAGTGACTGAGAGATCTTGGAGGTCCAGGTTAGTTGAGACTGCTGGTCTTCCTATAGACCACCCTTCTCCTGAACTTCTTCCAGCCTTTCCCTAGTTCAACCACAGGGTTCCCTGGCTTCAGTCCATTGATTGGATATAAGTATCTGTATCTGTCTCGGCCAGCTCATGCAGCTGATATCTTATACTACACTTCTTCTTAAAAAGAATATTACCCATAATCAGTCACAATGGTTAACACATGTAATATCAACAATAGGGAGACCAAAGCAAAGGAATTGTCATGAATTTGAGGACAGCCTGGGCTATATAATGAGTACCAGGATAGCCTGGGCTACTTAGTGAACACTGTTTAAAGAAAACCAAAACCATATATAAATATGAACAATCTCAATTTCAGAATTTCATTCTAAGTGTCCCCTTCCTTAGATTAGTCAATATTATCCAAAGAAACAGAAGGAAGAGGACATAGGAACAGTGACTGTTGTCAGGGACTATAACAAACTAAAGTGGTTTCCAATAAAAGTAACTAGGAAGTATATGTATCTGGGTCCAACTTTTGCTGTCCACTCTTGGACATGTGTACACTGGAGTGTGGTTGACTTAACACTGGCCATATCCTTAAGGAAAACTAACTCTTCCATTCCCCACAGATATCAATTACCAATAGCTCTTCAGCTAAGGGTGGGAATCTGTGACCACTCCCATGTGTGTACCGATATTTTGTCTGGATTTTGTTAGTCCTGTATATGTTGCTACAACTGGGGTAAGTTCATTTATGCAGCTTCCCTGTGTGTCTGAAAAACACCACCTCTGGCTCTTGCAGTCTTTCAACCCCCTCTTTTGCAAGGATCCCTGAGTCTTGAAGAGGTGACAGTGTTATATAGATGGAGTGTTCATAACCAAATGAGATGCACTCAAGGCATAGGCAGCACCATGGAACATGGGGCAGAAAGTTTATAAGAGCTAAAGGACCAGATCACTGCTTGGAATAGTCTTTTGGAAATGACACAAATATTATACCTATGAACTTTCAGCAGCTATATTTGCTTGCACAAGACCTACACAAGGTCACACTAGTCAACATTTCAGCATGGATGGTAGACAGGCTCTCAGACAGATGATGAAGAGGAAGAGTTAGTTTTCTTTAGAGATCAGCGCCCTGATGGGGTATCCATGGCCAATGGTGAGCCCTACACCAATATGCATATGGAAACACCAATTAGATTCAGGTATGTATATGTATGTGTATGTGTTTGTGTATATATATGTATACATATGTATATACAGTCATATATATGTGAAATTAAAGAAAACATGAATTTGAGATTTGAGGGGTGACTGCTAGGAGCTATGACAGGAATAGGAGCGGGAGAGTGAAGGCAGATATAACCAAAATGCATTCTGTTTCTTTATGAAAATCTTTTTTAAAAAAACAAAGAAAGATAAAGAAATAGAAAAGACTCCCCAGGCCAGGAATCTGCAGTTTGGATAATTCCAGAAGCCATGGACGACTTGGAGAATTTCACATGTCATGTAGCCAAAGTGGTGAAAATATGTTGAAAACATAATTACTTGGTATATTTTTATTGCACGAATGATTCTTAAAGAAGCCCACACTTGTAGCTCTCCTAATTGCAGGGTCTACCATGCTAGTGATGCATATGATTCTTTTGATTTCTGCTGATGCCTACATTCAAGGATTCCTATGCTTTCATCCTTTCTACCTAGATTCAGTCATCCACTGGACATCTCCACTGAAAAGCATCTCACTGAATAGAACCCACTGAACAATGCAAGAGTAAGTTGCAGGGGCGTTCAACGCAACAGCACAACATATACTAGTTGCCTTGTGTGTTTCCTAGTTGTCTGACAGCTGAGGTCAAGTGTCTGGGTTCAAGCACTAGTTTGTACCTTCCATGACAGATCACTTAGCTTCTTTAAGTATTTCCCCACTAAGTTGCCTAATGCTCGGATTTATTTGTGGATAAAATGTAAATGAGCTAGGTTGGATGTTTTTTCATTTGTTTGTGTGGTTGGTTGCTTGGCTGGGTTATTTCCTTATTTGTTTTGTTTCTGTGGGATTTTTTTTTGCTGTTTCTATTTTGTTTTTGTTTTCGCCCAGTAAACAGGAAAGTACCATAAACCCGTGTAGCCTTGCTATCTGCTTGCGACCCCAACAGCAATTACCACAGCTTCATATAGAATGTGCTTAGTCAATGTCTAACATATTGATGAACTGTTGATTACTAAAATGTGAGGGAATTCTAAACCAGTAAGAGGATCTTCCCTCAAAAGAGTAAAAAAACAGAAGCATCATGGTCTCCAGTTATCCTGTTAGTAATGTATAAAGGAAATATTTGCAGTACCATCTTTATTGAGATACTATTCATGATAGCGAGATATGAAAGAGATAAAGGGGTCCATTATCAAATGAGTAAAGATAACATTGAATACATATTTGATAGAATATTATGTATCCATAAAACAAGCCAAGCATAGAAAGATAAATATAGCATATTCTTGCTTCTACATGGAAGTTGAAAAATCTTGAGTAGTGGTTACTGGAGACATTCCCTAAGGAAAGATGAAAGAGAGAGAGAGAGAGAGAGAGAGAGAGAGAGAGAGAGAGAGAGAGAGAGAAAGAGACACAGAGGAGGGAACCAAATGTTACATAGCATGAATACATCCTAGTGATTTGCAGTGCAGTGGGTGACTGTAGTTTACGATGTTACATAATTTTATAAATAATTAGAAAAGGATAGTGGTTGAAGTTCTAAAACCCTATACATGCGCAAAGTGTTTGAAGCAATAGAAAAGTTAATTATACTGATTTGATCTGCATGTGTTATGCTGTACATTATATTGTGTATCATAGATTACTTATATTATGTTTTCTCGCTGTGTCCACAAACATGTACAATTATAGTGAGTAAAACGCATCATTTAAAAACAATAAAGGTGCCAAACTTATTTTAGCCCTCCAACCAGAGTCAGAACCATCTCTTCATCTTTGCATTGTTTAATCACACTATGGAAGCTGCTGACCCCAAGTGAAAGCCACTGAGAGCAGGAGAGGAGGAGGAGGAGGAAGAAGAGAGAGGAGGAGGAAGAGAGGGGATTTCCTGTCTTCTCGGGACCACTTTTTTCTTTGTTTTTATTGCTTCATTCTGTTCTTTGGCATTTCACATGTGTATAATGTACTCCACTTATTCCCTCCTCCCACTCCTTCTCTTACATTTCTCTCATCCACATCACCCTCTTGTCCATATTGCTGTCAACCCCCTTTTCAGATTCATGGCTTTTATTTTTAATAAGGATGGTGTCTAAGAATCCTTGCTGTAGAAGGTACCATTATGAAATTTGAAGCGAGAGTCCCTGGGCCCTTCCCACTGCACAGCAGCCATGCCCACTGCTGGCTAACATGCTGCTTCCCTCTACATCTGACTTTCTCAGACATGAGTGAGGATCAGCTATAGGCTGTTGGAGCCTTCGCTTTATTCTCCGTAGAAGGGAAACGTGTGCAAACTTCCCATACACCTGGTCCTGACTTTCCACCCTCTGTCCCCCACTGATGGACAGTTACGGAAGCACAGCCAGTTGGCGAAGTTTCAAATCCTAGCCAGTAAGTTTCGTCATTTCAGAAGGTTGCTTTTCTTTTCCTTCTATCAACAGGGTGGAGGTGGAGGCATGGTGTCTGCCAGGTGGGCGTGCTGACCCTCTTGATCTTTGCAAGCTAACCTTGCGGGATTCTCATTTGTCCCCATATGACCCTGCCTGTGTCTACCCTAGTGGCTGGTAACCAACTTTCTGGCTTCTAGTTATACTTAAGGTGCAAACAAGGGTCCCGTGGTCAGGTCAAAGCCTCTTTCAGTCCTGTGGCTGTTTCCAAAAACGAATTTGCTTGTAAATGGCCAAAACACCGGAAAAGGGACAGAGCTGTCACGGTTGTTCTCTGGCCTTTCACCTCCTGGTGGCCAACCCCCAACAAGCCTGCAGGGCCACAGAAGGTGACATGACACAGCACAGTCCCCATAGTTTGCGCTTCAACATTTTCAGACTCATCATGAAATAAATGACGCCAGGATGCCACCCACCTTCCCCAGCCATTCCTGCGGCTTCCAGAGGGCACTGGCGACATGCAGATGGCCCTTGACCTTTCCTCTCACAGCTGCTGTTTGCTGGCAGTCCTTCTTTGGAACTCTGCCCACGGCCTTTGAAAATATCTTTTTCTTTGTTCTGTCCTTAAACTCCAAAGCTATAAACAGTTGCAAAACATTTCTTTAATTCAAAGGGAAAATATATACTAATTCTACACCTGTAATCCTCCTTTCTCCCATCTCTTTCTCCCTACTTTCCCCTCCCCTTCCTCTTCCCCTCCACTCATTCCTCTTCTCTCCACTTCAATGTCCCTCTCCTCTCCCTTTCTTTCTCTCCGTCTCCCTTTCTCCTTCTCTCACCAAAGACACCCACAGTCAAGGACTGACGTCTTTGCAAGAAATTTGAAGAGAAAGACAGAGTGAGGTTGACAGAAAAATGAGAAGCCTGGCGTGAATGTCTCAGGCACAGGAGTCTCTCGGATCTCGAGGTGTTCACCATCTGAATGCCTAGGGCTGACGCCAACCCCAGTGTGTCTACACCGAAACCCAATTATCTCAGAACGATTTAAATATTTTTGCATCTCAAGCTGTTCTTCAAAAGCAGAAACAGAATTCTCTTTGGGATCCAGACCAAAGAGCTTAAAACTCATACATTTCAGGCATCCATGTAGCTAGATACGCTACATGGACTGGAAAGTAGGGTCGAAGGTTCATAAGTGTGTACACAGATGAAATTTAACTCGAGTCTCCTGAGACTGAGTAGAATGTTCCAGAATCCACAAAAAAACGTCTAAGTGGCCCCATGTATGTGACAGGCAGTGAGGATATATATATAGAGAGAGGTAGTGAGCAAATGAATCCTTGTTCAGGTACTGCCTATGCGCCTGCACTCATGGCCTGTTAGTGCTTTGCTATGTGCATGAAATGGTTATGCATGTGAGCGCTGATAGCCATGAAGGGCAGAGATCTCATCCTCTGGAACTGGAGGTGCAGGTGGTTGTGAGCTGCCTGACATGGGTACTGGTAACTGACCTCAGGTCCTCTGCAAGATAAGCAAGTCTTCTGAGTCACTTAATCATGTCTCTAGCCCCACGTAAGCCCTTTTAGAGGAAGGACTAAACACGATACTTCTCTGTAACTCCCTCAGAAAAACTATATTCATACTTTTGTACATACCCTTCTCTGCCTGCCTCATAAAAATATTTCACAGAAAAATTTAAAAACAGATTTCTTTGTATTTTAACTTTATTCGCTATTTCCAAACTGAGACTAAGGTCTACTGAAATGACTTAGCCAACAGCTGTTCTTACCCCAGCCCCAACTGTCTCAGTCAATAACCCATTGCTGTGAAGAGACAGCATGAACACTGCAACTCTTATGAAGGAAAGCATTTCACTGGGCCTGGCTTAGAGGTTTGGAGGCTCAGTCCCTTATCAGCATAACAGGAGGCATGTCTGCCCTGAAAGCTGACTTGATAGCTGAACGTTCTACCTCTGGAAAGCAGGAAGAGAGAGATGCGAAGCCCACTGCTAGTGACACACTTCTTCCAACAGGGCCACACCTCCGATTCCTCTCAAATAGTGTCACTCCCTAAGCTCTCAAATATATGAACCTATTGGGACCACCATAATGCACCAGATTAGTACAGAAGACATTTTTTCTTTTATAAGTAAAAGAAATAATATTGTGAAAAATATTTTTAAGATATTTCTGCTCTTTTGGGGGGGGCAGTTTAAGTCATCCAAGTGAACTTTTGATGAAATAGAAACCTTACATAGGTAAAAAGGTTAAAGTCATACAGAAAGTTGTCAATAAACTACACCATCCAAAAGGAAATGAATTCTAAAAATATTAAAAGTTGAGGATTGTTCTTTTATATCTTAGGTGATTTTTTAAACTAGTAATAAGTCCAAGCTTTCTAATGTATTTGTAAAGGTAGATAACATTGATATATATTTAAAGCCAATCCCAAGTAAGAGAGGGAAAATGCATTATAAATATAGATGCACAAACACAACATTAAATAGTTACACTAAGAACTACATTCCACTCAAAAAGTCAGGTTCGTGCCAGATATGAAAATCATATTAAATATAAGGTATCAAATGATCCCAAACATTTTTCAATAATATAAAACATGGCAGAAAATTCTATAATTATTTTAATGGGACATTAAAAGCTCTACTTTGCTCCAGGAGATGGGTCTTCACTCAAGTGTATCCAGGAAACATCAAATGGACTCGTACATGACTGTGTGTGCTAGATTTTGATACCGGTCATATTTCTCTATCAGTCTCTCGCTGGAGCTGAAGCTTTTCGGCAATTCTGGCTAGCCATTTTGTTCCAGGGATCCCCAGACTCTGCATTCTGTATGCTGGCATCACAGGCCGGTGCCATGCCCTCCCATGTAGAAGCAAATATACAAAATATTTAATGACAGATTTGTTGTTTGTTAAAAGGACCATGTATGTGTCTTACCTTCTAAATGTTGAGAAGAGAAGCCAGAGTTCTCTAACTTGAAGGCACTCTGACTCCAAAGATTTCCCTCCCTCACCTTACTGGCTGCAGGAAAGGTGGTCCCCACATTGGCCCTCTACCCTGGGACTCATCTAGGGGAATTACCTGCGATGCTTGTAGGGGATAATCACTGTCAGGATACTTAATTTGTGATTAAATTCTTTTCTCAGTGCTTTGTCATTCATACTGAAGTTGCTTTATTTGGTTTATCCATTTCTCCAGAAAAATATTGATAATTGCTTAAGTTAGGTGGTTGTTGGCTATAGGAAATCTCATTATACTTTTTAAGTACAAATACTTTATAATATAAACTTTGAGAAAATACATCTTTATGGCTAAGAAATAGAAGCCATGTAAGCACTCCAGTGGCTTGTCACAAGGATCATTCTTAGCCTAACAGTTTAGAATGCAGTGTATCGTGTGTAACTATCAGCTTAGGATACTGACTACCAAATATGAGTTCTGTCTCTGGGTGACCTTGCTAAAATTAGCTTCTTTGCCTCAGTTTCCTTTTTTTGTTTCTCCTAGTTCTTCTGAACCCTTTGGTTTTTTTTTTCCCAGGTGAAAACCAAATAACACTTCTTGGGTCCTCCACGTACTGGATGGGACACCATATACAGAATTAGGTTGAACGAATTTGATTTCTGATCTTGTATATATCTTGTCCATTTCTGTTCTCCTAAGAATAACCATCTCCTCCAGTTTGCTTGCCTGGCTCCTTGCTGTGACTTTGGGTCTCAAATCTCACCTCTTCAGACAGATCATGTTGACCCACTAATCCCCTTTCTCCTATGATGTGATAGACTCTAGAACTTCCCCTCTATGGCACCTAGCTCTGCTTTGATCAGTTGGCTTTTATCAATGGTTTCTCACTGACTTGGGTGCCAGACTATAATTCTTTGAGGATGGGATCAACCCCGTATTTGAAGTTTGTATCCATGATATTATTTTATAAAATAATTAGTAGTATCACTCATAAGTTTATGGGAAATAATATGAGATAAATATTATAAAGCCTTTGCTAGGATTTGCAGGGATGAACTTTCTTCAGATAATTGTTAGAGGGTATATAAAAAGATCTTTTCTTATTTGCATATGAGCAATCTGCAATTGAGCAGAATGTTTATAGTCACTTACTCAGAGTGACTTTTTAAGTGAAATGTGTAGGACAAGATCAATACCCTTGGACAGCATCAAAGGCAAAAAAATCTTTAGTTAGTGCTGTAGAAGAGATATCTAATTTGTACTGGAGTAAAATGCAATGAGAAGAGAGTAGAGGCTGTTTGGCCATGTGTATCATTTTTTTAATTGTTTTATTTATTTACATTCCAAATGTTGTCCCCCTTCCTCGTCCCCCCTTCCCTTTGCCTCTGAGAGGTTGGTCCCTCACCCCCACACATATCCAAGATTATGGCACACAATGAAAGCAGTGTTAAATCCATAGTACTAAAGTACCTTCATAAAGAAATTAAAGGGATCCTACACTAGCAACTTAAGAGAGCACCTGAAAGCTCTAGAACAAAAAGAAGCAAACACACCCAAGAGGTGTGAAATAGTCAGACTCAAGACTGAAATCAACCAATTAGAAACAAAGAAAGCAATACAAAGAAATAACAAAATCAAGATCTGGTTCTTTGAGAAAATAAACAAGGTAGATAAATCCTTATCCAAACTAATTATAGATCACGGAGACAGTATACAAATTAACAAAATAAGAAATGAAACTGGAGACAAAACAACAGAAACTAAGGAAATTAAATAAATCATCAGATCTTACTTCAAAAGCCTATATGCAATAAAAATGGAAAAATCTAGGTGAAAAGGATGATTTTCTAGACCACTTACCAAAATTAAATAAAGATCAGGTAAACTGTTTAAACAGTCCCATAACACCTAAGGAAATAGAAGCAGTCATTAAAAACCTCCCAACCAAAAATGCTCAGTGCCAGATGGTTATAGTACAGAATTCTACTAAACTTTCAAAAAATACCTAATACCACTGTTCCTCAAGCTATTCCACAAAATAGAAACAGAAGTAACATTATATTATTCATTCTTTGAAGCCACAGTTACTCTGATACCTAAATTATACAAAGACCCAACAAAGAAAGAGAATTTATCTTATGAATATCAATGCAAAATTACTCAATAAAATTCTTGCAAACTGAATTCAAAAAAAACACATCAAAACCATCATTCGCCATGATCAAGTAGGCTTCATCTGAGGGATGCAGGGATGGTTCAGTATATGAAAATTCATCACCATAATTACACTCTATAAACAAACTCAAAAAATCACATGATCATCTCATTAGATGGTGAAAATCCAACATCCCTCCACGTTAAAAGTATTAGAGAGATCAGGAATTCATGGAACATGCCTAAACTAAATAAAAGCAATACACAGCAAATCAACAGCCAACATCAAATTAAATGGAGAAAACTTGAAAGACTCCCGCTAAAAACAGGGACAAGACACGGCTTCCCACTCTTTTCCTACCTATTCAATATAGTATTCAAAGTTCTAGCTAGAACAAGTAAACAACAAAAGGAGGTCAAAGGAATACAAATTGGAAAGGAAGAAATTAAGATATAAGTATTTGTGGATGATATGATAATTTACATAAAGAACCTCAAAAATTCTACCAGAGAACTTCTACAGGTGATAAACAACTTTAGCAAGTTGGCTGGATATAAAATTAATTCAAACAAATCAGTACCCTTCCTTTATACAAAGAATAAATGGGCTGAGAAGAAATTAGGGAAACAATATCCTTCACAATAGTCACAAATAATATAAAATATCTTGGTGAAACCCTAACCAAGCAAGTGAAAGCTCTGTATGGCAAGAACTTCAAGTTTCTGAAAGAAGAAATCGAAGAAGACCTCAAAAGATGGAAAGATCTCCCATGTTCAGGGATTGGTAGGAATAACATAGTAAATGGCCATCTTAATAAAAGCAGTCTACAGATCCAATGCAATCCTCATCAACATTCCAAAACACTTCCTTACAGACATGGAATGAACAATTCTCAACTTCATATAGAAAAACAAACAAGCAAACAAACAAACAAACAACAACAACAACAACAACAAAAAACCCAGAACAGCAAAAACAATTCTCAGCAATAAAAGAACTTCGGGGGAATCACCACCCCTGACTTCAAGCTGAACTACAGAGCAATAGTGATAAAATAAATCACCTGGTTTTGGTACAGAGACAGACAGGTCAATCAATGGGATAGAGTCAAAGAGCCAGAAATTAACTCTCATGCCTATGGACACTTGATCTTTGACAAAGAAGCCAAAATCATGCATTGGATAAAAGAAAGCATCCTCAACAAAATGGTGCTATTCTAACTGGTGGTTTTCTCATAGAAGAATGCAAATTAATCCATATTTATCACCCTGTAAAAGTTCAAGTCCCAGTGGATCAAGGACCTCAATATAAAACAAGATACAGTTGAGTCTGAAAGAACAGAAAGTAGGAAATAGCCTCAAACTCATTGGCACAGGGGAAATTTCCTGAACACAATTGCAATGGCTAAGGCTCCAAGATCAACAATTGACAAGTGGGACCTCATGAAACTGAAAAGCTTCTGTAAGGCAAAGAACACTGTCAGTAGGACAAAATACTGTGTGCTTAACTGATGTGCTCTTTTGGTCTTCAGGAGAATACTTGTGTCCTCTGACTATTTTGTCATGTCATATCTCCTGGAGAAAACCTAGTATACTTTAAACTTCATTTCAACTCTGTCAATATCTTTTGTAAGCTCCAGTGCACAGGGACAAAAGAGAATCTTTTAAAAGTTGGAATGTTCTACTGCATGTGGATGTTTTCCTGGGATCTTCTTCAGCCCAGATAGGAGAATTTCATACATGGTTGATGCTTCTGCTTGGTCCCAGGGTGCAGGATCCCAAACACATGGAACAGTTGAAGTCAAGTGCCACTAATGCTTTCATTTCCCAGCTCCACTTAGAATAGTATAAATCCTATAGAGGTGCTCCAGGGCATTTCTGTCCTTAGACAAAATGTCACCAGCGGGAGGATGTGCCATCTTCATGATCAGTACCCCATTTAGCTCCTAACAGGGAACAAATGATTACTGAAGAGGTTACACTGTCACAGAAATGTCATTCCAGACTTTCTCTATGTTAACATGAATCATGTGTCACATAATTGTTTTACAGCCTATACCTATAATGGGCTAAGTGGGGACTATTTATTTCATTTAATAATGAACACCCTTAATTAGTAGCTCATGCAACTGGAACACGTTAAGAAAGCTGACACAAATTTGCCTGGGGTGGGAGATTCCATGTGAATTTCATTATGGGATGGCTAAGACGTTGTAGTTGCACAGGTCCCAACCTTCTGAGGAGAGCCTGGGTGCTGCTCCACACGCTGTGGACACCCAACATGTGTGAAAACTCATGCCATTCACTTGGGCACTGTCAGCTCCTGGGCACGTCAGACTGGGTCACTTTGTTCCCTAAACCTTGGGGAGAGCTCACCCAGGAGCCTGCTTGGGCATGCAAGTGCAGCATAATGGAGACTGTGTAAGCCTTGCGGAAGAACACAGGAAAAGGAAACGAGGCACACTTTATCGTAATAATGCATGATGCTAAGTGAGAGGTTGGCAGTTGGACAAGATATTTTTGTTGACTGGTGCAAATGGCTTCGTTTTCTTCATTCCTAGCTGTAGACACCCTTTTTTTGTTTCAAAGACACCTCATCAACGTCTAGGATGGACTGACACTAAACTGGTTTTAGTAGACAATGAGGACACAGTTACCTGTCTAGACCTATAACAAGGTGTCTCCAGTTAAACATATTGAAGGAGATAGCTGTGTCAGAAAACTAGCCTTCAATTCCTCTCAAAAGAAATCACCCTCTTGCTACAATAGAGGCTGGCAGCCCATGCCAGACAGACTCAGAGCCGCGGCCTGTGATACGTTCTCACTTTCTTTGAGGATTTTGTAAGGTATGCACCACATTATTCCATATGTCAACCGGGTGTATAAAATCAGACAACACTGTCCCATGCTGATCTCAACTTCAGAAAGAATGCTAATTGTTTTGTCAAACTAAAATTAACTTCAAATGTCAAAGTTTCATATATGCACTTACATACAGGAGTATCTGGTGGTTTATAGATGTTTGGCGGAAAATAATCCCAGGTTTTGTAGATCGTATATTTTTTCTTTGTGGTACAGTGCTTTGCACTGAAGTTAGTAACATGCTATTTGATGTTTTCTATGCAATCTTTAAAGTATTGTTTAGTGACAATGTATGCACATTTCCTAGAGAATGTATCTTGCAATTGGAAGCTGCTTACACTGACTTTACTTAATAAATCTACTAAGATCACAAAACATCTTCACCATCACAGCCAGTCCTGAGATACTGGAAAATTTCTAGAAGGTGTCTATTTTTTGTTGCCCATGGCAATCCAGAGTGTATAGATTATGACAGCAGTTGCTAATGAGCTTGTGGCCCTCCCCTATGATAACTCCAGGCCACTCTACTGTCCTTCACAGTTCTATTTCCTTTCGGCTCCAAGGAAGCTGACTCTTAGTGTGTGGGATCTATGGCTATTTTACTCTCTGCAAGAATTTTGCTATGATTTCATTTTTTCCCAAAGAAAGATACCTGCTCCCATGTCTGTATCGATGGCAGCTTCTCTCTGTGCTCATAATCTCAGAACCATCTAATCCACATGCACAGTTATGTCTGACTTCTGACTGCACACTCACATGGAGTTCCTTTGTTTCCTGGATTATAATAGTTTCTCATACCCATTGCATCCAGCTGACTGCGGGTTTATCCCACAGCCAGCAAATTGCTCTTATGGAAACTTGTTTTCAGGTTCTACTTGAAGTTGTATGGTTCACTGTTAGCCCCCATTTTCAATGTTTTGCACTTATAAATGAAACAACTCTTTATTTTTCTTTTGCATGTGTTCTATGCACCATAGGAAACATTTGATTGCATTCAGAATCAGAAATGGACCTGACCTCCGTTTATGTCTGTGACTTTCCAGTATCTTCAGCACTAACATTCTTATAAAAAAGCTTCAAATGTTTTTTCTAGAGAATCATATTAAGAAACACAGGCTGTTTTGAAATTTCATTAGGGAGAGGTAGGACATAAGCTACCTTTTACTTTCAAGTCCAAAAAAATGTAGCACAAAAAAATATAAATATTTTATATAGAATATACCCAATGTCTGTATTATGATTTAGTGGAATTTGAAATTTCGGTAAGTACTCTCTAAAATGTCCCTTTGAGGGTCATGTGTCATTGCCAAAGACATGTTGTAGCAAGTGTAGTGTTATCTGAGTTATTTGAGGTTTCTGAAACATGAAAAACAGACTGTACCATCAGATTTGATGCCTAGGATCAGTCAACAAAGTCCAGAGAAGGACAAGGAGAGGAGCCTTCCTTCCCTAAACTGGAGCCTCTGGATACGCAGAGGAAAGGCTTTTCTGGGCAAGCCCATCCTGTGGCTTGGAGTGTGGAATGGCTGTGGCAGTGGGGATGCAGGGACACAAACTACTAATGGAATTGTAAAGGCAGCTGTGTAGATAGAGGGGTACAGCTCAGGGTGACGTGTGAATGAAGCAGGATGGAAGTCAGACCTGTCCATTGGTCTAAACCAGCTGGACAGTAGTCATCTTGCAACCCTCCTTAATGAGAGAAAGCATTAAAGTATTTAGCTGGAAAAATCCTAAGCTAACTAAAGGATTATGGTGTTAAGAAAACTAGAGGATTATGATGTCTTAATTTAACTTTTCTTGCCACTTAAATTCTTGCCGGCTAGAGAGTGATGGTAAACGTAGGTAAAGAGCCTCATCACAGAAGCCTGGCTATCTGAGTTCAGTTCTGGGACCCTGTAGGAAGATGGAAGGAGACAGCTCACTCCACAAAGTTATCCCCTGGCATCTGCGCATGCTGTCGCCTGTCTGTCAGCACATGTCCATCATCATGTACATGCACATAAGAAAAATAAATATGAATTTAAACATAAAGAAATAACAAAGCTGGTGAACACAGAAATACAATTCTGAAAATAATTATAGATAAATTTGATGGTATAGAATAACCTGTGAATATCTATACACCCACATTAACATCTATATTAAGTGTTTAAGAACTTTAAATTCTGAAATTACTAAATGGACAGGTTGTTACATTTGTAAGTCAAAAAGGGTCGAAGTGTGCCTAATCCTTTTAAAGTGTTTTGCTACTAAGGAAAATTGAACAAGGAAAGATTTAGGTACCATTAGGGTAAAGCTTATAACATGTTCTCTTTGCTTCCATTTGTAAACATACACAGGCCTGGACTAGAACAAACTAAAGGAAGACAGTGTAGTAGGTAGCAATAGAATCCTTCACAAAAATCAAAACAAGGAATACAGTAGTCTGTAAGCTGCACATGTTTACAGTAGCCTTAAACTACAAAAGCAAGCAAGTTACACGAGATTGCATGAATAAATCTAAGAGTATCGATTTAATTCTTGTTGCAGATGTAGAAATGGCTATGTTGGCAGACAGACTTGAAAGCTCATGTTGCATAATAGAGTAATGAGAATAATAATTTCTGTATTTGAAATGATCAATATACAATTGATATTTCAAGTGTTACCAGAGTGATTAAACTATTACAAATAACAAAAAAAATTGAGGTCATATCATGTGATGGCTAACCCTTATTTTTAACTTTACTGGATTTGTTACTACCTGGAGATGCCTCTGGGTGTAGAGATTTAACTGAAGGGAAACCCCACCCTGAATAATCAGTTGCATCATCCAAGCCTGAACAAAAGAAAAGACTGAGAAGTTATAGTCACCAAGTTCACCTCTTTCTGTTTTCTGATTGGGGATGCTGGCCACACTCCTGTCACCAACCCTTCCCACCAAAATGATGAAATAAGTCCTTATTCCCTTAAGTTGCTTCTGGTATGTATATTCGTATAGCAACACAAAGACCAATGAATTCACACCATTTAAATGTATCTTTGATGGCATGCTAGTCAGAAAAGTTACTGGGATGTGGGCAGGAGTGAGAATGAACTCAAATACAGCAGTGTTGTAAAAGATTAGATGAGCTCTGCATTACTAAAGGCGCAAAAACAAATATAATCCTGAAATGTCAGTTAAAGCAATGTTAGTAAGGCAGAGTCTGTACTCGCTTGTTCACAGGGTAACTTACAATAAAGAATGTCTAGTAACTATATCTGTTACCCTGCTCAAATAATATATAATAGTCCTATATAGTCAGAAAATATAGCTTGTAAGAACACATGTATTTTCTTCGCATATATATTGGCCCAAGATTTTTGATTTATCAATGATGGAATACTGATATTAGATTTACAAGCAGACATAGAATAAATTTAATAAAAATAACCTGCTTTCAGAACAAATGTCAGAACTGAAGGTGTGAAGCACATACTGTCTGCTGAGTTCTGGCCAACCTCTTAGAAGTACTTCAGACAATGGAACAGCCAAAGAAGATCATGACTAAGCACAACTAACCTGAACTGCACTCTGCACAGCGTGTCATGGGGAATGAGGTGGAGACTTTGTCATTTGGGAAATAATAAGTCTCATGCATGCAAATAACAACCAGTTCAAAATACGATAGAAGAGAAATCTTACTTCCAATAGGCAGAAATGGAAAGAAATACCAAACTCAGGAATAAGTGGAGGAAGACATTGCTGATAGGTACAGGAGTAGACTTGAGCGGGTGATACTACTTGATTTTGCTCACACTATGAGAACACCATTCCAGTGACAGTTCTTCCTCAAACAACTTGCCAAGTTATTGTGACACCAATGGCAAATACCAATAATTTTTTTCCTAAAGCTGGACAAGCATACACTGAGAATGTAGGGAGGGAAAGTCTTGGAAGACGAAAATCACCTGAATGGGCATTATTGTGAGAGGCCAATGCCCAGTTACCTACTCATGTTATGTTGAATTAATAATTGCAACATCTGGGTAATAGTGTGTGGATGGATAGATGAGGTAACAGCAGGAAAGGAAGAGTAGATGTTGCTGGAACCATATGGCGATACAGAACGTGAAAAAGGGGTGGAAATTTGTGGGACTAAGGGAATTGTTTGAAACAGCCAGAAATGGAACTTCACAAAATGTTCTAGAATAGGATGGTAGCTTCTTAGACCACTGGATCAAAGATGTCTGTGTGTGGGTGTACATGCCTCTGTGTGCATGGATGTGGCATGTGTGTATGTGCATGCCTCTGTGTATATGTGCATGCCTCTGTGCATGTATGTGAAAGACAGATGACAACTTCAGGTCTTTCTTTTGAGATGGGAGTCTCTCACTGTCTTGGAACTCATCAAGTAATTTAGATTGCTGGCTAATCACTACAGGGATCTGCCTACCTCTGCTTTCTTCCTAGATTTGGGATTATAAGTATGAATTATCATGCCCAGCTTTTATTTTTATGTGAGTTCTAGTGGACAAATTCAGACGTCCTTGCAAGAAGAACACTTTACCAACTGAACCATCATCCCCCAGCCCCAAAGACGAGATTTTAAAATGTTGCTGCTGGATAAACTCAAAACCATCTGGGAAAAGTTACCATCAGATCCATTTCTCACAGTAGATACAGAAATAAATTCTGAATCGGAGATCTAAATGTCAAAATAAAGCTATAAAACAAGATGAAGCCCCAGGAGGATGTCTCCATAACGTCAATGCAGTGTGCACGTGCTGTATTTCTGTCCTTGCACTGTCTCCCATGCTTCTTTCACTCATAGCTTCTCTTGTGTTTGAGTATAGTGTTTCTGATTTAATTTATTAAAAAATTTAATTAATTAGTCTTGTTTATCTTTATCAGTGTTACAAATAATGTTAGTGTATACAAATATGTGCCAGTAGTATATTAATACTATGCCCATATAAACATGGGCGTGCATTTTTAAATTTTGTTCTTTTAGTTTTAGTTTTTAGCTTTTAATGACTCTTTAAAGCCTTAGGTTTGAACCTTAGGTTGCTGTAGAGCCATCTCAGTTGTTCTGTGTCTACACAAACTACAAAGTTTGACGATGGAATAGCTCTTTAAAATTTTTATTTTAAAATTAAAATATAAATGCATCCATTTCCTCTTTTTCCTTTCCCTCTTCCGACTTCTCCTTTGTATATTCCAGCTTGCTCTCTCTCAAATTCATGGCCTCTGGGGTCTCTTTCTTCTGTTGCTCTATGTTATACATTCCTAAATATATAAACACAATCTGCTCAATCCCTATAGTATTAAATGTATGTATATGAATGCAGGGCTGACTCTTTGGTATTGGGTAACCAATTCTGGGAAAAAAATTATTAGCATTGCTGTAGTTTATTGTCTGGGAGATGGAGCCCCATGATATTTTCCCATTCCATGTTAGCATGTCTGTTGGTGATTCCTTGTTCAGGTCATGTTTTAGCAGCCTTGTTGTTGCTGAGACTTCATGGAAGTAGCTTCCCTGGCACGTCTAGGGGACACATCCTCACAGCAGACATCCTGTTCCTTTGCTTCTTACAGTTAAGGTTTGGTCTTGCTGTCTATTGTAATGTTAAGTGTAGGCCCCTAAGACTTGGAGTCTGTATGTAGATCTATGACCCTATCCCCAAGTTATTTTTGATTGGGAAATAAAGGTGCCAACAGCCAATAGCTGGGCAGAAGAGACATAGGTGGGGTTTAGGTTTTCCCGGGCTTGGGATCTGAAGAGAACCAGGAGGAGAAGAAGGTGGAGGAGGAAGGAGAAGCTGCCGTGGGTTAGGAAGGAAACTTGGCTCTAAAGGCTGGCCAATTAGAATTAAGAACAGCCCAGATAAAACATCGTAAGTCATAACTTGGGCTTATCAATAGAAGAGTAAGTTCTAATGACATAGAGGTTAGGTATCTGTCCAGCTTTTATGCTCTTCAAGGCGTATTGTAAATATAAACATTATGTATGTCTTTTATCGGGACATACTATTTTGGGAGAGATGCTCTGTATTTGGGTTTCCAGGAAAGGAAAAAAGGCTTTAAGACTCCTTCCAAAATAGTAGAGAATCCTAAGGAGAGTGACTATATCTTCGATCTATTGATAAACAATCACTTTCCACTTCCACTTTTCTCTCCCTGCACCCAAATCTCAGGGATCATTGTAGGAAAATTCTTCTGTTTGGATTTTCAACAGATGTTGTGTTTCCTTTTCTGGGTAGCTTTTTCCAGAGACTCCTGACTGCTCTGTGTTGGAGGGTGACTCACTGCTCTGGCCGCCTTAATTTTGTGATCTTCTTCTCTATCTCCATTATGAGTATTTACAATCTTTCTTACTTGTCATTAATTCTGTTTTGAACTGTGCCAGTGGCTAGCCAGTCTGCTTTAAATTAATTATACTTCCTGTAGTGTGGTACTATGGCCCTTGCCTTGCTTTTGGAGATTCTGAAGGTTTCCTAACATTTGGCACAGCATTCTGTTGTGTTGGTTTGGTCTGGTCTGGTTGTTTTACTAATTGATTATTTTATTTGTTTACATCCCAAATGTTGCTCCCATCCTAGTTTCCCTCTCTAGAGTTCTTCACCCACTCCCCTTCCCCTTTGCCTCTGACAGGGTGCCCTCCCTAGACATTAAGTCTCTACAGCATTATGCGTATCCTCTCCCACTAAGGACAGAGAAGGCAGTAGGCTTCATATATGCACAGAGGGCCATGGGCCATGTATGCTCTTTGTCTCTAGGTACTCTGAGGGATCTGGATTAGTTGACACTGTTGTTCTTTCTATGGGGTTGACATCCCCTTCAGCTCCTTCATTCCTTCTCCTAACTCTTCCATAGGGTTCTCTGGCCTGAGTTCAGTAGTTGGATGTAAATATCTGTATCAGTCTCAGTCAGCTGCTGGTAGAGCCTCTCAGAGGACAGCTATGCTAGGCTCCTGTCTGCCATATATCAGACAGTAATATAGTAATAGTATCAGGGATTTGTGCCTACCCATGGGATAAATCCCAAGATGGACTCATTACTGGATGCCCTTTCCTTCAGTTTCTGCTCTGTCTTTGTCCTTCCATTTCTTTTCGACAGGAATAATTCTGGGTCAAAACTATTGAAGGTGGGCTGGTGTTCCCATCCCTCTACTGGGGATGCTGTCTAACTACTAAACTGGAAACAACCCAGATGTCCCTCAACCAAAGAACGGATATAGAAAATGTGGTTTATTTACACAATGGAATACTAATCATCTATTAAAAATGAGGACATCATGAAAATTTCAGGCAAATGGATGGAACTAGAAAATATCATCCTGAGTGATATTTTCAGACCCAAAAGACATGCTCAGTATGTACTGACTGATAACTGGATACTAGCCAAAAAGTTCAGAGTACCTATGATACACCCCACAGACCCTAATAAGTTTAACAAGAAGGAAGGCCCAAGTGAGGATGCTTCAATCCCACTTAGGAGGGAACAAAATAATCATAGGAGGCAGAAAGAGGAGGGATCTGGTTGGCTGAGGAGAGAGGGGGGAAAGGGGGTAGAATCAGGTATGGGGGAGACAGGAGAGAAGCCCAGAAGACAAGCAGAATGAACAGAAATATACGGCTGCCAGGAGTTTGGGGGAAAACTGTGGGGGAATCTCTAGAAAGTCACAGAGACCTGGGATGTGAGAGACTCCCAGGACTCAATGAGGGTGACCTCAGCAGAAATGCCTAACAGTGGAGAGATAGAGCTTGAAGAGATGTTTTGTTGTTTAAATATCTTATATATGAGGCCCTGCATGAGGCTTGACTTCATTTTCTCTGCCACTGACATGTGGTATCTCCTTGGTCTCTCTTTACCTTTTTGTCTGTCTCTGTGAGTTTCAGTTAGTCCCATTATCACCACCACCACCACCACCACCACCACCACCACCACCACCACCACCACCACGACGATCATCATCATCATCATTTCCTTCTATGATCTATTTGCAAAGGTTTGCCCAAAACATATTCATGCTAATGGTAAAAGTACTCTACCAATCCTTTGCTGTGTATTGATGAAGGCATATTTCATTTACCTCTTTCCTCATCTTGATGGGGAATTGTTTGTCTTTCCTTTAGAATGCAGTTCAGATGAGATTTTCTACAGCCCAGAGACTAGCTAGAGGAGCCATATGTTAGAGTAAAACTTAAGCTAATAGCTCTATACAACTATGGTTTATGGCTAAATTCTGTCCCCTCATCTCATATTCTATTAAATTTATTAGCTGTGCAGATAATTTCGTATAGGAATAGAATATAGAATATAGAATAAAGAATTATTTACCCATTAAGTTTTTGATACTTCACACAGGACAGAAGTATAAAATGACTGCCTAAAGGCCAAAGTAGAAAAAGACACGAGTTGTGACTTGTTAGTAAATGAAATCTGTGCCTTTTATATTCTGTACTTGATCTTAGCCAAAAGGCGGAAAAGCGATGCCTTTTATATTCTGAACCTTGTATGTTTGTCTCATCTGGAAAAATTTCAGAATGTAGGAGAGACACAAGCATCCCTCTTCTCTGGAGCATCAGTCTTCCACAGAACCAAGCCCATCCCCTCCCACTGAGGCCACATATGTAGCAGTGGCCTGGGACCAGCCCATGCATGCTCTTTGTTTGGTGGCTTTTCCTTTAGAACATAACTTTGTACTGACTGCAGCCAGTGTGTCCGGCTGTTCTAAGGACTCAGTTGCTATAAGCACCCCGAGTATGGGGTTAGTTCTTCTGAGTCTAAAAAGGGACAGGCATCATAACTGCTAACAACTACTAAACAACCTCCTTTAGGGTAAAAGGAAATGTTTTAAATGTAGATGGGGCGGATGACACGTGGCTGAGCATGGACTAAAAATCATTGAAATGAGCACTTTAGCTGATTAGTATGAGTTCATACCATACTAATTACAGTCAAAGATACAAAAATTATAGAACATTTAGTTCAATTTAACTGCTTTTTAGATATAAAAATAAATATTACTATGTTACCTCATCATGGAATTTATTTATCCCAATGACTATCTTTTTTATCTGAAATTGAATTTACCTAAGTCTTCTGTATTTTCTCTGATAATTGACTTGAGATGCCTGTGATATGCTTATTTCTACTTCTTATTTCACTTCAAGCAAGAATCTCCAGAATAACTAAGCTCTATTTATTTTATCTTTATTTTTTATTTTTTAAATGTCAAGCTTTAGGCAGCACTAAATGAAACCATGCAGATTTCTGAAATGCATGTTTCATTTTTTACCACTGCCTGCTAACCAGTCTTGTCTTGCACAATTGTTGCTGTAATTTGGTGAATATATATATATATATATATATATATATATATATTTCCCCTTATTCATCTCCCTTTTGACTACTGACTCTCCTCATCATTGTTGGTGAATGCTAACATGGGAGGTTATGTTAACAAAATATACAGTTCATTAACACACATAATGTTAATTACTAACTGTCAAGATACAAAATACAGTATTATGAAAATTTCTGCCCATAACATGAGCAATCCTTGTGTACAAGATGGGAAACAATGACATTGGTACTTCAAGCACAGGATGAAAATCACAATGTATGATTTTCACAACATGAGTGCCAAGATATCCTCAGGCCTAAGAGAGAGGAGAGCAAACCCGTTGGATGTGGTCGGGTGGATCTCAGGGAGTGTTGTGGAAGAGTAGTGGATAGAACTAAGCTAGTGAAAGAGGTCAAGAACACTATAAGAAGACCTACAGGGTCAACTAACCTAGACCCATGGCGGCTCAAGACTGAACTACCAGCCAAAGAGCATTCAGGGTCTGGATCTAGGTCCCCTACACATTTGTGGCAGATGTGCAGCTTGGTCTTCATGTGGATCCCCTGACAATTAGAGCTGAGGCTGTCTATTACTGTGTTGCCTGCTATTGGATCTCCTTCCCTAAACTGGACTGCCTGGTTGGGCCTCAGTGAGATAGATTGGACTTATTCCTGCTGTGGCTGGATGTCCCAGGGCAGGGTGGTACCCAAGGGGGCCTTCCCCTTCTCTGAGGAGAAAACAAAGGGTAATGGGGGTAGGGATTTGTAAGAGTGGGATGGGGAGGAGAGAAGGACAGGATGCAGGGCATGATTGGGATGCAAAGTGAATAAATGAATAAATTAATGGAAAAAATACAATGTAAGCCAGGTGGTAGAGGCACATGCCTTTAATTCTATCATCCAGGAGGCAGAGGCAGGTGGATCTTCCAGTCTGAGGTCAGCCTAGTCTACAGAGTGAGTGCCAGGACAGCCAAGGCTACACAGAGAAACCCTAAAAAAAGCCTACCACAATGTAAAAGTATATGTCATCATCAACTATCCAATATAAAGCAAGGTCACTTATTTAGATAGGGTTTGATTAATTAATGTGTCTTCATTTTGTGTCTTCTACATAAACTAATCTTGTATGTAGCCTAATCTTTATCAGTTCTTTAAAATGGATTGGGAATCTAAAGGTGTCTTGTAAATAATTTGTGTTTAGAACCTTTTGAGTGGGCTTATTTTAATTGTTTATTTTTCCTTTCATAATTTCACACTTATATATTTGCTCCCTATAACCCTCATACCCCCTCTGCACTCCATCGAGACTCCATCATCCAAATAATTTCTTTGTCTACTTTCATGACCTGTGTATTTCTAATGACCCACTAGACTGTATTAGGACTACTTACATGAGCACTAGAGAGGGGTTATTTACTGGAACACAGAAACTTAGCAGTGGTCACACCCCTGTAGCAAAATAGCTCTCCCTTTGCAGCCATTGACTGCCCATAGCTCCTCAGGAGGAGTGGGACCCCTGACTTCCTCCTCTAGCCATGATACTGTGTTGATGGGCTTCATCTTGTGCAGATCTAATTGAAGTGCTATGGGTGTGTTCTATCCAGAAAATAGGAAGGCTTCCTCCCCATAATCTAGCTTTTATATTTTTTTCTGCTCCTTTTCTCTGTTGTTCCCTTAGTCTTTAAGGGGCTGCTATACATATCCTGTTTAGTGATGAGAAATCAACAGTAACTTAGTCTCATCACTTTGATCAGTTATGAGTCTCTGCTTTAACACTGTTCACCACAAAACACTGCTCACTGACCAAGGCTGACACTATCCCTGCCCTGTGAAAATAATAAATATCTAGAAGACAACTTGAAAATACGTCCACTTAGCAAAAACAATACTGTGGCCTTGTGATCTATGAGATCCCTAGCCATGAACTTTTGGCCAAGTTTTCAATACCTGGCTTAAATTCAGTCATAATACTGGTTATCCCTATAATACCTTTGCCCTGATTATACCACTGGATATATCTTGCCTAAAAAGTCAGTATGTATTCAATTTTACTATTTTATCGAAGATTTTTGTTTCTATTATATGAGATGATCAGTCCCAGTATCCAGTCAGATAAATAAAAACATAATATAATATATGTAATCTATATAAAATGTTGTATTTAATATGTACATATGTTATGTGTAAAATTGCATAAATTTTTACATGACATATTAGTATTTATAATAAAATATTTATAGCATAATATGTACTATATAATGTGCATAGTATTTAGAAAATATATATGATGTTATACTACATAAAATATACCTCTGAATAAATATGTAAAAGTATATAATTACAAGGTTAGGGATTTTAATTTGTATTTCAAATACAGAAGTCTTGCTGGATGATAAGAAATATCACACCAAAAATTTGTAAATGTAGCACTACAGAGATATATGCAGAAATGAAAACATTTTATCTTCAAAACTAATAACTGAATAAATTTAAGTTTCAATATTCTTAGCCTTGTGAATTCTAAAAAAATAGGATCCAAGCCCAAGTTGGTAGATCTCATAACAAAGTTTCTTCACCATGAATCTTAAAATTCAAAGTGCTAATTGTTACATTTATTATGGAAAGATGAACCCAAAATATAGTTGCCTCCAATCTCTTACAGCTTCCAGTAATATTTTCCTTGATATAGAAACAAGAATCATGGGTCCTGATGCTCTTATCACTAATCTAGGAACTGGAATCTCTACAATTGGGTAATGTAAACCATTCATTCTCTTTAAAGTGTTCCACAAATAGGCCTCCTCTCTAACTGAGTAGATCCCAATCAACCATTGAATAGATTATTTGATTTTATGTGAGAGTTAATTTTGGACGTCAAGTTGGTTAACTCACATACTACCCGGACATTAGGCCAGATATTATTCTGAGTACTGCTAAAAACTACTTTTGGTGGTGCTGACATTGGAAAGGATGGACCAGCTAAAGCAAGTTGTGTTTCCTAGTGTTGGTGGACTACACCTAGCTCACTGATGGAAAGATTATCTCAAAAAGGGAAATTATCTGCCAAGTGAGAGAGAGTGTCTTTGAACCATGTTATGGGCTTTTTCCTGCTTTCCAGTTTGTTGGCATTCACACTTGAACTATATGACAATCTGTCTCAAGTCCCCGCTTGCTAATTCATGTAGATATTCGGGTTTGTGAATCTCCAGAAATGCACAAGTCAGTGTATATCACTAAATCAGTGAATCAGTCAATATTCATTATTGTTTCTGTTTCTTTGGAGAAGCCTGACTAATACAATCTACAACTCAACAAAACAGGCATAACCCTTTCACACACACACACACACACACACACACACACACTATTAGCAGTAACACAAGCAATGAGATTAGAAACATCTAAATAGACTGCATTCATTGAAATTATTGCACGGGAATATAGAATACTATAGCTATTTTGTTGTTCAGGGAAAAGGGAGGCAGATTAAATGGTAAAAATCCTGTCTGAAATCATGAGAAAGTCACCCAGGGTTGAATGCCCACAGTCTGCGAACATAGTTCACAGACATTCTGTATTAGACCATCTCTAGAGCAACAAATTCTAAGCAACAGATATATCCTATTAAGGTAGCTTTACTGCATTAGTTTCCACGATAGCGATTGCATGGGTAGTCCAATTGAGGTTGTCTGTGCACAGAGATGCTGAGTGTCTGTTAGTCTGGAAGCCTCAGAAGTCTCAATCTGGCACTCGAGGCCTGGAGGATTGCTGGAACACTACTGGTCTTTAGTTTGTGTTGGAAGTCTGAAGAAGCTGGATTCTGATGTCAGTAAACACTGGAAGGGTGATCAGCAAGAAGCACTAAGCTTCATTTAACACCAAGAATTCACTAGCAAGAAGTAACTAGTGGGCAAGCAATAGTGCTGTTTCCTCTGACTTCATTGTACCTGGTCACCCCATCCCATCTCCCCTTTGCTTTGGAGAGGGTGCTTCCCCACCTACCCACTACCCCCATCTCATTCCCCCCAGCATCCCTCTTCCCTGGGACATCAAGTCTCTATTGTATTAGGCACATCCTCTCCCACTGAGGCCAGACAAGGCAGTCCTCTGCCAAATATCTACCAGGGGCCATGGACCAACACAAGAATGCTCTTTGGTTGGTGGCTTAATCTCTGGGAGCTCCCAGAGATCCAGGTTACTTGACACTGTTGGTCTTCCTTTGGGGTTGCCATCCCCTTCAGCTCCCTCAATCCTTTCCCTAACTCTTCCATAGAAGTCCCCAACCTCCACATATATGACAGGAGCCTATCATGGCTGTCCTCTGAGAAGCTCTACCAGCAGTTGAGACTGATGTAGATACTTAGAGCCAACCATTGGAGTGAGGCATGTGTTTTAATGGATTCCAAATCTAACCTGGTTGGTAAGCAGGATTAACTACCACAAATAAACCTACTGTGCTTTGTGTATGTAGTTGTTAAGTTTTAGATACATTTATTTTATTTTACATGTGAGGGGTTTTTTGCCCATATGTATGTGTACAGCTTATGGAAGTGAGAAGAGGGTTCTGGATTTCACTGGAACAGGAATGACAGATGTCTGTGAGTTACCATGCAGTGCTGGAAATATAGCCTGGCTCCTTTGCACGTACAACAAGTGCTTCTCTTCCAAACCCGGGTACTGAGTAGCCTGCTAAAAAGTAGAGAATCCAAAAGAACTTTTGCAATCTCACAAGGCAGAAAGAAAAATTAGAGTCTGAGTCTTTGATAGTACCTACGACTTTAAAAAAGTAAGTTCCTAAAGAGAAGCAGGTTCCCTGGACCCTAATACCCAGTGTCTTTCCTTGGCAGGTACTTGTTATATGGTGAAGATATTCTATTAAATGGAGGATAATAAAAGCAACTGACGTTCTGCCTTCATCCAGGGAGGATGAATTAACTGCTAGTGGAATTGCTTTTCTGTCATAAACTAGGAGATCAGGCAAAACATATGCAAGTCATACACGTCAGTCCAGCAGGTAACAAAATAAAGTTTCCAAAAACAACATAAGAGAGTAACTGCATGACCTTTAAGTAAGAAAAGATTTCTTAAATGGAGCACAAAATGGAACAATAAAAGATATTAGACTCCATTATAGTTAAGAACTATTTATTGAAAGATGCCATTAATAACTCCCCAAAGCAAGCCACATCAGGGGAGAATGTACTTTCAACAAATGTATCTGAAAGAGGACTCGTATCCAAAGTATGTGTGTAATAAATACTTCATAGAGTATAAGAGAAATATAGCCAATTAGAAAAATGGTCTTTAAAGTTGAATAGGAATGTCATAAAGGAAGTCTTCCAAATGGCTGGTTAATGTGCAAGAAACTTCTTAGTCATAGTAATCGTCAGAGTGCCAGCTAAATCTACAGTGAGATACTGTTTACAATAAAGCAATATAATTAAAAACTCACAATGCTTTACAGGTCACCATTTAGCAACTCTATCCAGTTCTATGGTAAAAATCTGGGGGTGATTTTAGTGATTTTACGTTGTGCTCGGCTAGCTAGCTACAGAGAGTTAAACTATAGTTTCCAATGTGTCTTCTTCTGAATTGTCCTGAAACAAGACTGGGCCTAAGAGACAATTGGTCAAAACTGGAAGGCGGCAATAAGGTTAAGTAGTCTGTTTACACATGAGAGATCTGTGATTCAGGGTTTACATGATGTCTGTTCTCCTGGTTTAGTTATTGGGGCCCCATAACTTAGGAGTGTCTCCCTAACATCTTCAGCTCCAATGTATTTTTTCCCTCTAACTTTTCTAAACCTTATGTCAGATATCTTTATGGAAAACTGACCACATATCCCAAATCATTTATTTGCATCATCATTCGGATGTAGGAGTAAACAGTGTCCCAAGATGCCATGCCTTTCCCCCCCGCTTATATTCATGTCTTGACCCTACTGACGTGTGTGTTAATACTATATCCAAAAAGTCTTATGAACATGGAATATCAACCCTCAGGATAACATAAAGTCTGCTTTCTAGAATAGATTTATGATTCTATACATTTTGTGGTTGTTTTGCCTCTCTGATGAAGCCCTAAGTCCTTGACAGCCCTCTTTCAATGCTGAGAATTATTTTTGTCAGGGATCTCCTAAGCGTTGGACATAAATATCCCCCAATGAAGTCCTTCTGCTTATCATGCATGGAAATAATCACGTTTAATGAAGCATCATTTCCAAGTAGTGATAAATGCTTTCCTAGATTCTCTTCATTTCAGTTTGAGTTTGCAGAGGTATTAACCAAAGCTTTTAGAGAGTTCTTCTCGTAGTATTTCTGGGAGCGGAAAGTTCAGGGACCTTTGGAATGGTCAAAAATAGGTGGATAGCTGTGTTGCTAGCAGCATAAATTCCTTTTTAGTGGTCATTAATAGATTAAAATCTGTTAAAGTTTCCAATCAGCTGGCCTGAGTCCACTTTGTTTAAAGGAAGATTCATTCCAGGTAACTAATCTTGTCTCCTACATCTGAGTTTTAGGAGGTCAGAGAACTTCAAGAGCCCCTCCCTTTCTGTGAGTACGATGTACTAGGTCAGCTTTGGTGGATCTCTTCTCCATAGTGAAAAAATAAAGCACTGTTGACTTAATCTCATGAGTTGGCCTTTCTAAGTAGCAATCTAGTAGGTTGACTGATCTGGGTAGCCCATGATGTGTGAACCAAAAAAATTTTCCTATGCATTTTACCAAGTCAGTGACCAAATGAAAGCTTTACAAATTCCCACTTGCTCATTCTGGTCTGACTCAAAACAATTGCAGTTTTTGTTCGGATGGGAAAACAGAAGTGAGTTCACTAACACAGAAAATATGGGGAAAGCACACTTGTGTGTTGCTGTTCTATGAGCAGGCCTCTGAGACTGTGACGAAATCTGGGTCCCCATTCCCTCATCTTTAATACAAGGGGTTTTGTTAAGATGATGTCAAGGGTTGTTTCCAAGAGTAACAGCTGTGAATTCCATGAAGCTACATCTCTGGAGAACTGGCCTCACGTGAGTTAGTAGTTGGTGGCTACAGCAAAGGGGGACTTAAAGGAACACTGAGACAATGTTTGGTAACAACATGCTGTCCCGTCCAGCATCCAGTTATTGCTCTGAACAGCTCCCATAGTCTTTTGAGAACTTATATCTGCTCAGCCTTTCTTTTTATGAAGACCATTTGAGTGTTTCTGTTATACATCTTGGTTGCCATGCAAACTTGGCTCACGGAGGCCTGCAACAAACCCCAAACACCTCCTTACATACTTGCTTTATGACATTTTATTTGAATGCCAATATAACAAGTTTATAGTAAATGGAGGATATGGCAGGAGACTAAAATAACACCATAGGCTTTGAACACTCTAATCTGAGCTTAATAATTTTAAGATTTTTAGACATTTGTAACTCAACCTATGGGCATAATCTAGAAGTAATGGTACTTGGGTAAAGATGTACTGGATCAAATAACACAGTGGTTCCAAAGGAAACTAAATCTTTTTAAAACCCTCAAACATCAGTTTAAACTGTTAACTTTAATTTTATTTTAAATTCATGTTAAAGTAATTGCATCAAGCTGGGATTAGGTACTGTCTCTAACTCTCCTGCAGAGTTAACTATTTAAAGCATCAGAAGTACGAATTAAAGAAGGCTTTGTTTTCTCCTCCTATGGGTTTTCATAGTGATAGCATTGGGTACAAGTCTAGATTTGGAGTTATTCCTTCTCTCTCCATCTACCAGAAGATCAGGTATTCATCCGAGCAAATAACTCAAGGGAGACTATGAACACCTATTCAAGACCCTAGACCAGCGGATCATAACCTGTGAGTTGTGACCCCTCTGGCAAACCGCTATCTCCAAAAGTTTGCTGTCTCAAACCTTGACATTACGTTTGTAACAACAGCAACATTACAGTTATGAAGTAGCAATGAAATTAATTTTATGGTTAAGGGTTGCCAGAACTTGAGAAACTGTACTAAAGGCTCACACAGCATTAGGAATGTTGAGCCTTAGATAAAGTAATATTCTGGCTCATACTTTGTTTATGAAGAATATGTTTTCAAAGTTGACCTGATGGTATCCTTAAGACATGAATTCTTGCAACAGAATGCATGGTACAAGAGCAAGAGCCCTGCGCAGGAGCTCCCGCAGAACTCCAGCATATGCTGACGTGCTCTACTATATCCACATATGAAAAGCATTTCAGCATCCTAAGGCAGAGGATGATAAGTTCCCCAGGGTCCCAGTGAAGCCTGATGTCCTAGGAGCGTTCATTTCACATATTCTCGAGGAGCACCCAGTAAGGGAGCTTATCTCATCTTAGTGTGTATCTCCCTGTTATTTTTTTTCTCTTTGCCCCTCAGAATGTGGTCAGGAGGTGCCCATGTATGATGGCTTTGGTAGGCTCTGGCTGTTGTGCCATTATGCAGGAAAAGCAAAGCTAAAGGGGGAAAGTCTGTAACTTTACTTTTCTACATTTCTGTCTACATTACCAGGAGCCCTTAGGGCTCTCCAAGGGAAGGAAGGGTTGCTGCCAGTGGGTCTGTTGAAGTCTGCATGGGATTGGCACAGAAAAGTACAGTAGGGTGGTCGGATCTAAATTATTAAAGAAAAGGTCAAGTTATAAGTGAGTGTCAGTTTCAGGCCTTGGCCATTTGAGAGCAGCCCCAATTTAGAGGCTCCAGTTAAAGGACCAGAATCACTGCTCCTTGTATATTCTTCCTGTTGGATTTGGCAAGTCAGAGTAGATGAATGAGCTATCGATGAGGAGATTAGAACACCTGTCGACACTTTGTTCTCCCAAGTTCCAAGTATGCAATCTACCTACCCCAGATAGAATCATTCTTTGGAAATGAACTCTCTCCATTCCAGTCAGAGGAATCCCCACACGATATACTTTTGCATGCCTTCTTAAAATTTAAGTCCCCGGATGTGATTTTCGAGCAACTTGGCTTCTCTGATTCCCCTGCTTCATGCACGACCCAGTCTTTGATCTTCTTTTCAAGAGGACATAAGGTCTTGAATGTTAGCTTTTCCATGCTGAGACTTCAAGTTGATCATCCTGAATAACCTTTCTTCTGCTAAACAGAAAGTGAAGTCACCTGTTAAGTAATTTCAATTAAAAAATTAGTTATATATGAACTGAAATTAAAAATTATCTCACTTTCTTTGTTGTTAATAGAGATTACAAAACACATAAGAAAAAATAAAATGATGGATGATTATGATATTTTTAAAACTGGCATATTTCATTTGTCTATATAAAACATTACTTTCCTGAACAGAAAAGTACTTTCCTGAAAGAAATTCTATGAGAAAGACACTGTCAGACACCAATTAATGACATTTGTGTATTTAGTTATATTTCTCTTGACTGTAGAAACTCATCTGTTTTAGGGTTGTTATAGGAGGAGGCTGTTTTTCTGTATAGAACATAACAAAAACTTCAGGGCTTGACTGTAAATTACTTTGGATTTAATAAGGTCAGCTTATGGTCAATGGTGTATATGAGAGGTGTATTTCTTGCCCTTGAGAACTTCAAGTTTATTTATGAATTTAAGGTGCAACTAAGAAACCAAGCAAGCAACAAGTAGAGGAACAGACTGTGTCAGAAGCCAACGAGGCTAAGAGTGCTTAGTCTGTGGCTTGGGGGTAAGAACAGGATCTTAGGTTTGCTTCATTTGAAGCTTTTGAACTTGGACCTAAATGGCAGCCTTAGTTTCCTGGAACTCCAGCTTGGTGACTGCAGGTCTTGGGAGTTGCTGGCCTCTTTAATTTGTGTGAGTCACCCCCTTATTATGAGAATATGTGTTCTGTTTCTCTCAAAAAATGGTCTAACTCTAAGATCTTTGTCTTTCATTAATCAATGCCCAAAGCATATTTTTAGCACTTGTCCAAAAATTTAAAAATGAAATGTGTTAGACATCCGAGCATCTGTGTTTGTAAACAGGCGCCCAGTATTGGTATGGACTGAGCCTTCCAAACCCTGTATGACAACTCCCACAAACTTTTCTTAAGTGGTACTGCCCTAGGTCCAGCTTTTAAGGGTTAGAGGATGTAGCCGTTCCCCCACACTGTGAGCCCATGCTTGGCATCAGGCAAGATCTCAGGTTCCACTAAGTGCTGCTTATAGCCACTTCCAAGCCATCTGGAGGTGGTTTGGAGCTGTTCAAAAGGTTCCCTCTGTCTAGTTTTGACAGGCATTCCCCTCACTTCTTCTGTCCCCCTGAGGTCATATACTGTCCACACACTGGCCCTGGGCTTCTCCTTACATTCTGAACTTTACTTGAAGCATGTCACCCAAAACCTCATGAAGCACAATACTGTGGTTTGAATATTTGTGTCCCCTCCAAATTTCAGGTTGAAACTTAATGCAATGGTATTAAGATGTAGGGCTTTTAGAGGCTAATTATGTCATGAGAACTCCTCTTTTAAAAGGCCTGGAAGGGACTAGAAAAGCACATTTTTGCTTCCTGTTACTTCCACTCTTTTGAGGACATAATGTTTGGCCCTTCCAAAAGATACAGCCCTTGATCACCTTGCAGAGAAAGCAGACTTCCCCTGTACACCAATTTTGCTGGCACCTTCTTCATTCTGGACTTCCTGTAACTGTGAGAAATATGTTTCTATTGTTTATAAAGTACTGCTGAGCACAAATGGATGAAAAAGGAGCATACAGAGGTGGGCAGCCCCAATTCTCCACTCACACAAGCTGTCAGCATATCATACTGCTTATATCTGCACCACAAGACTCTTTAGAGGAGACAGGCATCTACCAGGGAGCAATCTGGGTCCCTCAAGACCTCAAGCATCATTCCTCCTAGGATGCCAATGACTCTGCTTCTGGTCATAAGCCAGAGCACGGCATTTACACACTAATCAAGAGTGCAGCCATTTATGAAGAAATGGCTGGTTGCAGGATAGATTAATTCCAGGATCAAAACCACGTTTAGAGGCCTGATTTGTAAAGCCCTCTTTACAAAACACAATGACAAAACAAACATTCCTCAAAATTGCAGACAAAATTAGCTTTGAATGTGAATACTCATTAAGATTGAGAAAAAAAGTACAAAAAGGCACACAGTATTCAAAGATGGCAAATATCACATACATCGCAAGACAGAAGAAATATTATTTAAATAATTAATCGCTTGATACATCTCCATGACAGATTTCCCCCTACACTCCCAGCTGTACATTCTTTGATATAAGAACTTTTTATACAAAGAAGAGAAAGGTAACTTTGTCTTTTTCCTGACATCACTGATTAAATTTTTTCATATTTCATTTATAGTTTTGGCAATTTTATTTCATCCTTATATGTGCTATTAAGATTTTTTTAAAAAAAAAAAAAGTCTCAACAGAAGTTATTTCACATTGGAGCGATAAGCTTTGAAAGCATTTTTTCATAGAAGTGCTTCTAGTTCCATAGGTGCCATCTCTTCCTGTCCAGTGGTGAGGGTTGAACACATATTCATATCCTAACAGCTCCTCTGGTCTTCCCATGCTGTGCTCCCTGGCTTGTGCAAAGCAGATGTGGGGGTGTTCTAGAAAGCTCAACTCTCTCCCAAAGGACAACATGGCCCTAGAATGTGGGAGGAGGCAATGGACTTAACTGATCAGGATAGACTTCTTACTCCAAATACACCAGTGTGGTGGACAGTGTTTGACCCTTCAGGAGCTCTGTCAAGGGCCTTAGCCAGTGAGGGGGTTACAGTGTAAGCTTCAGCAGCCTGGTTGTAAAGCTCTCCCTAGACTGTCCCCAGACACCTGCTCTCCGGATTCTCATTTATTCTTCATTTGTAGTCTGCATTTCTTAATTTGATGTCACTTGGTCAAGAAGACCCTTCCTGAATCGCCAAGAACAGATTAGATGCTCTACCACGGCCCCCCAGCAGCACCCTGCTGCCCTCTTTTGTGCAATCATACTGCTTTGCCTGGCAGTACCTGTCTACTGGTCTCACTTCCCCAAAGAACTAGAAATACCAGGAGGGACAAAGACTGAATGGCCTTTATTATGGCATCTCCTGGCCTTACATCTTGCTTCGGGCAGCTCAGGTGGCAATGACATCCTGTCCCAGACAAGGTGGTTTGGACAACTCATATTTCTCACTGTTTGTGGGGTTGGGGATGTAAGATCAGAGTGTGAGTATGGGTGGCTTCCAGTGAGGGCTTTCTTTCTGGCTAGTGGGTGGCCATTGTGGCACTGTGTCATGTGGCCTTTTTGTGTGGTATATATATGTGTGTGTGTGTTTCTGTCTGTCTGTTTGTGTGTCTTTGTATGAGTGTCTCAGTGCATGTGTCTGTGTGTGAGCTTATCTGTGTATGTGTATATATTTGTGTGTCTCTGTGTGCAAGTGTGTATGTCTGTATATATGTATGTGTGCCTGTATACATGTGTGTATATGTGTGTATGCTTGTTCTGTGTGTCTATGTGCATATGTGCATGGGTTGAAAAACAGAATGATGACAGTGAACACTAACTGTTGTATGTTGTATAAGGACATAAGGTCACACCCTCATCTAAACCCACTTGTCTCCTGCTGTCTTTTGGATGCAGTTTGCTGCTACTGATATTCATGTTGACTACTCTGTGAAGGGACTAATTCTGGTCTCACTAGAGTGATTCATTTCTCACTAAAGCTGGCCATTTTGAAAGCACAAGCCAGCTTTGTCTTCTCTTTCTGCAGTGTGTATGATCGATAAAGGGGACTCTCCTCAGGCTTCAACAACAAATGTTTGCACTTTGTACCCACCAGAACCAGGAGCCAAATATGGCCTTTTCTTTCTACATGATCCAACCCTGCCCATTCTATTATAGCAACATAGAATAAACCGAGAGTAAATCCCTCCCTTCCAAATGTCTAACATTTGGGATTTGGGCTTCAATATGAACTTAAGCACAGCATCATTCGATCTAAAATATATGGTATCTGATATTCATACTAATTTTTAGCTGTAAATTGAATAAGAATGAGCAGATATTCTGATTATACCTAGAGCTGAGTCATCCAATTACTCTTCCTTTATATTCAGGCCCCCTTTAACAAATAATTTACAATAACTATGCATTTAATTAAAATTTAATTTTTATCTTGGGAGTTTGTTCTTCCCAAATCTCTTAGTATTTTAGCAGCTTCTCCCTGCCTTCTGCGGCCACCGCACCTTGAAGGCAGGCAGAGGCGATGGAATAAGGCCTCACGCTCTACAAGGCTTTCCTTCTAACCAGGACCCTTTGTTGGGATCTGCTTTAGAGTCCTCACAGTATTTTCCCATCTATGTCATTTGATCTTTCCCATAAAAGTTGACATGAAGCATTAGAGCAGTTATTTTGTACAATATAATAGTGGGAGAGACATGTGTAAGAGGAGAAGAAAGGGGAGAAGAAAAAGAGGAGAAAGGAGAAAAATCCACTAAGTGAAAATGATTTAGCAAATGTCACACACACACAAAAAAAACCTAAGTAAAGAATGTGAACTTTTCCAATCCCAGCTGGGGGTTTTCCACACTAACCTATCCCTTTAAGGCAAGGCAATGGGGTGTTACAGTGGACACTGAAGAATCTAATCTTCATTCTCAACTTGTCACGAAATGAAATCTCCTCGGACACATGTCTCTGGGTTTGTCTGTGAGGGTGTTCCCAGAGAAGTTTAAGTGAATCATGCTTAAGTATGAAGCATGATTAGCGCCATCCCGTGGGCTAAGTCCCCCAAACTGAGAAACAGGGAAAGAAGACACGCTGAGCCAACATGGACTGACCGATCTGCTTCCCGATGCAGCATCTGCCTGATGCTTCTGTTACCGTCAATGGATTCACACTTACCCATACACTTTTCTGTCATGATGGGCCATACCCGAAAGCTGAGCTGCCATAAACCTATCTTCCCTAAAGTTGCTTTTGTCTTTTGGTTGGGTATTTTATTACAGCAACAAGGAAAGCAAGTAATACAGCCATCATTTGTTTTCGGAATGGCTTAGCAATTGAAATGTCTGGAGAAGCTTTTGAGAGGAGGTAGGATTAGTTGAGCCCGAAGGTTTAGACGGGATTTGGATTTAGACAGGATTTTAGACAGGGCACATTCCCTAGACAACAGGGAGAAGCAAATCCTTGAAGGATGTTGGAACGCATGGTGAGCATACATGATCTGCCCCCTAAACCTCGCCTTTCCACATAGAGGAACACAAACGTGCCAAATTAGCAAACTACACCATGCAAAACACGTACTTTCAAGTGAACAGATGTTCAAACTCTCTTCATCTTGTCTTTACCCTCCCCCCCCAAACGGTAAGACCATGGTACAGTACATTCTTGTTGTTTTGGGTGTATTCACAAATGGGGGAAGAGCAGACTGCTAGCTCTGTACCAGAGCATAGCAGTGGCCTGCCCACATTCCAAACAGAAGATGGAGCAACACAGTCTGTAAGGATAGCTGAGGCTCCCAGTGGAGCTAAGAATTGCCTTGATGTCCAGGAGCATTTCCACCCCTTTGGGAAATCCTTCTAAGCCCCTGCCTCCCTGGTTTCCTGGTACAAGGTCTAATAAATCTGAACACTTGGCTGAAACTTTGTGCCAGGCCTCATAATGGAATGATTACATGTGCTTTGTGTGTCAGAGACCTGACAGAAAGATTATACAGCGCGCTGAAGCAATCTTTGGGGTTTTGGCAGTGGAAGAAGAAGATAAATATGTGTCCAGGGGTGAAAAAATGGCAGCTCATGGAATGTCACTCAGTCATTCAACACAAACATATTAAGTTTAGGTCAACAAACATTTATCAAGGGCTTCTGCCGTGGCAGGCATTGTGCTAGACACAGCGAGTACTGAGGCACACGAGACACATCATTTATCCTGGATGCTCACAGGGAAGCCCACTAGGAAGGATGGCCACATAAGGGATGCTCTCAACATAATTTGGCAAGTGCAATGAAAGGGTGTGTGACAGAGGACAATGGTGCTACAGACGAAGGACACTTGTCTCAGCCTTGTGTCTCAGAAGAGGGGCTTAAGAAGGATGATATAGGGGAACATTTAGGGTCACTGGGGAGAGAAGTGAACTCCAAGATGAGAAAACAGTATGAACAACGTAAAGGAGTAGAAGGGTGAGCTTGGGTGGTAGGGAAGGGAGGAAGAGGGCATGGGTGTGAACTTGATGCAGCTTGGACACTTGAGAGAAAACGATCCTTCATGTATTCCGAGAGGTATTTAAAGAATAAACATGTCTAGAGAAGGACACTATCATATAGTCAAATTCAAGCTGCCTTCAAAGGGACTGTAATATAAAATCTTTTGAAGACCCTAAGTCCAATTGATAAGTGACAAGTGTCAAAATGAGCTGGGGAAATGCTCAACACCCGTTGGAAGTGACGGGGGTGAAAGTCAGCTTGTGACAGAGGCAAGTGATGTCTGAGGAGAAGTCAGCACAGTGTGAGAAATTAAGAACAGAGTATTCTGTCCGTAAAAAAAGAACTCCTTGATCAATGGCTGAGTGAGCGTGTGGACCCCAGTCATTGTCAGATTGCATGGGAACTAAGACCAACCGCGTTATGAAAATTATTTTTTTAAATGTTTTAAAATATTATAAAGATGTTCAAAAGAAAATCTGGAGTCTTTGCACATGAGGCATTCTAGATTGGAGATGTATTTCCTTCAAAGGTCCATCTGGGACAGGAACGTAAATGCAGTGGTCCCCTAATGACTGACTGAAAAATTACAATGCAAATGTGATAGGCGACGTGCCTGTAACCCCAGCCGCAAGCCACAGTCAAAGAGCAACCCTTACAAAAAAGGAGAGACAACAACTGTGGCTCTGAATCTAAAAGGAACTATAGAAACCTACAACAAGAAGCCCAGTCACTTACACATTAAAGTTCAATGCAGCACCATTTGCAGCAGCTACATGCGGAACCAACCCAGATGTCCAACAACAGAGAATGGAGAAAGAAAACATAACTTTTATATACAACGGAAAGTTCCCCAGCCATAAAGAAGAATGAAGCTGTGTCATTTACCGAAAAGTGGATGTAACTGGAGATAATTACATTAAGTGAATTAAACCAGTCTCAGTAAGACAAATATTGTATGTGTTCTCTCATATGTGGTTCCTAGACTTTATATACATATATAAAGTCATATATTTATATACATATATGTCATATATATGCATAATTATATATATGACATGAAAGTAGAAATAACACTGTCTGGAATTGCAGAGGACAAAGGGAGTAGGAGGGAATGGGGAGGGTCCAGGAACATGGGCAAATTGTGTTCAGTGTCTTTGGAAAAGTCTTTCTGAAGCCCAGTGCCCATTTATAATGGAAATACTCAGTGAAAACTAAAATCTAAAAAACAAAATCAATACAATTGCACATGTGTATGAAAATGTCACAGTGACACCTACTATGTTCTACGCCAACAAGAGTCCATTTAAAATATGTAAAAGTGAAGCCTACTACGTGCAGGCACATGAAGTTCTGCTTCCATAGCCTATTGATTGGGAGCAATATACGTTGAGTGGCTTTGCAATTGATCATCAAAATCAGGACAGTTTTGTCTGGGACAAATGCTAAATTAGACAAGATGCCAGGAAAACAAGGGTGAATGAGGACAATCACAGCAAACTGGGACATACAGTCCCTGTGACAGTCAGGATCTTGCCAGGAAAACAAGCCACACTGGGCATCTCAACAGAGAGAAATTGATGTATAAACTGGCTTGATCAGATGATAGAGTTGTAGCACTGGGAAGGGGAGCAGGGAGGGCACCAGTGTCAGGGTCAGGGAACAAAGGTGTGGGTTGGTGTTCTCAGAACCAAAAAGGTGGAAGGTAGATATTGCAGAAAGCACTAGACAGAGTCTTGTGGAGAGAAGAGGTTTTCAGAGCTTAGAGTAAGCAGTCTGTAGTGTCTAGAACAAGGCGTTGCCCACTGAGTGACAGTAATATAATGGGCAAGGGAAGAAGGTGCCGACTGGAGCGTGTTGTTGATGCTGGGTAAAGGCCTGTTGCTATAGCAACGTGGACAGAAATGGGAGCAAACTGCCTTCTAGTCTCCTCCTCGTGCCCCCTTCTGCAAGTCTAAGAGTTTCCAGGACTCCAGTTATCAGAAAGCATATCTGAGCAGCCTCGGTATGCCTATGTATGTGTGTACAATTTTTATCATCTATCTATTATCTCTATCTATTTCTGTCTCTATCTCTATTCTATTTCTATCTATATCCATATATATATATATATATATATATATATATATATATATATAATAGCATCAGCCTTGGAAACAGTCCTGAATTTGAGAATAGATTCCTCCCTGAACACTGGTTGAAGAGGTAAAGAAACTGGCATTGGAAGAAGCAGTCCATCTCTTTATGCCAGAGGTTACAAATGCTGGCTCATTCATCGCAACAAAACCATAGAACATGTGCACGTCCCAATTTGCAGATGGGAAATGGAAGTTTAAAATGATTAACCAGCTTGTCCAAGACCAAGCAGCAGAAAAAGACCAAGTCAAGATGAGAACCTGTCCTACCCTGTCTCAAAGCCTAGTGTTTTCTACCACTTGGTCTATAGGGAGGAAGTTGCTTCATCACATATGGAGGCTCTGGACAGAATGACTGTATCTGGGCTAATCATAGAAGTCCACGGCCAATGACCGCTGCTGACTAGTGGCCTCTTGAACACTTAGGTCTAGGAAGATACCCACCCTTTGTTTCCATGCAGCCAGATTCAATACCTAATGATTTATTCCTGTTGGAAATGGCTTCACTGCCATGGAAAAGAACCAGAAATTAGTCTGAATGAGCTCGCCATCTCTTGGAGGAAGCAGCTTGCTACAGCCGCTCACAGCTCTGTTGTGCGATGTGAAGGGTGTGTCTGTGTTTGTTTGTTCTTCCATGACTTCTGGTGTCTTATAAAATCAACCTTTCTTGACAAGGTGACAATTTTTGGATAACAGGCCATTCAAAAGAAATTGCAAAGGCAAAAATGACTTTTTTTGGCTGAGTCAAGTCTCTGGGTTTAGCTGGAGATGGAAGCAAAATGTACTTGTATTTTCTGGAAATGCTGACACTGAGATAGGACCTTATTGAGGAATTCTTCAAGGCCCAAGGGAGCTGAGAAGATAAATGCTACCAGGCGGCTGCGAGTTGAGTAGAATTCAAAAACAATACAATGTCAACTTGAGATCATAGGAGGCTGCGGTGAGTGTGACAGAACACAAGGGCAGCGACTTGGTCTCCAGACAAACGAGGATGTGGGTAATGGGCGAAGGCAGTGCAAATGCTTTGAACGAAGCCTGAAGGGAAGGAGTTGGCTCTCCCTGGCCTGCATCACCAGCTCATCACCAAGGAAGAAGCAAACACAGGCCCGGCTTTGGCAGTATGCCCTACCCCAAACCTCTTGTACCCGACTTCACAAGGTTTCCCAAGAAGCTTGGGAGGGCCAGGTATGGGTTTCTTTAGCCATGTCAGTGTTCTTGAACAGACAGCTCTGGGTCCCTTTTGGTAAGTGACTTGGCTGGAGCCACCCTCTTACCAGCATGGCAGCTGTTACCACTTAGACCAAGAACATCTGGCCTGAAGATTGCAGTAAAAGCGACACTTGTCTACGGAAGAAAAATGTTGAAGTATACATTTTGGACATGAAGAAATAAGTAATGACATTTAATGTTTTCATAAAGCTGCTACGATGAACAGCAATCATCCAACCCCCAGGCGCAGGCATACTTGCATCTGTGCATCCTTGGGTGCCTACAAGGAGCCCCTCACCAGAAGCACCATTGCAGAATGTGGTGTGGCCTTGCCCCATGCAAACAGAGTAAACAGAGGCCATTGGTGAGCGAGCCAGCCTCCCTTCCAGATTTAAATCACAAAGCTGGGGAGTATAATGAATTCAAAGACCACTCATCCATTTCAGGGAAAGCTGGTTTCCAGTTGCAGCTTTTGTCGCTGGATGAGTCATATTTTGGGCATCAAAATTCTCAGCTTTGAAATGGGAATGTCAAAGATGATAAGTGTAAGCCTCCCCCTAACATTTTATATACAGTGTTTTAATAGTGGGAATCCCACCATTTCTCTGCTTAAACGTGATTCTTTCCAGATACTCCTCTTAAAATGCGCAATCCCCTGATGTGTTGATGGTTGCCATCCCCACCTCCCACAATCGCCAAATAAGAAGGATGGTTAGGGAGAACCAGCTGAATACACCGGGCTCTCAGATGAGAAGATACACCCAGAGAAAGAGAGACAATGCCTTCTGGACTCTACCCAGACCACAATACCCTCAGACGCTTGCTTTCCATAGTTCGGCTCTCAGTTCTTTGCCCCAATCTAGGCATCTTCTACATTTGATTGCAAAAATATGAGGTGAAAGAGATGGAATACACTCGCTGTAACTGACTTCCTTTTTGTTGGTAGAACATCAACTGGCAGTGATATAATAAACACATTGAGTTTGACAGAGATCTGGAGGATCCAGGAGACAGCGCATTTACAAACATTGTGATTTCCAAGGCGTCAATCCTTTGCATAGTTTTAACACTGCTAATTACAATACCGCTTAAATTTAAAAATGGTACTGTGCCGAGATTAGTATGATAGCCTTAACAGTGCACAGACATCATCAACGTCTTATATATGACTGCGTTAAGTGGATGCTCCACCAAGGATCTATGAGCCGGTATGCTAGGATGCAGGAGGGTGGGGCAGGAGGGTGGGGCAGGTAACTGCTACCCAGTTACCAGTGGGCTCAGGCTCTTAGTCTCTGACTCCTATGTTTGGGAATACAAGTTTAGAAGCCTACCCGTTCTCACATAGAAGCTTCTGGTCTTTCTCCGAGTCGCTTTGCTAAGGCACCCTGAATGCCAGGTACCAAGAATGGGGACGGCCACTCACTCACAAGAGAGCCAGTCAGGTTGATGGCCAATTGGCATAGACTTACTATAGGCTCAAAGTAGAAGTATGAGAAGCTTGAGGATTCGTGCTTCTCCAAGAACCTTTGTGTTGTGTTTTCACAAGCGTTAGTCCTTTGCTTGATTTCTCCTTCTTATATTCTAGAAATGGACGGTAAAGCAGGACCCTGGGTCCGATGAATAGAATGATGCGTACCGCAAATATCCATGTGACTACCTATGGCTACAACGGTTGTATTAGCATTCAGACTCTGGAAAAGTAGGTCCGAGACGAGCCTATGCGTATGCACTCCTGCCACTCTGCCAGATAAAGCTGATGCTCCTATCAGACCGCTGTGGGTCCAGGGTGTTGCCATTAGGAACTTGGCTTTGGCGTCAAACATACCTGGTTTGAGCCCTAACTGCAGACTTTCCTAGCTGTGAAACTGCAGGAAAAGCTGTATACAATCTCTTCTCAGATCCAAATGGAGAAGAGCCACCATGCTGGCTTTCTTAATTTGTTTCAGAGAATTCATCAAGCTCATACAGGACTGGAGCGCCTGCCCAGTTCCTTAAGGGAGAGCGTAGGTGATAGCCCTATGTCTGGTTACTGCCCCCTGGGGCTTCACTCCACTTCTAGAAGCTGGCTTAGTCTAGGTCTAGAGCTAGCTTCCACCACAACCAATGCAGGGGCCCTGATTCTCACTTGTTTATCAGTAAGAAGTGGGGGTCCCAGAAGGGTGACCTCCTGCTACAAGCCACACACAGAAGAAACCTGTTTCCTCAAGGACCTTGGCTCCTTCATGACAAAAGTCACTCAGCGAGTGTTAGAGGCTGGACTCACAGGCATTTTTCTGTTATACTGGGGTTCCTGGACAACTTCATCCAAGCCATCTGTAAACAGTTACATAAACACAGTGTGTGTGTGTGTGTGTGTGTGTGTGTGTGTGTGTTGTTATCTATGTACACAACTGCTGACTAAAATTAAAAGCACAAAACAATTTATACTACTTGTAGAATTATAGACATGGAAACTGGGATTTTATCAAAACAGAAATGGAAACTACTATCAAAAGAAATGAGAAAAAAACCAGATTTTTAAAAGCAAAAAAATTAAAAACTCTTTTGTTTAGTGCTTACCATCCTGACCCCTGTTAACACAAGAACAGTTAGCTAGCCCAGTGTTTCCATTTGGCCGTCTAGACCGTCTCTGTGTGGAGAGCTCTCTACCTAGGAGAAAGTCTAAAATGTGCAGCATGAGTGGACATATCTACTGCTCCTCGTTCAGCTGACTGTAATTCCTCCGTGCAGCTTCTGGGGACACACAGCAAGCTGTACAGAAAGGGATGTGTGTGTGTGTGTGTGTGTGTGTGTGTGTGTGAGAGAGAGAGAGAGAGAGAGAGAGAGAGAGAGAGAGAGAGAGAGAGAGAGAATATCTTTTAGATGATTTTAGAGATCAGAGTTTCTCTTGCAAACTGGGCGACTTCCTACTCGGAGAACATGTATCTTCTGTCTCTTAGGCTACTATGTTTACCGCTAGTCTCCCGATTCTCTGAGATTCTCCTAGGAAAATGACTGTTCTGTTTTGAACAGAGATGGGTATTTCTCTGAGATCTAAAAGAATTATGCATCCAGACAAACCCTACGAGCGAGTCGGTCACTAGAGAGCTTTCTTTGTTGTTGTTTGTTTTTTCGAGATAGGATCTCTCTGTGCAGATAGCCTTCTTCACGACGTGGCTAGAAACGAACTGCGCATCCCGCCTCTAAACAGCACTCTGCCACTAGTAAACAGTGGAGTTTTAGAGGTTAGGAACTTAAAACACGTTTGGAGAAATCCATGTTCAACCTTTTTCTTTTATAGAGATGAGAAGATTGGTAAGAGGTATAAGGTGTTACCGAAGAGCCATGCTTTTGAATCGAGTGACCTTTTCAATCCTCAGGACTTTCTCTGGGGAGACCGGGGTGCTGCGCAGATGTGGAGGACCGGTTCCAGGAACATCGCTGCCCGAGAGAGGTCAGGGCTGCGCTTGTGTGCTCGGCAGTTGCTCTTCCAATGTGTTTTGTCTAAAGACTTTTGTCAGAATCACCTGTGGTCTTTTTTCTTTTCTTTTCTTTTTTTTTTCTTTTTTAACGAGGCAGACTCCTCCTCCGGGCCCCACTTCCGGTCTCTTAAATCAGAAGTGCTGAAGATGGGACTTGGGAATTTCATTTTGACAAACTCCGAGTGAGTTAGCAACATGAGATTTTGAGAAGTGCTTTCACAAGGCTTTAACATTAACTCTCACTTACCACCCGGTTACTACTGCCTCACGGAACTGCTCTTGAGCTCGGTGGCCAGATGTGGTCCTCACTCCTCATCGTTAGCTCATGCCTTTGGTGCCAGGTTCCTGAAGACTGGCACATCCTGTGTCCGACAGCATGTGCTGCGGACACCTCCAAACCGTGAGATTTCGCCACCAATGCAGAGTGAGCTTTTCTGACATCCATGTGAGCCTTGTGGTCTTTTACAATTATCCCTGACTATGAGAAACTTAAGAACAGTTCCCACTACAGCACATGGCTCTTTCTTGTTATATAAATCTCCTAGGACATGTGTTATAGACTACCTAGAAAATGAAATTGAGAATCCCATACCTCTTTTATCTATAATATACCAGTTACAATAACTCGTTTTAAGTTTTTTCCCATAATTCCTTCTTGTCAATCTATCACATGCAAGCTAATACTTAAATATACCCAAAAGAGCACAACTCATCCTTTTGGATTAAAGAAGTAACACACGAGAGCATATTATCTTTCTTATATTTTGTATTTGCTCAAAGTGTTTGATCAATGCTTTGCTCTCTGGTGAAAAAATTCTCTATAGGAAACTGGATTTATCATAAGCAAATGGATTTTCCTGGAGTCATCTGAGGAAACAGGGCTGTGTTTGGAGCTGGTATTCTGGTACCAGTTTAGACCATGGAGAAAGGACGTTTGGTCTGTGTGGATGGTTAACATAATGGGCTGTGTTTTCTTGTTTGGTGCAGAAAGTCCGCTGAGCTGTGCGATGACACATATCAATGTCCCCTCTGCTGATTTTATAGGAATTGGGAAGGTCATGCTTTCCTCCTGGCAGAGTGCTCCCCTCTCCGCTTGTTCTTCTCTCGCTCTGGGTTAACCCTGTTATTCAGGGTTCACAGGTCTAACCTGATGACCACATCTGCCCAAGTTCAAGTCACATAGAAAGGATGGTTTCCAAGTTTCAGAGGGCAGCAGCTTCCCTTTGACCACCCGGCCCCGCCTGAATATGGCAGCATGGCCCAGAGAAGTCCTCCTGTCATAAAGACAAAGGAGACCCAGACACGTGCCCCCTTCCATATGATCGAAGCACCAGGATTAAGCACTGTGAGGCCGTGAATGACTGAGGCAAGAGCTGTTCCTATGATCTCGGGTCCTGAGCCATCCAGCCGAGGCCCATTGCCTCGGTGCCCTTTACTGAGAGCTGCAGATGAGGCTGCGTTCTCCTCCTCAGTAGGGCAAAGGTAGTGATAGACACCAGAAAGGATGGCATCTTCTTGGTCTGGAGCAGGCTAGAACATTGACTTTTGCCTTGCTAGAGGCTTCTTCATCTCTGCAGTGTTGCTGTTGTTGTTGCTGTTAGTGGTGGTGGTGATGGTGGTGGTGTTTCTGTCTCTCTCTCTCTCTCTCTCTCTCTCTCTCTCTCTCTCTCTGTGTGTGTGTGTGTGTGTGTATGTGTGTGTGTGTGTGTGTGTGTGTGTGTGTGTGTGTGTTTGTCTGACTTTATCAATAATTTGCTCCAAGGAGTAAAGTACTACCTGCCTCTTTGCACCAGAGGACCAGAAGAAACAAATGAGTCTTTATCTAGAGATTTTGTTTTTGCACGTGGCTTGAAGCAAATTCAATCTACATTTCAGTGGTCTGTCTAATTTCAACTCTGAACTTCCAAAAATACAGGCCATGGATGGTGTCAAGGGAGAGAGAGAGAGAGAGAGAGAGAGAGAGAGAGAGAGAAGAAGAAGAAGAAGAAGAAGAAGAAGAAGAAGGAAGAGGAGGAGGAGGAGGAAGAGGAGGAGAGGGAGAGAGAGAGAAGAAGGAGGAGGAGGAGGAGGGAAGGAAGAAGGGAGGGAGAGAGAAAGAGCGAGAGAGCAAGAGAGAGAGAGAGAAAGAAGAAGAAAGAGAGAGAGAAGGAGAGAGAGAGAGGGAGGGAGGGAAGAGAGAGAGAGAGAGAGAGAGAGAGAGAGAGAGAGAGAGAGACCACTACCATGATCTCTTAGACCTTGCATTTCTTTTGTAGCTTGGGGACTGTCCAGACAATTGTTTTCACGAAGAGTCTTTGGGTTTCTGTGTCCAGGTCTCTGTCAGAGAGCCTGTGCATGGATAACAGGAAAAAGAGAAGGTCCCATAAAAGTACTCTTAGAGAACTCAGCAATAGAAAGAGAAGTGCGAATAGGAGAGAAAAGCACAAGTAGTCTCAAGAATTTAGGGGAAATGGTTCACAGAAACAGATTCTCCTTCAATTCCTACGCTTCATCAGAGAGTCCAAAATGGATTTGTGAGGATAATGCGCTCCAGTGCACACTGAGCCCTGATGAGAGAGTAAGAAAGGGGCAGCCTGACCTCAGGGTGCCTGGACAGAAGACATATGCCTCAGTCCAGCCCTGAGAACCGCAAAGATCCCCCCAGATCTTTGTTCACAGTGGTTCCCAAGATGAGAAGGCACTGGAGGCAGAAAAATGCTAAGGACATCAGATTATTAAAAAATATAAAATAAAATCAGAAATGTCTGATTTGATGCAAGGAAAACACAAACCTTCAAGGGGTGGGGAATAATTCCCCCTTCCTCTAGAAGAGTAAGAGTGCATGTGATTTGAAAGGAGTAATGGGAAATTCGTAACTTAGTTAAGAAAAAAGAAAACATTTGAAAACCACTCAGGGAAAATAAAAAAGGGCTAGCTAGGTTCTTGGCTCTTCTAGGAATGAATACTGAGAGATGTTGCTTCTTGGCCAGCAGGGGGCGCGTTTTCTTCATGATTGTGTCGGGGGAACTTGGTTAAAAACTTCGCAGCCAGACGTGTTTAGAGCCCCTCAGCCGGAAATGGCTGAGCAGGTAACAGCTCTCCGGTGTCTGGAAACGTTTAATTACCCCGAGCACTCCTTCCTTCGATGCCCCTTGCAGGTCCAGCACACAGCGCTGCGGGGTATGGTAGGTAATTCTAATCCAGGGTTCCATCCCAACTGTACACACTCGCAACCTTTTTCCATCTTCTCTTGCGTTATTAGACACTGGGTCTTTCCTGATGCGCTCACTTCCCACCGTGGAGGAAAAAACATTTCAGTTCCACCAGCGCACAGGTGGCTGTGTGTCAAAAAAAAAAAAAAATGATTCTAGACAGTCATTTTTTTTAAACCTCTACTGTGCCCTTCGCCCATATTTCGTACAAGTTATTGTCTTTTCATTTTACCGAAGAGAGTATGACCAGAGTTCGTGCAATCTCGTGTGTGTATATTCGTGTTTCCTTCAAACAGAAACAAAGACAAAGGTACATACCCACGTAGATGTCATGTTATGTCATTTAATAGTTAGAAGATGCTTAGATGCTCACAAGGAACTTAGGATGCGGGGAAAAGTCTGGGAAAATGGTCTTCACTTTCCCTTTCAGTTTTGGGTATCGTAACTTGTCTGTCGCTGTCCCAACAATAAACCTCTGCGGTTGCCTGATCCACAGGCTTCTATTCTCAGAACCCTGGCTAGCCTGTAGATTTTCAGAGGCATTAAGGTCTCAAACTTGTACACAAGCTGTGTTGCCCACCTCTGAAATTTAACCCCTCCTCCTCTGAGCTGGATTTTGACCTGATTGACTAGAACGGTTCCAGAGGAACCATTGAGCCCTTACAATTCATCATCTCAATGAATACACGGGTAAAGCTAAATCCCCTCGGTATGTGATGGTTCCAATCTTGCATATGGGGGGAGTGTAAGGAGAAGACTCCCCCAAGATGCCCACAAAGTAGTTGTAGGAAAGTTTGCTGGAGAAGCAACACCTCGCAAATGTTAAGTAAATTCCATTTAGCAGGATGAGATCACTTTTGTGTATCTGTGGAGAGGTACAGGATCAGGATTTAAAAAAAAAAAAGCAGAGACCACCAAAACCATTTTTAACTTCAAGACAGGTTGCACCCTTTTCTTTCCTGATAAGCAAAAAGGGACTGGGATTGGCTTAGCCTGGGGCGGGGGCTGGGAGGCAGCAGTGGACGCAGGGCTGAAAGGCTGCACTCCCTGTGGTCAAAGTTCAGAGAAGTCTCCCCGCAAGGCTGGGGATTCTGCTTGAGCTGCACTCTACCAGGACCAGGTTGCATCTGGAAGCTGGGAGCGCGGTGGGGAGGGGGCGGGGCTAGAACCCTTCTTCTGGAATCGGGACCCTTTCTCCAGGTGCTCAGCTTCTTAGAACCTGGAGCTTCTTGGGCTTTCCTCCTGGAGCCGAGCATCAGGCAGTGGCCAAAGGGAGAGAGAGTCAAAGAGGAGCGGTAGCTGCTGAATCTGGCCACCAGCTGCATGCTCTGCACAAGCCTAAACTAGTCTCAATCAGTGGAAGTTCCGAGAGGCAGAGTTTGTGGACCCCAGGAATGAGGCATGGGTGGCCTAGGAGTTTCCTCATCTTCACTGGGCTCTTGGGCTGATGTGACCAACAGCACTTCTGTGTACAGACCATCTATGTCATGAAGTAGGTTTGAAACATGACTTCCTAGAGACTTTTAAACGAATCTGATTTCTTCACAATGTGCCTATGTCTTCCTAGTAACTCTGAACCCTGCCCTTGGTCCACTGGTTCCTGTCCAACTGAGGCTGGCCAATTTCTCTTAAACAGATGGGAGAAAGACCCCAGCAGTTGCTCCCCTTAGCACAGAGTAGGGCTACTGGGGCTTCCTCTCCCAAGTCACACCGAGAAGAAAACAGGACCCTGGATGGCCTCCAGTCTGTCTGGGAGACACCTTTTGGGGTGTGAGTGGGGGGTGTCTCTCACCAAGGGACTTAGAGTGGGAGGGAGCACTTCTCCTGGATGACCTAAGAAGCAGTCCCTTAGTAGCCAAGAATCTAAACCCACTGTGGTGACCTCTGTACCTGGTACACAGTCATGCACAATCCTGTTCTACTTTGTTAACCAACTCCCTGGAAAGATCTGAGAGCCAAAGCCTGAGGTCCCAACCTTGCTTGGTAAGCCTTCCAAGTCCTCTCCTTTGCAGGGCTTGCTTGAAGCCCAGGTTGGTTTTTCCAGGTAAAAGCAGAATTGAAAAAACCTGCTTGCATGTTCTTTGTCTAGAATCAGGGCACTGCTTCACCAATGTAGGTAACCTGTTCTCTCTGTCTCTCTGCCTGTCTCTCTCTGTGTCTCTCTGTCTCTTTGTCTCTCTCTCTTTCACACACACACACACACACACACACACACACACCATGCCTGGTGGAAGAGATGGACAACAATGTCTCTCTCTCTCTCTCTCTCTCTCTCTCTCTCTCTCTCTCTCTGAGAAAGACAAAAAGAATAATGAAATAGAGAGCTGAGTTGTAAGGACTCCTCAGGGGGAGGGGATAGTACCTGTGTGTTTCAGGAGAGTCTTTACTTACGATATAGGGTTGCTCTTCTCACCTGTGTATTTGCTAATAGCCAGGGTTTTTTATCTTCTTTAACTCTTTTGGGAAACTTTGGCCCTTAGTATGGAAATTCTCCAAGCTTTGCCTACTATGAGAACCTGAGACCGGCACCTACAAACCCAGTCAGCCTAAGTGGAAGGAAGTCTGTGAAGTCCTGGAACGCCTGACTGGATTTGTTTCTCGGTTGTTCTCAGCTCTTGTCTCAGCTCCCTCTGCTTCGAGAGGGAGCTAGTCGGCACTTTGGTCAGGATTCTGCTAGGACTGACAGCGGCTAAGATTCCAGGCACACGGGGACACTTATGTGGGTCTCCTTCTTGGACAGTAACCAATGGGATGCTGCAACGAGTAAATTTTGCTCCCCTCTCTAGCCAAAGTTAGCCAGGGTCTGGAAGCTATGTTCTGTTCTAAAAGCGTGTGAATACCAAGTCTGCTTCAATTATAGAGGTAGGAAGAAGAAGGTGGCCCATCCTCCATGATCTCGCCCCATGTTAGGAATCAAACTCCTGCCGCCTCGAGAAATCTCATTGGGTCAGTCCTGCAGAATAAAGCTGGAGAGTGGGCGACTCTTCTAAAAGGATTGTTTCAATGAGTTAGAGCGGTACCTGGTCCCCAGGAAGCCCGATGTGTGCATGCGCGTGAGTGCCTGCGTGCGTGCTTGTGTGCCTGTGTGTGTGTGTGTGTGTGTGTGTGTGTGTGTAGTGCGGTCGCCACTCTGCAGTAGTAACTCTGGGGCAAAATCAGGAAGTCTGAAAACCTCACCATCTTCCATGAAGAAGCCAGGTCAGGTCGGGTATTCCAGAAAGGTGCTAGGGAGGGAGGACAGCTGACTAGGGTCAACTGTAGGTCAGTGTTAGGGATCAATACTAAAGAGGTAGTTGGGGCTTGAGGTGGGGGGGGGCGTGTACATAAGGCACAGACTTCACGGATGTAACTGTTCTAGGCCAGAGTCCTCACTCCCTCTACAAACTGCATCCAAGCCAGCTCCCCAGGCCCAGGGGTCCCAGTGCCTCTAGCGGCTCTTTAAACTCCCATCCACTCTAAAAGGAATATGTGACTGGCGCGTCAGAAAGGAATTCCAGGAAGGTCTGAGTTTCAGGAAACTAGCTCTTGTTCTCTCCACACACTCTGCCATGGACGGACGTTTCTGTGGAACGCCACACCCCAGGGTCTGTGGTCAGCCATAGGCACTCGGCTGTGTTATGGCTCAGTGCAGTCGGTAATCTCTGTCCTTCCGCACCAGGAACTAGCCAGCTCGAATCGAATCGCCGCCCAGGTCCCAAGCGCTGTCTGGTGTCAGAGAGCTGCTCCACACCAGGAGTCTGCCACTTCTAGGAGGAGATTCTGAGAAGAGCAGCGACTTTGTCGGATTACACATTGCGTTTATGCCTAAGGTGCTGGTGTAGGGACCCCCTGGGCTCCTCCCTGCTTTCATAGGCACCACCATAGGTCCCAAAGAGTCACAACAGAACTCTGAAATGCTCGGTTCTAGCCCTCTCTTGTCCTGTAGGATCTGTGGATCTGTTTCTTCTACTGCTTGCCCTTATGTGTCTCAGAAGAAAAAAAAAAGTGTCGTGGGACTGTCGCGGAGGGGACACCGGTCAGGAGAAGCAGAGGGCAGGCTAGCACAGCTGCCAAAGTCGGCTGCCCGGGTCAGCAAAACTTTCTTTCCCAATGCGCAGGCGCAGGCGGAGTTGGGGGGCAGGGGAGGGAGGGGAGGAATCGCGAGGCAAGGGGAGGGGGGTTAGGGGGAGGTGGATTAAAATAAGTAGGCGGCTCGGTGCTAAGGGATGAGTGAGACGGAGCTCGGCCTCTCCCCAGCAACTTCTCACCGGCTCGGGTTCAGAGTCAGAAAGGGAGTCCGGAGCGAAGCTCACCAGACCCCGGCGGCGGGCAGAACTCCGGGGCTGCGGAGCGCTCCCGCGTGCGGGGCTCTTGGAGTCACCGCAGCTAGAGAAGCGTCAGGACTCTAGTTCGCCAGAGGTGCCACTGGGCTCCAGAGTCTCTGGTCACTCAAGTCCAGCGCAGCGACCCTCACGGACGCGCTCTGCCCGGGTACCGCGGCGGAACAAGGTAACTGCTGTCCTGGGGCGCCTGGGCTCAGCGAGGCGAGTGCCGGCAAGACTGACTTCTGATTCCTTGTTGTAGCTAGTGCCTCCTCTTTTCAGTGTCCTCAAGGGAAGTTCTCTTGGCCAAACTGAGGCTGCAGGATATTTGTGAAAGTGAGAGCGGTTGCAACTTAGGGTTGATGGGGGATGCTGGTTCAAGGACTTCTAACTCTGGGTCCTTGTTGGCCTCTGACCTCGGGGAGAAGGAAGGGACAGACGGGCCTGGGCCATTGAATCCAGCCGTGCTTGACTAGCTAGAATGCCAGTATTCTTTAGGATACCCACAGATTTTATAAGGCACTCTGCAGGCTTCCCTTAAGAGACTAGAGCAACTTGAGAGCACAAACTTTTTTGCAGGGTGCCCTTTTAATTCAGACTGATCTGGTCCTTAGCTGAGGAAGAGGGGAGAGTGTGCGGATGGTCATAACCGAAGCCTCCAGCATCCGGGACAGGTGCACTGCCCCAACTCTGTTGCGCGTTAAGGCGAATTCTTCTTTTGCGGAGTTGGGCTTTAAACTCGAAGCCTTCAAACCCCGCGACCTCGCTGCTGCGAGTCTGAAGTCCGCCTCACAGTTGGACTCTTGTTTGGGATGATCTCTATTGGAGGGCTTCAGTGTGTCCTCAGGCCTGCAAATCATACCCTTCGATTGTCTCTGCTGTAGGGGGGGGAGCTATACTGGAGGAGGGTTGAGGGGAGGCACACACGAACATTGTTTTCTAACTGTTGAACCGGACAGGACGCGCCAGAAGGAGAAGGAGAGGCTGCAGATACCTCTAGCACGGGGATTCTTTCTCGCTCCTTTGGTAGTCGCCCAACGCAGGTTTAAGGGGGGGGGGGGAAGATGAGAGGTCAAAAATGAGAGAGGTGAGGGTGGCTGCTTGCTGAAGGAATCTTACCTTCCACCAGCCTATCCTTGATAAGAATAAAAATTCTCCCGCGCTGCCCTCTCTCAGCAGTCCTGCACAAGCCGGGTGGGCTGCGGAGCAGAGTTTAGCGGCAAAGGTTTCTTTGTCACAATAATTCGATGAATTTCATTTCGGGGAATGGGACCTGCAAGTTGGCTTCTTTGAAAGAGAACCACGTGCAAAGCTATTCTCCTCGTTTTCAGAGCCTGGCAGGGAAGGGGGACCAACGCGGACTGGTGGGTAGATGGTCTATCACAGGCTCTCTCTCGAAAGTAATTGCGGTTTCATTAAGATGGGGAAGCCGGCTCCTGGGGACACAGCGGGCATCCCAGTATAGCAGAATGGGGAACGAAAGTGGGTTTCTGCGATCTCGTTTGTTGGGGGGGAAAAAGTGCAGTTAAAGTATCCCGCATTGGTCAGTCCTCTGGACCCGGATTCGGAAATCTGTCACCATTCAAATGGGTATTCGATGTCAAGGAAAGATATTAGGGTGGGGTGGGAATGCTTCTGGGCTCCTACAGGAACAAGCTGGTGGGGTTCGCTCTGTCCTCATTAATGCAAGCAGTTAACTTGCTCACGCTCAATTAGCCCCGAATAAACCACTTTAATAGGCTGCACACTTCATTAATGCCCTCCATAGGATGGCGGCAGACGCGGGATTGGCATTCTACTGCAAGAGGGGCACGGATGACTGTGCCGCGCACGGACCCCTGCTCTGAGGCGCGAATTGAGTTCACTGCAGCGAGTCAGGACATTGACTAGTGCTTCCCAAGTCTTCAGGCCCGAGCTCCACGTGGAGTAGACACTGGGCCTTAGAAGAGGTAGTCCCTACCAGATTGAAAGGTGAAAAAGCTCAAGATGGAGTGGGGGTGGGGCGGTACTGCAGCTGGAGAGGCCCCGGTTCCGCTCATCTTCTCAGACTGCAGTGGCTTATCTGCAATTGTGTTTTCCTCTTAGTCGGTCGCTTGAAACCGGATTTTGCATGAGGTCCATTTTTTTTAGTACCGATGTAAAGATCCACGTTTCCAACGAAATTCGTCCGCGGGGAAGGTCGGTGGCCTGACCCTTGGAACCCCACGCCTAGGGAAGCTGCAGAAAAGAAACTGCTTGGCCCACTGAGAAAAATAAACGGCGTGTTGGGGGAAATCAGATCAGGCAGAGAGGCTGCAAGTACCACCCCTCCAGGGTCCCAAGGCCTCTCCATACTTTTTGGCTTCTGGGGGTGGGGTCTGGGGGGGGGAGGCAAAGAAGGGTCTGGAGACATTTGTGGAATATGCCAAGCCTAGCAGTTCGTGCTGTCACCATCCCTGGTTGACATCCCACAGGCCTAGTAGAAGAGGGTCTAGTGTGGCCTTCCCACTGCCCAGGCTGGCTCCAATAGAGCCTAAAGGTTCGGGTCTAATTTCCAGAGCCTGGAAGAGAAAGAAACAGGGGTGGAAAATCAAAGAGCCATTCCACTAGCCTGTGCCCTGCAGAGCTTTGAAGTGGGAGGCCTTCTTACCTCCCTCCGCAGTCGAAGGGGGTCCCCTGCTTCCTCTTCAGCCCAAGCCCAACTGTATTTTTCCTTTGTTTTTTTTTTTTTCTTGTCCCAGAAATCTGAGATGACCCTTGTTTGTCTGGCCCAGGTTTTGGGAGTCGGGGTAGTAGAGAAGGCTGGTGGGCGACTGCTATCCCGGCAGCTAGACAGGTTGGATTGCAGCAGATTTGTGTGCTCCTTACCTGGGAGGCCAAATTAACCGCAGGCACATTTCAGCCAGCCTGCTCTTGTGTTTAGACCTGCAGGGGCCCGAGAGCTGTGAAGACAAGAGTCAGTAAAGTAGCTTGTACCAGGGAGAGAGGACACTCTATACAGAGGACAGATGTGAGGAAGAGAGGCACCGGTTGAAGGACGAAATCAGAAGCCAGATACTGACAGAGGAAGGACCTTACAAAGATCCTGCTCTGGCAATGACCCCCAGCATTGCCAATGAACCCCAAGCTTAGAGGTTTCCCCAGGGTCCCTAGTGTTTTTGGCTTCCCTATATTTCCCCCTCTTCCACCATAGAGACCTAAATTAGAAATGTCTTGAGGGACAGAGCAGCACCCCACTTTCTCATGCATCCTGAGGAACTTGACCAAAGTAGCCAGAAGATGCCAGCCTCACTGGCCCTGGTTACTTCGGCATGGCAGCCCTTTGATCTTATTCAGGGACCCTGATCTTCTGGTCAGGGTAAGCAGTGCAGCAGTGGAAGCCTGGCACTAGTGCTACATGTTGCCCAAAGTTCTCATCCTACATAAGAAGTCTGAACATCCTGCTCCTCCTTGCTAGAAGCCCAGGAATTCCCTCCAATGGAAGTGCAGTTGCGTGACAGAGCCCATGAAATGAACACAGATGTCAGTACCTTTCTTGAACTAAGGGTGACCAACCACCAAAGGTTAGGGAGTCAGTCAGCAACCAGCTACCAAGAGGGCAAACTCCACAGGATTCACCCACCAATCAGTCTTGTACTTTGCAAACTTAGGTCCAAGTGAGAGTTTTAAAGATGATGAGCCGATTCTTTTGGCTTCTGGAAACCAAACCAGTGACCCGATGAAGTAGGAATTTCTGGTTTCATTGGCTTAACATGCAGGAACTGGGCGGCATACATATTTGAAGCCTCCTGCATTTTGTACACGGTTGTCCCATAAAAAACACTGGCTGGTCTTTGTCTCTGGACCTCCTTGTTGATTCTGCTTCGGAAGAAGATAATCTGAATGTGTAAGTGTGCTTCCCCAGGTTCTGTTATTGTTTCAGGACAGTGTAATTCTGTGTGGCTCCAGGTTTGCCTGAATGTGGATATCCGGTGTCTGCATGCGTGCCCTGTTTGCATCGTTCCCAGCTGACAGCAGGCTTTCGTTTTACATTGGTTGTGTCTGTCTTTAAGTTTCCCACGGATTGCTCTGTCAACCTGTATGTCTCTGCCAGACAGTATTTAGGGGTCTGACCATCATGGAGAGTTCTGATCAGACCGCTCGCGAACGCCTACCATCTTATATTCTATTCTCAGAGGGCCGTGGATTCATGGGTGGGGTCTTTGAGTCTTACCTCCTGCCTGCCTTAAGGGAGGGAGAAGGGTATAACTGGACTGGAATTCTGGAGGAAAGTGACCTACTCTGAACATCTCTTTGGCTCTCTCCCTCCCCCCCCCTTTCTGTCTTTGCAGATAATCGAAATCATTGCGGTTACCAGCGACAGAAATGGGCAGCAAAACCTTGCCAGCACCGGTGCCCATCCACCCGTCCCTGCAGCTCACCAACTACTCTTTCCTTCAGGCAGTGAATGGCCTGCCCGCCGTGCCCTCGGACCACCTGCCCAACCTGTATGGTTTCAGCGCTCTTCACGCGGTGCATCTGCACCAATGGACCCTGGGCTACCCAGCCGTGCACCTGCCTCGTTCTTCTTTTTCTAAAGTGCCAGGTGCGGTGTCCAGCCTGATGGACGCTCGCTTCCAGCTGCCAGCCTTCCCCTGGTTTCCACACGTCATTCACCCTAAGCCAGAGATCACCGCGGGAGGCAGCAGCGGCGCGCTTAAGACCAAGCCGCGCTTTGATTTCGCTAACCTGGCCTTGGCTGCCACACAAGAGGATCCCACCAAGCTTGGCCGAGGGGAGGGCCCTGGCTCCCCTGCTGGTGGGCTGGGCGCCCTCCTGGACGTGACCAAGCTCTCCCCAGAAAAGAAGCCAACAAGGGGACGCCTGCCTTCCAAGACCAAGAAGGAATTCGTCTGCAAGTTCTGTGGCCGCCACTTCACCAAGTCCTATAACCTACTTATCCACGAGCGGACACACACCGATGAGCGGCCTTACACCTGTGACATCTGCCACAAAGCTTTCCGGAGGCAAGACCACCTACGGGACCACAGGTGCGACACTGCAGCACCCCGGGTGGCCCCAGAGAGATCTGTTTCAGATGCTTTGGCTTGGTGCTTCTCCCTTCCCTTTAAGGTTCCCAAGAGACTCTAGAGGCTGTAAGCGTGCCCATACCTCTAGGGATTCTCTAAAACCATAAATGAACTCGCTTCCCCCCCCACCCCCCGCTCCAGGAAAGGTTTTAAAACGCGGGTGAGAGAAATACGGTGATGAATAGGACCTAAGATCGGGTCTCCACAAGTTCGGGTCTCCTTGCCCCATTCTCAGTCCCTGAAAATTGTCCATAGGAGTTCCTGCAAAGACGGAGAGCTTTAGGATCGGGCACTTGAAATAGGAATTCAGAAACGTTTTCGTTTTAGTCAATTTCATGAAGTTTTAGTTTTTAAGAATCTCTTGGGTAGTGCATAGCTAGAAACTCCAAAGCCTCTCGTGGTGGTGGTTGACCTCCTGTGTTGACTCAGCCTTTAGGAGGAGGTGCTTTCCACTTAGCCCCTGAAGGCTGGTGGTCTCTTTGCCCCGTCCCTCCCTCCCCTCCTCTCCTCACTCCCACCCACAGCCTCTGCAGGTTGCTCGATCTTGCTTTTGCCTGTACCCACAAAACACCTTAACAGCAAGGGGGAGGGGATCTCGGGCAGCCATTCCTAAACCACGTCGTCTTATGTTGTCTGTCTCTACCCTTAGATATATTCACTCCAAAGAGAAGCCTTTCAAGTGTCAGGAGTGTGGGAAAGGATTCTGCCAGTCCCGGACTCTCGCTGTCCACAAGACGCTACACTCACAAGTGAAGGAGCTCAAAACCTCCAAGATCAAATGCTAAATAAAGAGCCCCGCGGGGCACCAGGAACCTGGAGCGTTGCTGCCGCCTTCGCTCCCAGAGGGACCCGAGCTGAAGGCAACTCGCGGGCAGCGGGAGGGGCTTTCGGGATCTTCCTTCCACAGCAACAAAGTCTCCCGGGTCCCTAGCGCTTGCGGCGCTCCTGAGCCTTGGCCCGGGCCGTGACTCCTACAGCCTGGGCGGCTCCCCCAGGACGCGGCTAAAACTCTTGGCCAAAAGGCGGTACTCAACTCACATGGCGGAAGGAAAAACTGCATTTAAAAAAAAAAAGAAAAAAAAAAGAAAAAAAAAACCGAAAACTCCGCTGAGCCTCAGCGGCGCCTCTCACAGAAGTATTACTTTTTCTATTGTTATTTTATACATTTTCTTTACCCCCCCTCCCTCCCCTGACCATATAAGCTTGTAAAGTCTAGACTGCGGAGAGGGGGGCAAGAAAAGATCTGCGCACCTGGCAAATTCCAGTCCCCCTTCCTTTCCCTATGCCCACACCCGGGAGCCTGCGAAAATGTAATCCTTGTATCTGCTTCTGCCATCCGGGCCCGGGGGGCCGCTGGCTCCGCGCTACTCCGGGCGCTCCCGCTGACCTTCAGCTCCGGGCGCGGAAACCCGGCTGAGAACCAGGCGCCGGGGGTAGGGGGGCCGGGCCTCGGCTCTCCTGTTCCAACGCTGTGCGCCCGCGAGGGAGCAGCCGGCCTGGAGCCGGGCGTTGTATTGCGACTGGCACTTTATGCTGACCATCGGTAACGGACATTTATCACTGGAGTTTTTTTTTTAAAAAACTATTAAATAAACGGTTATTTTACAGGCACGTCAGAATGGATATACCCTCTCGGGTCGCGAGGGAAAAGCTCTTTTATTGATGGAGGAACAGATTTCTCTGTTCAATTTTCACCTGTCAGCTTCTCTCACCTGGTCCTGTTAGGGTGACAGGGATGGTGTGACAGAGGAAGCTCTGTCCCCCGTGGGATTGGTCGGTCTCCGGACTTAATTCCTTACTTCTCAGTGTCAGGACTCCAGTCTCCTAAGTCCCCAAATCCAAAAAGCTGTGAGTTGCAGAGGACAGAATCTGCTATGATACTAAACTGTGAGAAATCCCAGCCTCTCCGGGGGCAGGGTCGTGTTGGGCCCACTAGGGAACAGAGTACCTCTCCCAGGCTCTACCCACACCACCCACCACAGTAGCACCTTTCCCAGACCAGCCCGTCTCCCTCCCCCTCCCTCCTTCCCTCTTTCCCTCCCTCCCTCCCTCCTCCTTCCTCTCTTCCTTCCTTCTTTCCTTCCTTCCTTCTTTCCTTCCTTCCTTCTTTCCTTCCTTCCTTCTTTCCTTCCTTCCTTCTTTCCTTCCTTCCTTCTTTCCTTCCTTCTTTCCTTCCTTCCTTCCTTCCTTCCTTCCTTCCTTCCTTCCTTCTTTCCTTCCTTCCTTCTTTCTTTTGTTGCTCTTGCGTTTTGTTTGTTTGCTTGCTTTTGCTATGGAGTGCGATCTTCTTTCCCAGGGCGGCTAAGCCGTACAGGCTGTTCTCGGTCTCTGCGCCTCAGCGGGCATTCACCTCGTGCAATCATCAGTCTTCCAAAAGTTCCCCAACCGACATCCCTCTGTTTCCTTTGGGAACCCCTTACCCCGAACCTTCTCTTGGAGCTTGTTCCCCAGCCGGATCGCAGCTACAAACCCACGGAAGATTCTTAGCAATTTGAAAATCTTGTAAGGGACCCACCTCCGCACCCCACCCCCAGGCTTAGAAAGAGAAATAAGAGTTCACCTCTGGCAAACTGAACCTACCCTTGGGCGTATAGTTTTCCCACAATTAGAGATCTGGTTGTCCTGGCTCTCCTGCTCAGGGGCGGGGCCGGGCTCCCCCAGCTCCAGCGCCCACACTGCGGGACCGCGCAGATGGTGGCGCCCTTGGCCTTTTGCAAACCAAGCTTAGCTTTCCCAGGCTTCAGCTCCTGACAGGAAGATCTAGAGGTGGGGGCCACTGGGTTGCGCTTCCCTGCATCAATGACCCAAAATCCAGCTTCAAGCAGTGTCCTGCGGACTGAGAAACCAAGTTTAGGGTGCAGTAGATTAAAAAAAAAATGCTCTCTTCTTTCATGGCCTGTCTTGCCCCAACCTCTTCCTGGGAATGATACCAAGCCCGGTGGAGATGAGCCCCAGGAACCTAATTTAAAGGGGACCTAGGCCTGGCTCAGGGCAGATAGACTCCATTTACAACGTTGTTAGAGGCTGTGTTGCCCCCTGCTGGATAGATCTGCATGGTCTACTCAAGACTGGGGAACTTGTATGGGGGTCGCTTCCATAACCATAAGAAACTTTGCCACAGCGCCTGTAAGCTTGTTCGTTATTCATCAGCTTATAGGGTGTCTTCCCCCTCAAAAACTTCTCAACTGGTCTCCGGACCTGCGTGTTAATGTGCAGTGTGCCAGGTCCAGGGTGCTGGTCTGTGGGATCCCCCCTTGACTAGTACCCAATGCCTTCCACCAGGGTCCACAAGAACAAGGTCTCAAAGCGAATTAAGCCCTTCTCTGAGAGTCTTGGGGTCTCTGGGTTCCTGGAAGGGTCCTTGAATTAAGGTTTGGAATCCAGGGTCAACCAGGTTGCAGTGATAGGGAGTTCTTTTAGATGGTCCAGTTAGGATAGTATTATTTAGAGGAAGATAATGAGCTAATGAGTGAGCAGTGTATACACACACACACACACACACACACACACACACAGAGAGAGAGAGAGAGAGAGAGAGAGAGAGAGAGAGAGAGAGAGAGAGAGAGTTCTTTCTGGAGACACAAGAGAGCCATTTTCACGTCTTTCTGGGAGTCTGTCCTCCCAGGGCTGACTACCACAGCTGTCCCCTTACTCGTTTGGTTCAGGACACTCAGAACCTCTGCAGTTAGCCAGGCCCCCGGGACATCATTAATACTGTGGAATGTTCCAGAGGTTTGCTTGGGATGTTTTCCTTTTTGGCACATTCCGCTTCTGGCATGGTGAATCCCAAGCCCCACCCCGGGTCCAGAGGCCTAGAGCCTTTCAATATCGAACATCCATCCGCAGGAGAATGGACTCCCCTGGGGCAGGCGCTTTAACATGGTGTAAGGGAATGGGGCACCAGTCTAGACAAAAGTATCCGGACTACTGAGGAGACCACATGTTGCTCTCACGGGGTGAAACCAGGGCCCGGGTTTTAGTGGCGTTTGCTCCAAGGAAGGACAAGATTATGCAGCAGCAGAGAATGCAGGTGACTGTGCAACAGTCTACAAGCCAGGAACAATGAATGCAGCAATGGGATTGGGGCCAGGCTCTCCTCTGGCACCCAGTATAAATGTGTGTGTGTGTGTGTGTGTGTGTGTGTGTGTATTTGTACATATATATATATATATATATATATATATATGAGAGAGAGAGAGAGAGAGAGAGAGATTTTCTTGTCTTCTTCAACTTTTCCCCTACACATCTATAAAACCCCAGCTTCTCCTCTCCCCACCAAAGTAAGTTTGTAAACTTTCCTAGATATTCTCTCTCTCTCTCTCTCTCTCTCTCTCTCTCTCTCTCTCTCTCTCTCTCTCTCTCTCGTGTGCATGTAGAGGTTGGGGTTCTGGGACGAGTCTGAGAGCTGGAAGAATTGAAGGTCTCCCGTGGGAGGTAAAGGACCTACTTGGTCCCCAGTGATCCCTTCGGAGGGTTGAAACCCGCAGCCGCTTAGGGTTCCTAACTAGGAAGAGATCAGAACGTTCAGGTCCTTATAGTTTCCGGAACTTCTGGGTTTGCAGCATCATAGAAAGCTTTTCCTAAGCCACTGGTAAGCCACTGGGTTCAAGGTTCACAGGGGAGAGGATAGGACTGGCCAGAAGACACAGGGATTTTTGTCCTCTAGTTCAAGAATGTGAGACCTGTGACATTATAAATCCCCTTGAATCTGTCTGTCTACAAGATATTCTCTTCCCACCGGCCAAAGGTGTTAAGTCACTATCTTTTCTTTAAGGCATAGTGACATCACACCGGTCTCTGGCCAGAGACCAAAGGCACCATAGCATCTACCACTGCTTTATGAAATCACAGACCAGATCGGCTTGGATCTGTGATACCCACTCATCCTAGCCCCGCCCCGAGAATAGGGTTCTTGGAGGCTTCACCGATAGTTCCGACTCCACCAACAGGATCAGCAGACCCAAGACTCTGGCAGGTGTCCTGTGTGAGGAGCCGTGGTGGCAGTTTTCTCTTTGAGATTCCACGGTGGCGGTTTAAGCAGTTTCAGACCACACCGGTTCCAGCGCCAGCTACCGCGGCGCACCCGCCCAGACCCCGCCCACATTGACTGCCATCCGCCCCCCCTCCCGACGCACAAGCTCTGACTGCGCAGGCGCAGGAGCAACTCTCCAGCTAAGCCAGACTGTGCAGATGAGCTGGGCAAAGGGAGGTTCGGGTAGTTGCTGCATTTTTTTAGTTTCCACCTTTAGAGATGGCACAGGATCTTGCATCGGTATCCCGCCTTAGTCCTGTGCAATAGAGGTGCAGATTTAGTTCACCGTTAATGCAGCTTGAAGACTCTTGAGTCCCTGGGACCTCTTCAGTCCAATTCGTCGCCTACGGAAGTGCTCCAGATCCAAGCCTCAGGGAGGGTGTGGCAGGGCTGCGGTACAGCAGAAAGTGCGTTGCGGTTCCAGCCCTTCCGGGGGTAGGCTGTCTGAGGCAGAGGGCTCTTCTACCAGAGCCCTGGGAGACTTTTAGAAGTGAGGCAAGACCTGCCTGGGTCTTCTACCTACTCAGCCTGGCTTTCTTTAAAGACAAACAGGCCCAGCTTTCACATTTCATATGAAAAATTCACTAGGGACACTAAATATTAGTTGGGGTCAAACCTCATGTCAGTGCAGAGGAAGAATTAGAAGCTCTGTTTTCTTTGAGACACTGGGCCAGGAGACTTTTCTTTTCTTAAAATACACAAGCTTGGGGCAAGTTCTTGCAAACCTGAACTTCCGTTTTACTCCAGCAGCAGGGATAAAGCTCTCCTATTGTCCCGTCCAGTTGATATAGGGATAAAAGCTCTACATATTTAGTAGCAAGGTTATTGCTTTAATTAAAAATTGTGCCCTAATGTGATCCAGCACTTATGAGCCAAGGAGACGTAGCGCTAGAAATACATTGTCATTTCCCTCTAGTTGCTTTCCTTTAAAGAGACATCACTGCTAGGAAAACTCCCCCTAGCTCCCCCCATCCCCCTTAATAACTTTTCAGAGGAAACTTCAGAATCTTGTCTGTGAGGTGAGAGAGGACAGCTAGGATTGGTAGCCTTGGTAGCCTTCTTTTGGTGTGTGTGTGTGTGTGTGTGTGTGTGTGTATGTATGTGTGTACATGTGCACTGTGAATGTGTGCCACTTGGGAGGTGAGAGAACACTGGCTCTCTTCCTGTAACGCACTCCTTAGTTTTTGAGACGGGATTTCTCACTGAACTTGGCCCTTGCTGTTTCTTCGGATCAGGCTGGCTACTGAGCTCTCTGCCTGAGAAAAGGGAGCTCACAGGATGCTCTACGGACAGACAGCATGGTAATGGCAGCATGTGCCATCATTCCTTGCTTATAGCCTTCGTCCTAGCTATTTATGGTTATTCTAGGACAGTGCTAATTTCAGTCGCAGAGCTCAAAAGAGAGGATGAACCTAGGACAGTGGCATGGATAGGTGAATAGTTGAGGTGTGTGTGTGTGTGTGTGTGTGTGTGTGTGTGTGCATTATACTGTACTAGCTCTCAGCAGCCTTGTTATCATTGGGAATATATGAAGTACAATTAATTCATGTTAAATGATAGGCCTCGTTGAACCGAGGTAAGTTTCTGTTGTCTGTATTTTTGTTTTCATGAAATAGTATGGATGCATTTTTTTCTGTCACTTGTAGGAATGGGAACCACTGGGAGGCAAGGTGCCTAACCTTTCTGCTTCTCTGGACCACCCTAGGTAAAGAATTATCCTGGGCTCCACATTGTCGGGGTTTCCAATCTGCATTCATGTGTTGTGTAAACATACAATTCTATTTTGCTTTTCATCATGATAGGACGTTGCCATCCACACAATTTATACTCTAGAACCATGCACTTACATTACAAAAACAACCACAAGGTCTCGTGCTCTAAGTAAGCTTAGAATTTATATATTGGGTCACATTCATAGAGATCCCGGGACACTTTTGGCTCATAGCCTTTGGAGTTAGACACCCCTGACTGAGAGCTTGCACTAATGTGGTGGCGTGGAGTCAACATTATGGGGACTTGGGTGGGAAGGATGGCTAGAAGTTACTTTTACAATGACCAAAGAGGTAAAGGAATTCCAGAGAATATGATCCTTAAGTAAGTAAATTTACTTGTGCGGTTGTTTCTCATCCTGTTAGCCTGAATAGAGAGCCAAATGTATCCATAAGATACATATGTTTTATAGACATATGTATGGATATTTGCCTACATATATGTATGTGCACCAAATGCACACTAATATTCATGGAGGCAAAGAGAGGCCATTAAATCCCCTGGAACTGGAGTAAGAGGGGCTAGAAGCTGCCCTGTGGTTGCTTGGCACTGAACCCAGGTCCTCTGCAAGAGCAGCAAGTGCCCTTAACTGCTGAGCCATTTCTTTAGCCCAAGAGCCATACGTTCAGTGAGGTCCCTTTCTTTCATACAGTGCATAATTTTTAAATTTTCCTTAATGCCTTTGATACTTTAACCACCACACACATACATGAGCCACCATGTCACCATAGGGAAGCTACTTTGATTCCCTTTTCTTGAATTCTTAAAAATCAGGCATGTCAGCTACTGGAGTACCCACTTTTAATGCCTTTAGTGAATTGATGATGCCGTTTGCCTTTGGAATGCCATGATGAGTCCCTTAATGTCCAACAGGATTCCAGTCAATGCTCCCTGAAACATGTTTTTTTTTCCTCCTGCTTATTTCACCAGTCCTTGTCCAGGGATACTCAGAAGAGGGGCGTAAGCACTTTGTTGTTTAGATGAGAAGCAGCTTGTCCATCAGGGTAGCTCCGGTTCGCCTCTCCTGTGACAGTAGCACTCATGGGAACTCTTTGGTGTGGTGGCTGGGACAATGACATGTTTTCCTGTGGGAAAAACAAGAGGCTGTGGTCGGGTGGCTATTCAGGGGGTCAGGCAAGTTTTTAACCTGTAGAAATGGGTCATTTTAATTTTTATTGTCGTAACTAGGCCTGTAACTGTGATAGCTGGGACCAAAGGGCTGGGAGAGGCACTGTAGCGACATATATTTTCCAGCCTGGTTCTCCCTGTAATTTAATTTAAGCATTTCTAAACACAGAGAAATTGAATTTCATAGTGAATACCCAATTACCCACCACTTAGGCTTTACAATCAACATTTTCCTATACTTGATTTGTTACATGCATCTACCAATCTGTCCTTCAGACCATTAAGGTAAAAACTTGGACCGTTGATATGGCTTGGCAGTCCAGGTGCCTGCCTGATTCCATGAGTCCCTCCCATCCCTGGAGAGCACATGGCAGTAAGAGAGAACTAACTCCCTCCAATTGTCCTCTGACCTCCACTTACACTCTGAGGCACATTCCAGTGCACACATGCACACACACAAGCTAAACAACTGTAATAATAAAAACTTCTGAGCTGGAGAGATGGCTCAGTGGTTAAGAGTACACTGTTTGCACAAATTTTGTTTGATTCCCAGCATCCACCCTGGACAGCTCACAAGTGCCTGAAACTACAGCTCCTGGGAATCCAAAGCTGCTGACCTCTCTAGGTACCTGGTCTCATAGTCTTATGCCTTCCTCCACATACAATAATTAAAAATGAAATAAATTTGAGAAATTTTAAGTGAAAACATACAAATAATAGCTGATTGTTGATGGGGTGTTCTGTGGGAGCTTGGGGGTTAAAGCTACTGAGAGAAGTGCAGAAAATAGAGGTGTAGCATGTGAACTTTCAGAGGGAAGTTGAGAGCCCCTCAAAGATGGTGTCAGGGCTGTTTGTGTGATGTATTTGAATTAAGAGTCTGTGGTTTAGGGCGAGCTGTGGCTGGAGAGTCAGCTGTGATTAACAAGGGGCCAGCATCACTGAAGGGAAAAATTTGCTTTTCTTGGACAACTGATTCCAAGTGTCCAAGTGGGGCTGAAATATCAGCTGTGATTCATAAGAGCCCAGCATCGTTGAGGTGACGTCTTCTGGGAAGTGTTCCTTCAGGGTCAGCACACAGAAGCTGTGGTCCACTGGGAGAGAAATAACGCTGCACATGGGAGGCCGGCAGCAGAGCCTGGCAAACAGTGTGTAAGTCTCCCACCTGGTGCTGCTTTTGAAGTCACGAAGAGGTCGTGGAGAGCAGCTGAGGCTTGGCATTCTGTGGCAGGATCGGGGTCTCCCTGGACCACTGGTGAAGGTGCGGCCTCAGTTGCATCAGAAGCCCCGAGATGCAAAGCATCACAGAGAGATCTTGACCCCCTGTAATAATTACAAAGTCCCTGAAGAGAGGCTGGGAAGGCCACCCATGAGGAACAGTTGCAATGGACACCCCGGTGTGTTTGAGATGGTTCTTGCTTTTCTGTCATGCAATGACTCTGCCGAAGGATCCCTGCACCAAACCAAAACAAATGGGATTGCATGCACTTGGCTTCAGAATCAGAATGGTAACCAAATAAAACTCCTTTCTTTGTAAAATAGTCAGCTTTCAACATTTTGTTAGGACAGTATAATACAGACCAACACGTTTAAGCATTAAAGGTATTATCCTACTGTATTGTTACCCTAAATAAAGTCAACACATTTTCTATCATCTATCATGATGTTCATTCAGCTTCAATTTTCCCAGAAGTGGGAATTTTTCACATCATTGTATTAAAGTGTTTGACACAGACTAGTTAGGAAGCAAAGATAGATTTATTGTTGCTCACGTGTCTGAGGGATGACAGTTGCTGGAATTGATGTTATGGTAACATAATCTTTTATTTATGTCCCCAAACAACCAAAGAACCTTTTACCAGCCCCCATACATTAGAGGTTCACAGCTCTTCTCAATACCACTGCCATGGGGCAACCAAGTGTTTACATAGGTTCTACTGAGTCACGTGATCACATTCCGACTCCGTTAATTCTTGGGTTATAATACAATGTCAAAATCAGAAAGGTGATATTGGTACAGCATGCAGGCATGTATTTATATACCCTATCATGTAAAAATTACTGTGATTGTAGCCATGTTCAAAACTTCAAATTATTTCATCAACATTAAAAGATGCCAATATTTTATAACTTTGGTTATGAAAATGATGTCCCCTTAAGTCTGTTTATCCTCCTGCTTCTGGCATTGTTATCTTAATGACTTCCTATGCATGTTTGAGATCCACCCATGTAAAATAACGCTTTATGTATGGCCTTAACAATTAAGTATAATTTAGACAACCACAGGCCAGTAAATCTTTCCTGTAGTTGGGCATGATTTTTCTTTTTCCCTTCTTCATTGGTCCCTGGTGTTCTAAATTTCCTCATTTCATTTCCGTTCTAGCTGAGATTCTTTAAAGTTAATTTATTGGGACAGGTCCTGCTGGCATAAAATTTAATTTTCCTTCATCTCTCTGTCATCCCTGCAGGATAATGTCGCCAGGTGCAAATTCTGGGCTGATGGATGGTTATTTGATTTCAGCACTTGGAAAACAATGCCGTGTCCTTTAAAGTCACATGGTTTCTAATGAGAAACCCACTGTGGCTTAAATTATTCTTCCCCACTGTATATATATAAAATGCACTTTCTTGGGCTCGGGTGTTGGCTCAGAGGGTGAAAGCATTTGGCATGCAGATTCAATGACATGAATTCTGATTCCCAGAACTCAGCTTTATATGTTGACACAAAGGACTCTGGAATGATCTTCTTCTAACATAAAATGTTTACCAGTTCACAGCTATTGGTATTTAAGGTCTTGTGAATAAAAGCAAAAATTGATGCAAGTTTTGTTTTGTTTTTGTTTTTGTTTAAAAAAAACCAACTTGTTTGCAATACATCCCAACCACAGTTTCCCCCTTCCATCCCTCCCATCCTGTACACCTCCCTCTGCCCCTGGTCGACTTCTCTTTCTCTTCAGAATTGAGCAGGCCTCCCAGGAATAGCCACTGAGTACATGGAATAACAAGACTGGATAAGACTAAGTATAAACCCCGCTGGGTGAGTCAACCCAGTAGGAGGAAAAGCATCTTAAGAGCAGGCAAAGGAGTCAGAGACACTCCCACTGTCACTGTTAGGAGCCTCACAAAAAATTAAGCTAATAACCACCACATAATATTCATAGGATGAAGTACAGATCCATGCAGTCTCTGTGAGCCCTGCTTAGTTGATTCTGTGAACTGTGTTTTCCTGGTGTTCTTGACTCCTCCCGCTCCTTCATTTCTTCTTCAATATTTTTAGGTTAGCTGTAACCTCTTTAGGTTTAAGTCATTAAGTGTGTCGTCTAATATTTTCTTTATGAAAAGAGAATCTAACCCATTGGCAGGGAGATTGGCTCTCTTTTATGATCTGTTCCATTGTCTCTTACTCAGATATAATTTTAAACATAAATTTGTGTATAGAATTTTAAACCTCATTACATTTTTTTGGCAATGGGATTTTTTTAGGAATCACTTCAAAGTTGTCTAGAGTATTAGATTAGTTTTCTTTAGCATCAGAATATTTCCTAAAGGGATAAATTCTTTCCTAAAATTGTGCCATATGTACTTCTCAGCATTGTTTTTCTTAGGAGGAGAAAAAGTTATTGAAACAAAGCTTCCCTTCAGCCAATATTATTTACTGGTTAGGAAGAAGTGCCTGGCTTCTCCATACACATCTTAACACGGCACAGAGTATTCTGCAGACAGTTCATGCAGACTGGAATGCACAGCAGGAGAGATCGTGGGAAGTAGCAGTGAAAGGCCACAGAACATTGTGGGGTCATCTTAGCCAAATTTTGTCCTCTCTCAAAGTCTCCATTCTTGTCAATGAGAATTAAAAATACTAATGTCTACTAATCCCAACACTTTTCCATAAAGTTAAGTTTGTAGCATAAACATAGGTAATATTGCTAAATCCATATCTACTTCTTTTTATTTAGCTTTCCTTAAACATGCTAAACTTTGAAGGTGATTTGGACTTCAAAACTTGAAATAGGTATAAAATTATTTCAGAGCTAACTTACAGGATTGACTAAGTTTGTTTTTGTCATCAGTAAAAAACAAACTTTTTTCCTAGACACTTCATTTGTGAGTGTGGTGAGGTGGTGAATGACTATAATCCCAGAACTCAGGAGACGAGGTAGAAAAATCACAGTGTGCTCAAAGCCACTACACAGAGACTTCTATTCCCACCAGAATGATATGCATGCATGAAACAAACAAAAACCCCCAAACAAATCAAGCAAGAAAAAAAAACAAACAAATGCAAATTAACATGACCCAAAACCCTGACTTTGACTTTTTTTTTAGTGTAGTAAAGTTTTTAATACTATTAATATTTTTCAGATTACAGCATAACAAAGGAACTACAATGTAACATTGAGGAACTACCCCTGTATAGAATTTTTATGTGATATCAAGAAAAGTACTTGGAATTTTCTAGAAAGGGCTCAAAATACTCCTTCCTTTTCTAAGTGACTGCCATGTGAGGTCAGCTTTTCTTTAGACATTCCAAATCAAACAATACATAGCAACATATTGGGTGCAGTTGCATGTGTTAGAATCCAGCTCTGTCTATTCTCTGCTAAGCCAAACTTTATAAAGAAATCTGAAAAAATATTAAACAACACCAATATCTCCACAATATTGGATGTGTGTATAGTTTTAAAACTAAAAGAATATGTTGCTTGTGCATTTAACAAACTTCTTTCTTTTACTTTAATGAACTATTAAATACATATGTTTTAAAAAATTCCTGCCATATCATTCAATGGTATGATTTTTTAATTTATCTATTTTTATTGAATATCATCTTCATTTACATTGCCAATGGTAAAACCTTTCTCGATATCCCCCTCCACTAAGACCTCCAACCCCTCCCTTTCCTCGTTCCCCTTGCCTCCATGTATATGTCTCTCCACCCAACACACTCCCCCCCTTGGTTTCCCTTTGTTCGGGCCTCTGTTGAGCCTTTACCTGACCAAGGACCATTCCTTCCACTGAGGGATGGTCCACTCCCTCCATTATTTTAATATAATTTATTTTTATTTTATGTGCATTGGTGTTTTGCCTGCCTGTATGTTTGTGTGAGGGTGTCAGAACTTGGAGTTACAAACAGTTGTGAGCTGGCATGTGGGTGCTGGGAATCGAACCCAGGTCCTCTGGAAGAGCATCATTATTCCTAACTGATGAACCATCTCTAGGCCCTTTTCCCCCCAAACCCTGAATCTTTACGTCTCCCGGGAATAGATACAACACTTCTGTGGATGTATGGATTCAGTCAGAAAGAAAGAAGCCTTAACATGAACCGTGTGCCAGACAGACATGGATTAAAATAGCTGTAATTAGTAAATCAATTTCATATTTAGACAACACGCTGAAGCATGTGTCTCTTCTCACTGGTCTCATAAGCACAGCAAAGCCAAAGCAACTGCTTTCAAAGTGAGAACAATGACAAAAAAAAAATTGAAATAATTAGCATAAAGGTTTGAGCTGTAAATATTTGTTTCTAGAGAAACAGATGAAGTCAAACTCATTTCCAATTTCAAAGGCTCCTGGTTGTTAGGCCAGGCTGACCATACTGCTGTGTTGAAATAGAAATGCTTGCAGGCACCCCAGCTGCATTCCCAGGGTGGGTAGGGACTCTCTCTTTGACTCTAGACTGGATGTTAGATGTGGTAAGGGATTCTCCAGGAATGCATGCATGGTTTGACTCCTATTTATATTCTTCAAATTGTGAAATTAGAGATGGGCCAAGCCAAGTATTACATGGTTTCCAGCCACGGATATTGGAGGCATCTCGTCGGTTACTAGATAGACTTCTGACGGAAAACTAAAGGTGATGTCTAGAGTTATTGTGTGTAATGTGGCTATCTGTTGGCCACAAAGAAGGAAGGTATCTATCTCCAGAGCTGTCCAAGTAGTCATCAGGGAACCAGGGGGAAAGGCCATTGGCTCCTACCGGCTTGTTGATTTCATTGTTTCCCACAATGGGCGTTTAATTTTACCCTGTCAGGTGGATATCAGGCTCTCTGAAAAGCAAGAACCATCCTAGGAAGCACAGGGTCAGGAGCATGGGTACACAGCTGATCACGTATCTCAGATAGCCTTGTGAGCCTGGGATGCTCTGGCCCACAAAGGTACCTCTGATCAGGACCAGAAATGTCTTATTTTAGTCTCTTGTCGGCAAGATGATATCACAGACACTGGGAGATTCTACTCCTCCTTGACAAGTCAACTAACCAATGAACTGACTAATCAACATCCGCCCACCCTCTTGGCACATAGAGCTACTTGCTTTCACACGAGTCTTTCTTAGTGATAGATGCTGCTGAGAATAGAAGTTACAGAGAGGGAATATTTTATGTATCCAAAATTCGCTGTGATATTTACAACCACAATCTGCATCTTCCTTTTATTGTGATGAGTGTGTGGAGGCTCGGGAGTACATGCTTCCCTCCAAGGTGACAAACTTACCTGCTTTGGGTTAAACCGTATGTTGGTTTTTCCAAATACAGTGTGGTGACACGAAGACAGTATGTTTCACTTTCACTTTACCGTATATCTAAGACGAAGCATTTCAAGTGCTCCTGTTGAAAATGTGAGAGGCAAAGGAGAGCGATTCATCTGATGAACAAGGATGGGCTGTAGATACGGCTTCTGGGACTGTCAGCCACTCACCAAGGAACTGGGTAGAAAGGGGAAATCGAGGGTGGGGGTGGGCAGGAGCACCTAAATCAGCAGTCCCCAACTCCAGGGTTGCAGACCCCACAGGAGCCACACATCAGAGACCCTGCATATCAGATATGACTCATAACAGTAGCAAAATTAAAGTTATGAGGCAGGAACAAAAATAATTTTATGGTTGGGGGGGATCACCATAACATGGATTGTCTTAGAGGGTGGCAAAGATTAGGAAGGTTGAGAACCGCTCACATAAAGACTTTTTCTCAGAGTCAAGAACCTTCTCATTGTCTAGAGATAAATCGGGTTTTCAGAGGACAAGGGGCTCCGCTATGATGAAATAACCCCCAAGCCACCAGCCCTGCGGACTTCTCTCTTAACTTGCTTTCTTTTTCATGGTGAGATTGGAAGAGTGCCCCGGCCTACCTTTGCGGTGGGTGGGTGGCCTTCTCCCTCAGCTACCTCTATGCTGAGAGGCTGGTGTTAAGGACAAGCCTCTGCTGGTGCCCTCTGTGGTATGCAGCCTATCTGTGAAGCTAGAGCAGGGCGGGCTCTGTCCTCCCAGGCGTCCTTTCAGTAATCCTCCCATCACAGTCACCTCTCAAAGCTTTTGCCCTGACATGGGAATATGATGGGCAACCTGTCAAGGGGATTGCGAGTGCATTAGTAGGATTAACACAGAAGGCCGATATTGTAGTGTTTCTATAGTTCATCTGCGGTGGCAGGGAACGGGGCTGTTTGCCTGCCAGGTTGGCCAGGCATAGGCTTCAGAATTGATGTCACACCTGGGACTGGCCCCACAGTGGCCAGAGGCATAATGGCCCCATTGTGTTCGACTGGTGTTTATGTATTTTTCTTCCTTAACAGAGCTTATTATAAAATTTTAGTCTGAAGATGATAAGTGTTCTTTCCTCTTATTGATGAAGTAACTGACATACATTAACAGCCCTCAAAGCTAGATTCTTATCCTGGTGGTTGTATAAATATGGTCAGTCTTGTTTCTAGTTGTTAATTTTGGAAACGAATGGATCAGAAATGCACGTGAGTTTAGCTATCCAAACTTTTCGTCTGATATTGCATCTGAGGCCATTTTGATGTATTTCTGTGTTTCTTTCATGTAGCATACGTATTTAACAAAATTATGGTCAGACATTTATTTGGTTTTATTTCCTTTTAAAAATCTTAAATTTTAAACATTCATCCATTTTCTTTCAGTGTAATGAAAATATAATTTTTAATTATCAGGAATGTATATGTGACTGTGTTTACATTAGTGTATTATTGATGTACAATAAGCTGCCACAGAATGTGGCACTTTAGGGGTATGTCTTAGGGTTTCATTGCTGTGAAGGGACAACATGACCAAGGCAACTCTTATAAAGGCAAACCTCTAATTGGGGCTGGCTTACAGTTTCATCATGGCATCATGCAGGCAGATGTGGTGCTGGAGGAGACAAGACTGGGTACTTCTTCCAGTAGATGAACACCAGCTCTATTTCTTACAATGTGTCCTCTTTATCCTCACAGCAGCAATGGTGCACTGAGTATTGGATTTTTGGCTTCACCTTTGTAATCTGCAGTAGAGAACTTTCTGCATTAAAGAGGACACATGATTAGATCAGGTCCAGAGAATAGTCCCTGGCTTAGTGTAAAGCTGCAGCTGCGGGAGATGAAACCACATGATCAGCAGAGTAAAAAACTACCACATAGCTTGTCCCCAGAATTCCATGTGGCATGTATATGAGGGACAAGACATCATGAAAATTATCCTATATTTTTTTGGTGTACAATAATACTATCATTTCTTTGACAGGTTTTAGATTTCAAATTCTGAGTTTTATTAGTAGTATATAATTCTGAGATATTTTTATTAGAAGTATAAGAAGTATTGTCAGATGGGTATGTAATCGGTCTTAATTTGATAGATGAACATAATGTGATAATTTATGCTTTATTTTTAATGAATTACATCATAGATTTTTATAATTGAATCACAATTAGAATTTCATCTTATATGAGTGGTTCCTTGCTGTATATTTTGTAAGTGTATTTTTTCTGTATTATTCATGCTTGTACAATACCAAGAATGTGCTATTTTCACATCCTTTTGATCACGAGGCTTGTGAAAACAAAGTTAGCAGAATTTATTTTGGCTCGTGGGTTCAGAGGACTTAGTAAGTGGTTACTTGGTCCCATTTCCTGGGCCTGGATTGAGGCAGCTTATCATGATGATGGGATTCTATGGGACTTCTTTAGTTCATGGCAGTTAGGAAGTAGAAAACAATACAGGAAGCGTCCAGGGAAGGATATACCTTTAAGGAAATCTCCAGTGACTGACTTCCTGCAGCCATTTCCCCCAAATTCTGTTACAGCATCACTTAATACTCAATTCACACTTCCATTCTAAACAGTGCATTGAAGCATGTATTATGTCAGAGTTGTCATTATCTAAGTATCTCTAGAAATACCTACGTAGACACACTGGAAGTGTGCTTTCCCAATCTCCTAGGTGGATTTTTTGAGTACAAAATAAAAACTAATCACTACAGGGCAATAACACCATTCTGATTTTCTACAAATTCCTCACCTGCACAATTATTGACACAAAAATGCTTTGTATGCACATGCACAACTAATTGCCCCTATGAATTTTTGTCTATGCCATTGGGTCCATATTTAGAATGACCTGTACCTCAAGGTTTCTGAAGTATTGATGTACATATTTCTGGGTTTTCAAAAATGGATTCACCACTTATACTTAGACATTAATCTACATAGAAATTTCCTTGATGGCATGATGGTCAATTTTGATTTTCAAATTGATAAGATTTATAATTACCATGGAAAGAAATCTCTGAGAAAGTTTATGATTGGTTACCTAGACTTGGTATTTGAAATAGAGAAATCTACCTTAAATGGGAATAATGGTACCATCCCATGGGTTGAGGTCCTGGACTGAAAAAATAGGAAGTGAGCTGAGCCTGGAAATTCTTTGATTTTTTGCTTTCTGCCTGAGGATGAAATGCTCCTAGTTGCCTCTTGCTCTTGATGTCATATCCGCCCTGCCATGACTCATTGTATCATTGTAGCTGAGAGCCAAAATAAACTCTTCCTCCCTCAAATTGAGTTTACCAGGTATTTTATTAAAGCAACAAGATTAATAACCAGTACAGTCATATAATACTATGCAGTCAATTTTTTCTTCAAAGTATTCATCATTAACCTAATAATTAAATTACTCATTTTTTTTGCCCTACAATTCAAATGTGAATTTTCTACTTGACTCTTCCAGATAGAAATTTTATTCTATTCATTTCCTATGCTCTACAGGCTGGTAGCAGTGTTTTTTTCTTGTGATTATTATGACTTTGAAACACATTAAAATAGACCACACTTCAAACTTCTCTTTGTAATTCTTATTTCTAAGTATTTTATTGGTTATTTTTCTTATACTCATGAATTTAGAAAGAATTGAAATTTCTGATGGAGGTTTATTGAATCTAATTATAATTTTAAATTTTAATTGGAAGTAGTAGTGGTATTTTTTTAAATTTTTATTTTCTATATTCTATGTTTACATTCCAAAGGCTTTCCCCTTTCCCAGTTCCCCCCTCCCTATGTCCCATAATTCCTCTCCCCCCCAACTATTCCCCAATCATTCCCCCTCCCCCCACGGTTTCTCTACAAAACTGGATCCAATCTTTACAGGCCCAGAGTCCTCTCCTTTCTTCTTGGGAATCATTTGACTTGCTAATTGTGCCTTGAGTATTTAGGGCTTCTGGGCTCACTAATATAGTAGTAGTATTTTTAAATAAAACATAATTAATTTATTTACTTTACAGCCTGATTGCAGCCTGTCCTCTCTCCTCTTCTCTCAGTCCCTCTCTCTCCTCCTCCCCTCTCTCCATCCTCCAGGCTTCCCGTTCTCTTCCAAAAAATTGGAGACCTCTCATGGATATCAACCAGCCTTGGCATACCAAGTTGAAATAGCAGCAAGCCCTTTGCATCTTCTCCTATTGTGGATAGACAAGGCAGACTGGTTAGGGGAAAGGGACCAAAGGCAGGTAACAGAGTCAGAGGCAGTCCCTGCTCCTGCTGTTACAAGTCCAACATGAAGACAGAGCTGGACAACCGTTATATATATGCAGATAGCTCAGGTCCATCTCATGAATGTTCTCCGATTGGTGATTCAATATCTGTGGGCCCCTAAGAGGCCAGGTTACTTGATTCTGTATGTTTTCTTCTGGTGTTCTTCAATCATGTCTTCCCATTTTCCACTCTGCATCTGTTTCCATCAGTTGCTGGGCGAACGCTCTCAGATGGCAGTTATGCTAGGCATCTGTCTGTAAGTCTAGTAGAATATCATCAATCAGGTCAGGGGTTGTCTGTCTCTCTCATAGCATGGGCCTCAAGCTGGGTCAGCCACTGGCTAGCCTTTCCCTCAATTTCTGTTCCATCTGTGCCCTGCATCTCTTGTGGACAAGATAAATAGTCAAAGGGTTTGTGTCTGAGTTGGTATCTCAATTCCTCCATTAGAAGAAATATTTTCAAGTTATTGGAGATGAATGTTTCTGGTTCCATATCCCTCATTGCTAAGGTCACCCTCATAGATTCCTGGGAGTTTCCTTCTACTAGGTTTTTAGCTAGTCCCAGAGATGCCCACTCACCCTAGATTTCCAGTTCTATGTCCCTGTACTCTCCATTATCTCCACATTCTATTCTGCCTGTTCCTCTCCTCAATTCTTCCCCGACCCATCCCTCTCTCTTTTATTTCCCCTACTCAAGCGTCTCCCTTGGGCCCTCCTTGCTACTTAGCTTCTTTGGATATGTCAATTGCAGCATAGTTATCCTGTACTTTATGGCTAATATCCCCTTATAAGAAAGTACATACCATGTTTATCTTTCTAGGTCTGGGATACCACATTCAATCTATAGATTCAGTGCAATTCCTTACAAAATTCCAACACAATTCTTTACAGGCCTTGAAAGAACAAAACTTAACTTCATATGGAAAAACAAACACAAACAAACAAACAAACAAACAAAAATCTCAGGATGGCTAGAACAATCCTGTACAATAAAAGATTGCTATGAATATCACCACCCCTGATTTCAAGCTGCACTAGACAGCAATAGTAATAAAAAGCACATGGTATTGGCTTAAAAACCAGACAGGTTTATCAATGAAATCAAATTGCAGACCCAAAAGTAAACCCACATACCTATGGGTATTTTATGTTTGACAAAAAAAATCCAAAACTGTACAATAGAAAAAAAGAAAGCATCTTCAACAAATGTTACTGGTTCAACTTGATATATGCATGTAGAAGAATGCAAATAGATCCATATCTATAACTCTGCACAAAACTCACATCCAAGTGGATCAAAGACCTCAACATAAAACTGGATACAATATATCTGATAGAAGAGAAAGTGCAGAATAACCTTGAACACATTAACACAAGAGACAACTTCCTGAACAGAACATCAATAGTTCACGCACAAAGATCAACAAGAAATAAATGGGACCTCATGAAACTGAAAATCTTCTTTAAAGGCAAAGGATGGCAATAGGGCAATAGGACAAAATGGCAGTCTACGGAATGGAAAAATATCTTCACCAACTGGACATCTGACAGAGGGTTAATATTCAAAATTTATAAAGAACACTAGAAACTAGACATCAAGAAACCAAATAAGCCAACTCAAAAATGTGTTACTGAGCTAAACAGAGGAAGTTAAGAAGCACTTTAAAGATTCAACAACCTTATCCATAAGATAAATGCAAATCAAAATGACTGAGATTCGACCTTACACCAATCAGAATGGCTAAGATCAAAAACACAAGTGAGAGCACATACTGGTGAGGATGTAGAGCAAAGAGAACATTCCTTTGTTGCTGATAGTGTAACTTGTACAACCACGTTGGAAATTAATCTGGTAGTTTCTCAGAAAACTGGGAATAGTTTTACCTCAAGACTCAGCTATACCACTCCTGGTCATATGCTCCACCCTACCACAAGGACACTTGTTCAAATATGTCCATAACAGCTTTATTCATAATAGCCAGAAACGGGAAACAACCTATATGTCTCTCAACTGAAGAATGGATAAGGAAAAATGTGGTTCATTTATTCAATAGAATAGTACTCAGCTATCGAAAACAATGACAGTATGAAATTTGTAGGCAACTAGATAAAACTAGAAAAGCTCATCCTGGGCTAAGTAATAGTACTTTTTGACTGTAGATTTCATATTTTAGAAGTATAGTATGGTCGCCAGTCATTAAAATTTCCTGATACAATTATCAATAAACATTTAAAATATTCCAAGTTCAACAAAAATTTAAGCTTACATAAGGGTTGTCTTTGTTTTATCTGAGCCATTTGAGAATGAATTGCTAATTGCAATATGATAATTGCAATATAATATGTAGTGATGTGATAACTACATATCATTGGGCATCTGATGCAGAGAAGGCACTGCAGTATATTTAGGCACCTTACATATTGTAGCTTTTATATGTCACTAGAATTACACTAAAACTGGATACTATTATTCTCATTTTGTAAGGAAAGAAACTGAAGATAAGCGAAGTTAATTATCTAGGCTAGCGTCTCACAGTAATCTACAAAACTGGCCAGAAGCAGAACTACATTTTTCTCAACCCTACATGTTTTCCCCAAGACAGCATTGTCTGAACCATTCATTACCTTCATATTCTTCCAGAAATCCATCACAAAAAGTCTCATTTTAAAAACTGGGTTTTGGACTAGGCATGTGTGACTCAGTGGTAAAGCATTTGTGTAGCTTGGTCAACATTCTGTGTTTGATCCTCAAGACCACAGATAAATATAACAATTCAAGACACAAACCCTGTATTTTTCAGGGTTCTCTAGAGGGGCATATCTGACAGAATGAATACATATTAAATGGGGATTTATTAGGTTGGGTAGTCCAACGATGGCTGTCTCACACTAGAGAAGCTAAGAATCTGGTAGTTGCTCTGTCCATCAAGCTGGATGTCTCAGTAGTTCTAATCCTGTGCTTAAGGCATGGAAGTTTCCTGGAGATGTGCTGATCTTCAGCTGGTTTTGGAATCCTGGAGATCCTTGTTCAAATATCCATGAGTGACTGACACATTGGTAGCCGCCGAATAAATGGAATTAACAGCAAGAGTATAAGCAAGCAGGCAAAGAGCAAAATCCCCATTTCTCAGCTCTCTTTATCTGGGTTGTCACTGAAAGGAGCTATTTATATTTTGCATGAGTCTTTCCATGTTAAAGAATTTGACCAATGCAAAGTGCACACCTCCTAGGACTTGAGAGACAGAGGTAGGCTGATCTTAAACTTCATTTTGTCCTGATGTTGAAGATGCCTCCTTTAAGTGGGGTTTCTTATCTCTGATTTATAATCTACATAGAGAGATATAGTTCCAGTTTTGGTGAAAGAGAGTACAACCCTATGTATGTCATGTGGGTAAAAATAGGATCTAGTTAAAATCTTACTGTCTAGATCTGTTAGAGACGAGGAATGGAAGGGAGAGAAGGAATCCTGTGTAGAGAAGGAACTGAGAGGAAGGAACATAGAATCTGGAAGGATATTGTCCAAAGGCCTGGCCACAACCTTGTCCAAGTGAGGAGATCAAAGAGCCTCTGCTAGATTTAAGATGAGGCCCACATCCTTGAGAGCCAGGTGCTGCTGTGGCCAAGGACTTTGTTTCTTGTCTGGCTCGCTTTCAGATACATAGCTGAGAACAGACATATGGGACCGATTAGGTACTGGGATGCTTGGGAAAGATGTAGACATCAGAGACATGAAAACAAAAACACATTCAAGTATTTATAGGTGGAATGTGCCTAACACTGAGATTTATGTGGCTAGAATACCTCATGGGGAGCTACCTGAACATCTTCCTGGGGAGAAGACTTCTCTTCAGAGTCTCTTCTCTCCCTCCCTCACACAGTGATGGCTTTCCTTGTTCATGCCTAATGGCTATCATGTTTCCTTCAAAAAGACAGTGAGCTACAGGCTCCCTTAGCTGATTATATCACAGGACTTTCTGAAGGCAGGCTTGTGGAGTGTGTGCGTGCGTGCGTGCGTGCGTGCGTGCGTGTGTGTGTGTGTGTGTGTGCAGATTTAAATACAAGGATGAAGGATCTGTCTTGAGCTTCATTAGTTATCAGTGTTTGGCAAACTATATAATTTCTCAAGAGCCAGCTGGGTTGACTTTTTCCCAACACCAGAACAAATAAATTAGGGTGGTGCTCAGTATATTATATATATATATAATATATATATACTATTCAATGTGTCTCACATGTTATTACTATTGCTATATTTTTGGAATGTGCTAATTAATGGTATATAGATGTAGAGGTAACTTAGCATATTTGTAGAGGGGGGTACATGAACCCATGAACACATGCATTGCTGTCCACAGTGCTGAACTATCATTGCACAGGGCTTGGCTTTGGCTTCTAACCCTATAGACACTGTTCATGACTCAACCATTCTCCCAGGGAATTCTTAGCCAGGGATGATGGATAAAGGAGATGTACCAGGGTGGCAGAGAAGCAACTAGCAGGGGATTTGAACAAAACTCAAAATGACTAGGGAGAAAGAATGAGACTTTTCAATCTCTTTCAGGTATTTGTGTTATCCAAACTGTTAACACATGATGAATAAAAAATAAAGGTAAAATGCACTTCATGAAAGAGGGCTGGTCAAATGATTTTACAGAATACACATATGGAGAGTTAGAAGAGCCTAGAAGAATAGGAATCATTTAAAATAGGTGTTAGTATTAGTTGAGTTACAGTGATCTTTAGTGTTAAATATGGTCTGTATTATATATTTATATATATTCAATGTTTCTCGGGTAATATTATACATATTATAAAATGTATGATATAGTAATGTATTTAATCTTTTAGTTTGTCACAGGACAAGCAAAACCATTATGATAAAGTATGTGGACAATCTTATGAAGTATGAATGTGTGTGTGCATGTGTGTGTGCGTGTGTGTGTGTGTGTGTGTGTGTGTGCATGCATGTGTTTGGAAACTTTGAGTGCAAGGTGTCTTTGTCACATCCTTTTTCTGTACTTTGGTGAGGATTCTGCTAGAATGCTGGCTCCTCTTTATTCATAGTCTTTTTTTTTTTTACTAGCATGTCTTCCTCCCAGTGTTTTTAATCTATAGATCTGTATGTCTTGTTCATCTCTTCATATATCCAGCAATCCAACTAACCAATAGACATTTTTTTATAATATAGAATAGAGTTTATTCATGGCATGGGGAGGGCCATCAAGAGGGTAGTAGAGGCAGAAAAAGACAGAAAGAGTAGAGAAGTAGAAGAGTAGAGGCTGGCCATGAGCGTGGAGAGAGGGGTGAAGAGAATGGTAAAAGGGTGAGGGGACAAAAAGGGACGAGCAAGAGACCAAGAGGGCAAGAGCCCAATTAGACATTTTAAAGTATATTCTACATATTATATGTGCTGGCACTTACTCTGTTGGATAGTTTTCACTAAGATAGTATCTTATTCATTTTATCTTCTATCATGATAAACTCCCATTCCCCCTGCTCTTCCTAAGTTTGTGGGTTCTGTACTGATTCTATAACTCAGTGTTTATAGAGTCCTTATTACAGGCCACTTATGTCATAGATACAAGGGAAACAGAGACAAGTGTTGCCATCAAGTATATGGATTACTGAAGCAGGTTTGTGGTTGGCTTCCTGCCTTTTCATTCAATCTTTTATTAATAAAACCAGAGTTACTATCATATATCATGTCATATTATGATTCTTGGAAGAGGTTTCCATTTCACTAAGTTGAAGAAGAGTGGTAGAGGTAATGAAAAGTTATGTTTTGAAAGTAAAGCTGATTGAATGTGATAAAATATGATAAATGAAATAAGAGAAAAGGGGGACAAAATTATCTGCAGTGATGTACGTTTTCCACAAACGAATACTACAGCTAATCAGTGAGTGAGGAAAGACTAAAAAGAGCAGGTTTAGGGATAAAAATTTCAAATCTAGTATGAACAGTACATACTTCACATACACATTTAAAATTTAGACAGAAATTCTGAGCAAGCAGTTGGATATGAAAATAGAGCTCAGCTGGAAATGCATATTTTGGAGTAATTTGTAGATTTAAAATCACAAGTTTATAAATGTTGCCAATATAGAGAAAATAAAAGATCCCAGGGATGAGCCCTGGACAGCCTATTATTTAGAGGTTTAGATGGTGATGAGATTCTCCTAAAAGAGATGAAATAAAAGATAACAAAATTGGAGACAAATTAAAGGCGTTATATTATGGAAAATGTATTTCTATAAGAAAGGACAAATGAAGGCTGAAGTATGATTCTGGATAGTCCAGAAACACTTGATGAAAGCTGTCTTTATGTAGTCAGTCATGAAATCAAAGGCACAAGTATGTTTCAAAGGAAAAAAAAACAGCTGAAATAGGATAGTAATAATGAAGATACTTTTAAGGTAAAAATCACCCTCATCATTAGCAAAGGGCTGATTATACATAAGCCATTAACATTTTGGTACTGTTACATGGTTCCCACATGAAGGGCTTTGAAAATATTTCATTGGTTTAAGCAGAGCTGTGTTTTAGACTCTATGTTTCAAAGTTAGGTAAGGTATTGGATCCTCAAACAGTTGTGTGCACCATACAGCTTTTTTGGAATCAGCCCAAGACTTGGGAAGGGCTACTTAACATCCTATGACTGTTAAAAGCTAGTAAAAACTAGGTAATAGTTTTAATTCTGTGTCAAATATTCATCCTTTTTTGAAAAGCATGCTCTTTTATTGTAAAAAGAAGTAAAAATATTTTATGATAAAATTGAAGATTTACTTGGAAACTATTTCTGATAAAATAGAAGAGATATATAGAAAAACATGCTGTGACAGGCGGGCCCAGGCGCCTAGGCTCTGCAGCACGTCCCTGCAAGCTTAGGCCGTGCACCGAGGCAGCCGGAACCACCCAGCTCCCCAGGACCCCGGACCAGCGATAGCGGCAGGCCTCCATATTGCAACCAGGACACAGCTGGAAAGGTGCAGGTAGGGACTCCGTCTGGGGCTAGAGCAGGGAGAGCCGCTAAGCTCTCGGCCACAGGCGGGCCCAGGCTCCTAGGCTCTGCAGCACGTCCCTGCGAGCTTAGGCCGTGCACCTAGGCAGCCGGAACCACCCAGCTCCCCAGGAACCCAGACCAGCGATAGCGGCAGGCCTCCATATTGCAACCAGAACACAGCTGGAAAGGCACAGGTAGACAGATTCCATCAGGGGCTACCACGTGGGGGGATCGGCTAGGCTCTCGCTACTAGGCAGGCCCAGCAGCGCCTGCTGAGGCTCTGCTGCACTCCCCCACACTTCCCGGAGACCTCAGGCCATGCACAAAGTCAGCGGGTGGCAGCCAGCTCGCGATCGCGCGATCCCTTTGAGCAGCAATCACGCATAGCCACCAGTAGAGAAACAACAGGTAAGCCCAGCCTCACAGGAGATTCAAACACCAGCCAGTGACAACAAGGTCAAGTAACACCAGAAATAACCAGATGGCAAAAGGTAAACGAAGGAATGTCACTAACAGAAATCAAGGCAACATGACAGCATCTGAACCCAGTTCACCAACAACAGGAAGCCCTGGATACTCCAAAACACCAGAAAAACAAGACTTGGATATAAAATCACTGGTCAGGATACTGGTAGCTGAACACATAGAAAAATCTCGTAAAGAAATAGAGGAGAAAATGGATCAAAAGTTAGAAGCCTTTACAAGGCAAATACAAAAATCACTTCAAAAAATTTTAGCAGAAGATGGATCAAAAAGAAGAAGACAATAAGGAAGAAAGACAAAAATCACTTAAAGAAATACAGAAGAACGTGGGCCAACAAGTAGAAGCTATGAAAGAGGAAACACAAAAATCTATTAAAGAACTACATGAAAACACAATCAAGCAAGCAAAAGATCTGAGCACATCCATCCAGGTACTAAAAACAGAAGTAGAAACAACTAAGAAATCGCAGAGGGAGACAACATTGGAGATAGAAAACCTTGGGAAGAAATCAGGGGCCATAGATGCAAATATCAACAATAGAATACAAGAGATAGAAGACAGAATATCAGAAGCCGAAGATACCATAGGAACCATTGATTCAACAGTCAAAGAAAATACTAAATGCAAAAAGGCTGTAACCCAAAACATCCAGGAAATCCAGGACACAACGAGAAGACCAAACCTAAGGATTATAGGTATAGACTAGAATGAAGATGTACAAGTTAAAGGGCCAGCAAATATCTTCTACAAAATTATGGAAGAAAACTTCCCCAACCTAAAGAGAGAGATGCCCATGAATATACAAGAAGCATACAGAACCCCAAACAGACTGGATCAGAACAGAAATACATCCCGTCACATAATAATCAAAACTCCAAATGTACTAAACAAAGAAAGAATATTAAAGGCAGCAAGAGAAAAAGGCCAAGTAACTTATAAAGGAAGACCTATCAGAATAACACCAGACTTCTCACCTGAGACCATGAAAGCTAGAAGATCCTGGGCAGATATAATGCAAACTCTAAGAGAACACAAACTTCAGCCAAAAGTACTTTACCCAGCAAAGCTCTCAATCACCATAGATGGAGACATCAAGGTATTCCATGACAAAACCAAATTTGCACGATATCTTTCCACAAATCCATCCCTACAAAGGATAATAGGGGGAAAACACCAAGACAAGGACGGAAACTACACCCGGGAAGAAGCAAGATAGAAACCTCCTCTCATCAAACCCAAAAGAAGGTAACCTCTCGAATATAAAAAAATAAATAGAATAAATAAATATAATTTCAAAAATGTCTGGAGGAAGTAATTACTATTCCTTAATATCTCTTAACATCAATGGACTCAATTCCCCAATAAAAAGACATAGATTAACAGACTGGATACGGAAACAGGACCCTACATTTTGCTGCATACAGGAAACACATCTCAGTGTTAAAGACAAACACTGCCTTAGAGTAAAAGGCTGGAAGACAATTTTACAAGCAAATGGTCTCAGGAAACAAGCTGGAGTAGCCATTCTAATATCAGATAAAATTGACTTCCAACCTAAAATTATTAAAAGAGACTCAGAATGTCACTTCTTGCTGGCCAAAGGGAAAATCCACCAAGAAGAGTTCTCAATACTGAACATCTATGCTCCAAATGCAAGGGCACCCTCATTCGTAAAAGAACCCTTACTAAAGCTTAAAGCACACATTACACCTAACACAATAATTGTGGGTGACTTCAACACTCCACTCTCCTCAATGGACCGATCAGGAAAGCAGAAACTAAACAGGGACACAGTGAAACTAATTGAAACTCTGGACCAATTGGATTTAACAGATATATATAGAACATTTCATCCTAAAGCTAAAGAATATACCTTTTTCTCAGCTCCACATGGTACCTTCTCCAAAATAGACCATATAATTGGTCACAAGACAGATGTCAACAAATACAAGAAGATCAAGCTAATCCAATGCCTCCTATCAGATCACCATGGAGTAAGAGTGGTCTTCAATAACAACAAAAACAACAGAAAGCCCACATACACATGGAAACTGAACAATATTCTACTCAATGACACCTTGGTCAAGGAAGAAATAAAAAAGGAAATCAAAGACTTTTTAGAATTCAATGAAAATGAAGGTACAACCTACCCAAATCTATGGGACACAATGAAAGCAGTGCTAAGAGGAAAACTCATAGCTCTAAGTGCATCCAAAAAGAAACTGGAGAGAGCATACACTAGCAGCTTAATGGCACACCTTAAAGCCCTGGAAGAAAAACAAGTTAATTCACCCAGGAGGAGTAGAAGACAAGAAATCATCAAACTCAGGGCTGAAATCAATCAAATAGAAACAAAGAGAACCATACAAAGAATCAACAAGACCAGGAGCTGGTTCTTTGAGAAAATCAACAAGATAGATAAACCCTTAGCCAGACTAACCAAAGGACACAGAGACAGTATACAAATTAACAAAATTAGAAATGAAAAGGGAGACATAACAACAGAAACTGAGGAAATTCAAAAGATCATCAGATCCTACTACAAAGGTCTATACTCAAAACAACTGGAGAATCTTGAGGAAATGGACAATTTCCTAGACAGATATCAAATACCAAAATTAAATCAGCATCAAGTAGATCAGCTAAGTAGTCCCATAACCCCTAAAGAAATAGAAGGGGTTATAGAAAGCCTCCCAACCAAAAAAAGTACGGGACCAGATGGTTTCAGTGCAGAATTCTACCAGACCTTCAAAGAAGACTTAACACCAATACTTCTCAAACTATTCCACAAAATAGAGACAGAAGGGACACTGCCCAACTCATTCTTCGAAGCCACAATTACGCTAATACCTAAACCACAAAAAGATCCAACAAAGAAAGAGAACTACAGGCCAATTTCTCTTATGAATATAGATGCAAAAATACTAAATAAAATTCTTGCTAACCGAATCCAAGAGCACATCAAAACGATCATCCACCATGATCAAGTAGGCTTCATCCCAGGGATGCAGGGATGGTTCAATATACGGAAATCCATCAATGTAATCCACTACATAAACAAACTGAAAGAAAAAAACCACATGGTCATCTCATTAGATGCTGAAAAAGCATTCGACAAAATTTAGCATCCTTTCATGCTAAAAGTCTTGGAAAGAGCAGGAATTCAAGGCCCATACCTAAACATAGTAAAAGCAATCTACAGCAAACCAGTAGCCAACATCAAAATAAATGGAGAGAAACTTGAAGCATTCCCACTAAAATCAGGGACTAGACAAGGCTGCCCTCTCTCTCCATATCTTTTCAATATAGTACTTGAAGTTCTAGCAAGAGCAATTAGACAACATAAGGAAGTCAAAGGGATACAAATTGGAAAGGAAGAAGTGAAACTATCATTATTTGCAGACGATATGATAGTTTACCTAAGCGACCCAAAAAACTCCACCAGAGAGCTTCTACAGCTGATAAACAACTTCAGCAAAGTGGCAGGTTATAAAATTAACTCAAGCAAGTCAGTGGCCTTCTTGTACTCAAAAGACAAGCAGGCAGAGAAAGAAATTAGGGAAATAACACCCTTCACAATAGCCACAAACAACATAAAGTATCTTGGCGTAACTCTAACCAAACAAGCAAAAGATCTGTACAACAGGAACTTCAAGTCCTTGAAGAAAGAAATCGAAGAAGACCTCAGAAGATGGAAAAATATTTCTTGCTCCTGGATTGGCAGGATGAATATCGTAAAAATGGCCATCTTGCCAAAAGCAATATACAGATTCAATGAGATCCCCATCAAAATTCCAACTCAATTCTTCATAGATCTAGAAAGAGCAATTCTCAAATTCATCTGGAGCAACAAAAAACCCAGGATAGCTAAAACTATTCTCAACAATAAAAGGACTTCTGGGGGAATCAATATCCCTGACCTCAAGCAGTACTACAGAGCAATTGTGTTAAAAACTGCATGGTATTGGTATCGCAACAGGCAAACAGATCAATGGAACAGGATTGAAGACCCAAAAATTAACCCACAGACTTATGGTCACTTGATCTTTGATAAAGGAGCCACAGCCATCCGGTGGAATAAAGATAGCCTTTTCAACAAATGGTGCTGGTTCAACTGGAGGTCAACATGCAGAAGAATGCAAATTGACCCACTCTTATCTCTTTGCACTAAGATCAACTCCAAGCGGATCAAGGACCTCCACATAAAACCAGACACACTGAAACTATTAGAAAAGAAACTTGGGAAGACCCTGGAGGACTTGGGCACAGGGGAAAAGTTCCTGAACAGAACACCAATAGCTTATGCTCTAAGATCAAGAATCGACAAATGGGACCTCATAAAATTACAAAGTTTCTGCAAAGCAAAGGACACTGTCAGAAGGACAAAACGGCAACCAACAAAGTGGGAAAAGATCTTCACCAATTCCACATCCGACAGAGGGCTAATATCCAATATATACAAAGAACTCAAGAAGTTAGACCGCAAAGAAACAAATAACCCTATCAAAAAATGGGGCACAGAGCTAAACAAAGAATTTTCACCAGAAGAAATTCGGATGGCCGAGAAACACCTTAAAAGATGTTCAACATCATTAGTCATCAGGGAAATGCAAATCAAAACAACCCTGAGATTCCACCTCACACCAGTCAGAATGGCTAAGATTAAAAACTCAAGAGACAACAAGTGCTGGCGAGGATGTGGAGAAAGAGGAACACTCCTCCACTGTTGGTGGGATTGCAAAATGGTAAAACCACTCTGGAAATCAGTTTGGCGGTTCCTCAGAAAATTGGGCATGTCACTTCCAGAGGACCCTGGCATACCACTCCTGGGCATATACCCAGAGGATTCCCCTGCATGCAATAAGGACACATGCTCCACTATGTTTATAGCAGCCTTGTTTATAATAGCCAGAAATTGGAAGGAGCCCAAACATCCCTCAAAGGAGGAATGGATACAGAAAATGTGGTATATTTATACAATGGAATACTACTCAGCAATTAAAAATAATGAATTCATGCAATTTGTAGGTAAATGGTTAGACCTGGAAAATATCATCCTGAGTGAATTAACCCAATCACAAAAGAATGCATATGAAATGCAATCACTGATAAGTGGATATTAATGAGCCCAGAAGCCCTAAATACTCAAGACACAAATAGCAAGTCAAATGATTCCCAAGAAGAAGAAAGGAGAGGACCCTGGGCCTGTAAAGATTGCATCCAGTTTAGTAAAGAAACCGAGGGGGGAGGGGGAATTATTGGGGAACAGTTGGGCGGGGAGAGGAACTATGGGAACTATGGTGGGTGGGAATTGGGAAAGGGGAAAGCCTTTGGAATGTAAACATAGAATATAGAAAATAAAAATAAAAATAAAGAGAAATCACACACACACACACACACACAGAAAAGAAAAACATGCTGAAATTGAAGAGTAAAGTGGTAGACATAAAAAAATGCTAAATTATTTGAAAAAGGAAGTAGAAACATTTTATGATAGAATTGAAGATTTACATTGAAACTATTTCCGATAAAATTGTAGAAAAATGTAGAGAAACATGTTAAAATTGAAGATTATCATACAAAATAATACAGATAAAATGATAGGCATAAAAATAATTCTAAGTTGATTGAAAGTGGAATTATAAACATTTTCAGGTAAAATTGAAGATTTTCATGGAAAATATTTCTGAAAAAACTCAGGAAATATATAGAAAAAGAGGTTAAAATTGACCATTCCATGGAAAATTATACAGATAAAATGATAGACATAAAAAACCTTTCTAAATTAATTGAAGGTGATATTAAAAATTTTGTGATAAAATCAGAGATTTACATGGAAACATTTCTTTCTTTTTAAATTTTCTATATACTTTGTTTACTTTCCAAAGGCTTTCCCCTTTCCCAGTTTCCCCCTCACCATATGTCCCATAAATCCTCTCCCCCCATTTCCCAATCACCCTCCACCATTTCTCTGTTCTGGTACTCTTCTACAAAACTGGATCCAATCTTTTCAGGACCAGGGTCCTCTCCTTCCTTCTTCTTGGGAATCTTTTGATTTGCTAATTGTGCCTTGAGTATTCAGAGCTTCTGGGCTCATTAATATCCACTTATCAGTGATTGCATTTCATGTGTATTCTTTTATGATTGGGTTAACTCACTTAGGATGATATTTTCCAGATCAAGGAAACATTTCTAATAAAATAGAAGAAATATATAGAAAAACATGTTAAAAGTGAAGATTGTCATGAAAAATAATGCAGATAAAATTGCAGACCTAAAAAATTACTAAATTAAGCAAAAAAGGAACTACAAACATTTTTTGATAAAATTGAAGATTTACATGAAAAATATTTTTGTTAGTCTATGTCTTTTTACTGGGGAATTGAGTCCATTGATATTAAGAGATATTAAGGAATAGTGGTTGTTGCTTCCTATTATTTTTGATGTTATTTTTATGTTTGTGTGCTATCTTCTTTTGGGTTTATTGGAAGATGGCTTTCTTGCTTTTTATAAGATGTAGTTTCCATCCTTGTGTTGGCGTTTTCCATCTATTATCCATTGTAAGGCTGGATTTGTGGGAAGATATTGTGTAAATTTGGTTTTTATCATGGAATATCTTGGTTTCTCCATCTTATTGGTGATTGAGAGTTTTGCTGGGTATAGTAGTCTGGGCTGGCATTTGTATTCTCTTAGGGTCTGTATGAGATCTGCCCAGGATCTTCTAGCATTCATTGTCTCTGGTGAGAAGTCTGGTGTAATTCTGATAGGTTTGCCTTTATACATTACTTGCCCTTTTTCCCTTACTGCTTTTAATAGTCTTTCATTGTTTAGTGAATTTAGTGTTTTGATTATTATGTGACTGGCAGGCTTTCTGTTCTGGTCCAGTCTGTTTGGAGTTCTGAGGCTTCTTGTATGTTCATGGCCATTTCTTTCTCTAGGTTAGAGAAGCTTTCTTCTTTAATTTTGTTGATATTTACTGGGCCTTTAAGATGTAAATCCTTGCTCTCTTCTCTACCTATAATCCTTAGGTTTGGTCTTCTCATTGTGTCCTGAATTTCCGGGATGTTTTGGGTTACAAGCTTTATGAATTTTGCATTTTCTTTGACTGTTGAGTCAATGTTTTCTATGGTATTTTCAGCACCTGAGATTCTTCTATCATGTTGTTGATGCTAGTATCTATGACCTCTGGATTCTTTCCAAGGTCTTCTATCTCCAGAGATGTCTCACTTTGTGATTTCTTTATTGTTTCTACTTACACTTTTAGATCCTGGATGGATTTGTTCAGTTCCTTCACTTGATTGTTTGTGTTTTCCTGTAATTCTTTAAGGGATTTTTATGTTTCCTCTTTAAGGGCTTCTGCTTATTGACCCATGTTCTCCTGTATTTCTTTAAGTGATTTTTGTGTTTCCTATTTAAGGACTTTTACCTGTTGACCCATGTTCTCCTGTATTGCTTTAAGGGACTTATTTAAGTCCTTCTTGAAGCCCTCTATCAGCATCATGAGATATGATTTTAAATCCCATTCTTGCTTTTCTAGTGTGTTGGGTATCTGGGACTTGCTGTGGTGGAAGAACTGGGTTCTGATGTTGCCAAGTAGCCTTGGTTTCTGTTGATAGGGTTCTTGTGCTTGCCTTTCACCATCTGATTATCTTCGGTGCTGGTTGGTTTTGTTGACTATTGTGCTGGTTAATGTTTGCCGACTTGACACATACTAGATCACCTACTACAAAGAAGACATCTTAGTTGATTTGCCTCCAACAATATGGCCTCTGGAGCATTGTCTCTGTTGAAAATTGATGTGAGAAGACTTTAGCTGATCTGTGTGGTGCCACTTCTGGCCAGTTGTTCCTGAGTTGGATAAGAAAGCTTGTGGAGCAGTAGAGCAGGAAGTCAGTGTAACAGTGTTGTTCTCTGTTTCAGTTCTTTCCCTGACTTCTTTCAGTGTTGAACTTTAAGTATAAGTGGAACAACATCCTCCTTTTAATCCTAGGTTGATTTTTGGCTATAACGTTTAGCACAGCAACAGAAAGCACTCCAGAAGGGTGGTCATGAGTCAGGGAGGTTGGGACTTGGAGTTTCATCTGATAGACAATGTAACTTAGAAAAAGCTGCAGTTCTTTCCAAGGAAGACCTTGGGAAGAACACGTGCACAGAATTTCAAACTTTCATGCAAGGTCAAGGATATGAAATGATTTTTCAGACAAGATGTCCTGAAAAGACTAAAGAGCTTCTTTCCTCAAGGGCTTCTAGATACTCCAAGATTCTGCTCTTCCATGTGTTCTCATTTTTTTTTCTTCAAGCTGGGAGACCAATCATGGCATCTCAAGGGCTTGTGTGGTTGTGAGAAGCTTGCTATCATCACTGTGATCTGTTTCTCCTGACTCTCCTATTGAGTGCTGGTGGCTTTCCCTCCCTGTCCCTTCTAGAGTTGGGGACTTACTTCATTCAGATGGAAGCAAGGTGCAGTGTGAGGTCACTCTTTGGTTCCTGCTAAATCTTAAAATTTAATTCTCAGAAACATTTCAGGGATGTTTCCTAAACATTTACAAGAAGCAAGAGGTATTTTGATAGGCTTATAAACTTTATTCAGTTTTCACAAATACTGAAGTTACTGGTTTATTATACTAATAGGAATTACATGTTGTGCTATAAAGGCAAAGGCCAAAATATTTCAGGGATAGCTGTGGCTCTAATTAGGGCTTCAGAGCACATAGGAGTGGAGTGAGAGGAACACTGCACAACCTATGCTTCATTCTTTTAAAAACCGTTGAGCTACTCGAGTTCCATTTCATTTAATAAAAAACCCTTTATGGAAAATTTAGAGAATGTTGAATTCATTAACAGCAGTTGTAGGTTTCCATGAGGAGCAGATGGATCCACTGGGAAGGCCAAAGAGCAAATATGAGTGGATGATGAGCTCCGGAACTAAGAGTCAGCTTGAAACCTGTTAGTATGACAGCATTTTATCTATCAACTTTAACTTTGGTTGGAAACTTTTTACCTAGTCACTCTGTCTTCCTTTGCTTGCATGTAATACAAACCTTCACACGTAATTTCACACCCTATCTTACTATAACATTTTCTATACTAGTGTTTGAATTCATGCTTTAGTTTGCTTACATTTTATTTTAATGCTGATGATGCTGATGATGGTGATGGTGACAACAATGATTACATTGGTTCTAAACAGAACCACATTATGTGTCATTATTTCTCTCATTTCTCTAAATGGCTAACTTGGATTTCTGACTTCCAGTTAGCCCAGTCTCAAAAGTTGACTGAGATCTATAAGGAGTCTGCCTATTTATACTCATATTACAAATAACTTATGCGTATGAATGTTTTGCTTAAGTGTGTATATGTGTACTCTATGTATTCCTGTTGCAGAGGCAGCCAAGGGCTAGATACCCTGGATATGGAATTACACATACTTCTAAGTTGCCACGTGGGTGCTGGGCACTGGACACAGGTTTTCTGCTAGAGCAGCAAGTATTCTTAAGTACTGAGCCATCTCTCCAGGATCATGGAAAACATTTGTTTTTGAAATTAATTAAAAACAAGACCTTTTGAACAATAATCTTGCTATCCAATTATTACAGAAGCATATACACACCCAATAACAAGGCTGCTATTAAGCAAATAAGAGTAATAACAGCAATGCCCAGGCAGGAATGAATTACTTCTTTTGGAGCTCTTTGACAATGAGGTCACATAGACTCTATGCATTACAAATCATTGTTCTTGGTTGCCCTTGAGAACTTGACACTAAGACTGTATTTTCTGAAGACACCACATACTTGAGTTATAGAACATGGTGAAATCAAGCTGTTGTGGGTCTGGAAGCTTCGTTCCTCCTAGCTAGCTTTCATGATGCTGGTAAGTGGTATGCAAGCTTCTGGAGGGGAAATAATTATCAATCATTCCCTCTTTTTTACCCCTACAAGCTTTAATAGTGACTGGCCTGGCAAGACATGTCTCTTTGTACACTAGTGGCACAAACACCATGAAAGTATTCATTCACTTTCTGATTAGACTTAAGTCCTGCTTCATAAGATGAAGCACACACCTAATATCGTTATCAGGCCTATTTTAGGTTTGATAATGGCCTATACATATGTCAAATGCCAGGAAAACTGACCACTATCATGCTGTTAAACGAACATAGTACTAAGCTGACTCTTAATGGCATCAAAATTCCCAGAAATCAATACATCTCTCAACCCTCATCCGAGAAGCTTCTATTTGCCGAGAATGGTGATTAACACAGAGGCCTGCCCACACCTGGCAGAAGTGCAAAGAATAAGACACCATAGACTCTTCAGACCTAAAGGGAACATATATACTTCTCCCTCTCTCCCAAAGGTCAGGAACTATTGCAGAAGAGAGGGTGTAGAAGGTTTAGAGCCAGAAATAGTGGATGACAACAAAGAAACATTATCTCTTGAACACAACAGGAAAGAAAGTACCTATAAATCTTGAGAGTTTGTAACAGCATACATAAAACTCATGCAGGCCATGCTAAACCAAATAGCATAGATAGGACAGGTGGGTACACTGTTGCACCCTTAGTGGTGGAGGTATTGGCAATTGTTAGCATCTGTAAGGGAAAGAGGCAGTTTTCTATAGGAGTGGAGCCCCCAGTAAGTTTACCATTCTCCAGTGGAAGATCATATGTTCACGGACGCTATGGCAGCACAAATTGGTCTTGAAGCATTTAAAAAACAGGGCACAAAATTGATTGTCTAGGGAAGGGTATGTATCTGTGAAGAGTTGGCGGGTCAATACAAGCAAAACATGTAAGAAACTCTCAAAGAGCTAACACTTTAAAAATTAATTTAAAAATCAGGACTATAAATGAAAGCGTAGCTTGGGCTTCCCATTGTGGGATTCTTAAGGGATTTTCAGTCATGAGATGCTTCTGAAAATTATAATTTATATATACTTTCTTTGTCTTTATTTTTTACTACCAGAGTTTATTCCTCTCATTTTATGTATCTTTTTCTTCCACACATACTCCTTGTTTTCCTCCTCTCGTTATTATTTATTTGATTTTAGGCCCAGGCAATTGATTATTTTTAATTTATTTTAGTGAGAGACAAGCATTCCACCACTGTGCAATAAGCTTCAGCCCTGAATACTCTTGACGTGGAAAGTTCCCGTGCAAAAACCTTTCCTAGAGGTGCAAATCTGTTTTGTTATGTTTAAACCATGGCATATGTTCCAAAGTGCTCCATATGTTTAAGTCTCAGTTCCTGGCTGGGGAGTCTCATTACTGGGGACTGATTGGTTTGTGAACTTGCCTCCTACCAGTGAATCACTGCACTGGTGCATTCATAGCTGATAGTAGGATTTAGAGATGTTGAAAATTGGGTGAGGTCCAGTTGGAAGAAGTAGGTCACAGAGTCTGTTTTCTGTGGGTTGTGTCGCCCACAGTGTTATAAGCTTTCTCTCATTTCCTTTATTTTCTGCTCACCCTCTACTTTCATATCATTTTCTTTCCTCCTGAGTATTGTGTAGATCGCCACTGTTGCTCTTTTGTTTATGACTATAGCAATTATATACCATATACAGCAGCCAGAGTGTTCCTCCCCATCTGGCTCTGTTCCTTTTTTCATAATGTTCTCTGGGCACTTTAGTGGGTAATCTTGATGTTCTGTTTAGGACCAGGCACTCAGTAGTCATGTATTCTTAGTTCTATGACCATCTGTGAATCACCACATGAATCATTTGGGGATTATTTCCTGCCCCAAGTCCTCCTCCTTCTTCTTTTTTTTTCTCTCCCAGGTTTTGGTGAGATGGCATGAGGTGGGGTGTTTCACTCGAACCTTACCTGCTCTTCTGTCAATTATTCTGTTTCACTTTAGGCCCAAAGTCATCAAAAGAGACACAGAAGGTCACTTCTTGCTAGTCAAAGGAAGAATCCACCAAGAAGAACCAACTCACTCACTTTCACTTCAATCACTGTACCTTTGGTGATCACACCAATGGTTGTATACAATGGGAATGATGGGTTCTTTTACACACTGAGTATTGGCAAGCAAAAGGTAGCTTTCAGCTCAGAGTGTGAGGCATGGGCTTTTTTTTGAAATATAGACCCATGGGCTTAATGAACCTTTCATATTTAGGTGGTTTTCTTGTAAAGAAACCAGCAAAGCAGACTTTAATAACCATTCTCTTCTATGCCTTCTTTTTTCTTCATCCTGTTCAAATAACTTTTTTCTTTATTTATTGAAACGGGAAGTAAAAACACTTTATGAAAAGATTAAAGATTTACATGGAAAATATTTCGGATAAACATGCTAAAATTGACAATTTTCATGGAAAACTAAGGAGTAAAGTGGTAGACATGTAAAACATTGCTAAATTAATTGAAATATAGGATAGAAACATTTTATGATAGAATTGAAGATTTACATGGAAAATATTTCTGATTAAATTGTAGAAAAATGTAGAAAAACATCTTAGAATTGAAGATTATCATGGAAAATTTTATATAGATATAATAATGGTATGTATAAAAGTATTCCTAAGTTGATTGAAAGTGGAATTATAAATATTTTCTGATAAACTTGAAGATTTACTACAAAATATTTCTGATAAAATTGAAGAAAAACGTTAAAATTAAAGATTATCATGGAAATTATACAAATAAAATGATAGGCATAAAGATTTAAGGCAAAAAACTTAATTCTAAGTTGATTGAAGGTAGAATTATAAACATTTTCAGATAAAATTGAAGATTTACATGGAAAATACTTCTGAAAAAATTAAAGAAATATATAGACAAACATGCTAAAATTGACTACTTCATACAAAATTTTACATATAAAATGGAAGCTATAAAACCTCTAAATTAATTGATGGTGGAATTAGAAACATTTGTAATAAAATCAAGGATTTACATTGAAAACATTTCTAATAAAATAGAGCAAGTATATAGAAAGACATATTAAAATTGAAGATTATCATGAAAAATAATGCAGATAAAATGGTAGACATAAAAAATATTAAATTAATTAAAAGGGGAATTATAAACATTTTCTGATAAAATTGAAGATTTACACGAGAAATATTTCATTAGTCTATGTCTTTTTATTGGGGCATTGAGTCCATTGTTGTTAAGAGATATTAGGGAATAGTGATTGTTGCTTCCTGTTATTTTTGATGTTATTTTTATGTTTGTGTAGGTATCTTCTTTTGGGTTTGTTGGAAGAAGATTACTTTCTTGCTTTTTCTAGGGTGTGGTTTTCCTCCTTGTGTTGGCATTTTCCATCAATTATCCTTTGTAGGGCTGGATTTGTAGACAGATATTGTGTAAATTTGGTTTTATCATGGAATATCTTGGTTTCTCCATCTATGATGATTGAGAGTTTTGCTGGGTATAGTAGCCTGGGCTGGCATTTGTGTTCTCTTAGGGGCCGTATGAGGTCTACCCAGGATCTACTAGCTTTCATTGTCTCTGGTGAGAAGTCTGGTGGCATTCTGATAGTTCTGCCTTTATAAATTACTTGCCCTTTTTTCCTTACTACTTTTATTTATTTATTTTTTTATTTTCTATATTCTTTGTTTACATTCCAAAGGCTTTCCCTTTTCCCAGTTCCCCCCCTCACTATATGTCCCATAAGTCCTCTTCCTCCCCCCCCGCCCATTCCCCAATCACCCCCCCTACCATTTCTCTGTTCTGGTACTCTCCTATAAAACTGGATTTAGTCTTTTCCAAACCAGGGTCCTCTCCTTCCTTTTTCTTGGGAATCTTATGCTTAGCTAATTGTACCTTGAGTATTCAGAGCTTCTGGGCTCATTAATATCCACTTATCAGTGATTGCAATTCATGTGTATTCTTTTGTGATTGGGTTAACTCATTTAGGATGATATTTTCCAGATCTAACCATCTGCCTACAAATTGTATGAATTAATTATTTTTAATTGCTGAGTAGTTTTCCATTGTATAAATATACTACATTTCTTTGTTTAGTGAATTTGGTGTTTTGATTATTATGTGCCCGGAGGACTTTCTGTTCTGGTCCAGTCTGTTTGGAGTTCTGAAGGCTTCTTGTATGTTCATGGGCATCTCTTTCTTTAGGTTAGGGAAGTTTTCTTCTTTAATTTTGTTGAAGATATTTACTGGGCCTTTAAGATGTAAATCCTTGCTCTTGTCTATACCTATAATCCTTGGGTTTGGTCTTTTTATTTTGTCCTGGAGTTCCTGGATGCTTTGGGTTACCAGTTTTATGCATTTTGCATTTTCTTTGACTGTTGAGTCAATGTTTTCTATGGTATCATCAGCACCTGCGGTTCTTTCTTCTATCACTTGTATTCTGTTGTTGATGCTGCATCTATGACTCCTGAATTCTTTCCAAGGTTTTCTATCTCCAGAGATGTCTCACTTTGCAATTTCTTTATTGTTTCTACTTACACTTTTAGATTCTGGATGGTTTTATTCAGTTACTTCATTTGATTGTTTGTGTTTTCCTGTAATTCTTTAAGGGATTTTTGTGTTTCCTCTTTAAGGACTTTTACCTGTTGACCCATGTTCTCCTGTACTGTTTTAAGGGACTTATTTAAGCCCTTCTTGAAGTCCTCTATCAGCATCATGTGATACGATTTTAAATCCAATGTGTTGGGTTATCTGTAAGACCCCACAGCCTTCTGTGATCAGTGGAGCAGCTGGAATGGAAGTCTAAGAGCTGCCATTTGCACCAGGGATCTGGGAGATTCCACAGCCTTTTGTGCATAGCCCGCCAGGAATGAGAAAGAGGTCCCCCATCAGTGATTTCACTTCTGAGCTCAGAGGAGTAAGGACACAGGCTTACAGGCCCACAGCGGGAATAAACTCCAGTCAGAAAGAAGAATACCAACTATCACCAGATGGGGAAAGGCAAGCACAAGAACCCTTCCAACAGAAACCAAGGCCACATGGCATCATCAGAACCCAGTTCTCCTACCACAGCAAGTCCTGGAAACCCCAACACACCAGAAAAGGAAGAGTTGGATTGAAAATTGTATCTCATGTTGCTGATAGAGGGCTTTGAATAACTTTCAATACTTTTTCTCCTTGGGCACAGACTTAGGGCAGAGGGATCTATCTCCTGCCAAAAGGCGGGAGCCTTTTTGTTTCTGCTCAACCATGTTGGAAAGTACTTTGCTCTCAACTGCTCCTCTCTGTCTAGCAGAAAGGCAGGGACTATCTGTGGAGTCTTCTCATCATCTTTCTGCTTCTTGGGGACAGTGTGACCAAGTTCCCAAAAATCCTGAAAATGATGGGGCCATAAATGCTGTCTTGCTAGTTTGACAATGTGACTTCATGCAAGTCATTACACTCACTACTGAAGTGAGTACTCACACTGTCAGGAAAACACTGTCGGTGGGATCTGAACTACCAAGCAGCCTTTCCCCATGTTCTGTCATCAAGAAGTATTTATGAAAATGTAAAGGAAAATAAAATACTCCCCCCCTTTTTTTTTTTTTTAAAAAAGAAAGCATGAGACAGAGCAATTTATCAACTTGCTTATGGTAGTTTGTATGAGGAATGACAACCCTTGGCTCAGGTATTTGAGCCCCAGTTGGTGATGCTGTTTGGATAATGTTATGGTACCTTTAACAAGTGCAGCCTTATTGGAGGAACTATATCAGTAGGGGTAGTCTTTGGGAGCTTATAGGTTTGCCCAAATTTTATTGTACTCTCTGCCACATATTTGACTTTGAAGCTGATGTTGAAAAATCTCATCTTCCTGCACTGGCTTCTGCCATCCTGCCTCCCCTGATCAGGTTGGCCCGTAGGCATGTTTGTGTGGTAGTCTCTTGATTATGTTAATTGACATGAGTAGATCAGTCTAAAAGTAGGTACCATTATCACTCCCTGGTCACATAATCTTTCTGCTGTTTCTCCCTCTGTCTCTCTGTCTTTCTGTCTCTCTGTCTCTGTCTCTGTCTCTCTGTCTCTCTCTCTGTCTCTCTCTCTGTCTCTCTCTCTGTCTCTCTCTCTGTCTCTCTCTCTCTCTGCTTCTAGGAGTTTAGGAGTAAGTAAGTACAGGCATATGAACATTAATTCTCTTTCTACTTTTGATTGTGGGTTTAATATCCTGCCCCCTTGACTTCCCCACAGAGATAGACTGATCGGTAAAATTGTGAGCCTAGTAAGTCTTTCTCCCTTAAGTAAGGTGCTTTTGTCAGTGCATTTTATCAAAGCACCAGAAGATAAAGGTAAGACAAATAGTAACAGGGATAACCATTTAGGTGGAAAAAATCCTCTTGTTGGAGCCTAGAGTTTTTTTTTTTTTTGTGGTCTAACAATATAATATCAATTTGTTAAAATATCATTTTTTAAAATATCTAAATTTAGGCATTTGAATTGGTTTAAGCTTTTAGTCTATAAGTAGCATTGTAATAGCATACTTCTATAAGAATTATTCACCTCCATTTTTGAATACTACTTTGGAGTTTGTCTTCTGAAGCATCACCACTTTGTTACAGAAACTTCAACTGCTCCCAGCTCTTTCAGGCCTGCTCCACAGCTGTTTGGAGAACTCTGTTTCTCTTTGTCTTTGTTTTGGGTTAAAGAAAGTTCTTCACAAAGACACTAGGGCAGGAGTTTCAGGGTATTGATTGGATGGCAAAACAGGACTAATGACATCTTCTGCCCTGGGAGAAGTTGATATAGGAAAATAGTAGGCTCTGTTTGTGGCTTGGATGGGTAAAGCAGAGGGTAGAGCTTTTGTGTCTTGAATAGGGCTCCTTCCTTGCTCCCCATGGCTTTCTGTGCTGGGCTTTATAGGATTACAGTTGAGTTCATAGCTCAAGCCCAGCCAGAAACAATCCCGCCTGTATCCCCTTGAGCCACAATGTTGTCTCAAAGTGAAGAGTGGGGGCAGCAACCCTCCTGGCTGTTAGCAGCTCTGACTTTGAGTGGATGGCCTGTGAAATGTTCGGGAAGACCTGAAACCCTCCTCCCAGGGCGGATATCACCTTCTTCCTTTGGATTTTATATAGAACCTGATCCTCTTTGCCCAAATGGAGCCAAATAAACAGGAGTCTCAGAGGAGCCCGATGGCTCAGCTGTGTGAGTCCCACAGTGAGGTCTGGTTTTGATGTATTGCTGAAGGATACAATCATGGTTAGAGAGCTAGATCGCTTTTGCCAGTTTGAGAGAGAGGTCATGTTTTTAATTTAACTTAATTTCCTACACCAAAGAAAATGTTCAATAGGATATTCGACTTTTGCACCTTTAATGAGACCAGATGCTCTGGGGCCTGCAGCAATGAAGAGAAAACAGATTTTCTCGTTTACACTTCTACTTCGTGCATTTTCCAAATTGGGCACGTGCAGTTCCTAAAGGATGCTGATCTAATTTGGTGATGCTTTTTCTCCTTCTCTGTCCTCTCTTCCTTCACTCTTTCCTTCAGTCCCTGCTTCCTTCTCCCCCTCCTCCTTTTCTTCCCCTTCCCTTCTCACCTCCAGAGTGTTAGCATCTTTTTATTCTTTGAAAGCTTCATTATATATACAATGCATCCTAATCATATCCATTCCCCTTAGCGCTCTTTGATGGTGCTTTTACAAGCCAATCAGTGTGCTTGGAGATTTACAATCACATATTTAATTTCCCTTTTATAGCTGATATAATATTTGGTGAGATGAAGAAGTTTAATACATATTGTTCTGTAAAATGATACACCAAAGCACATAATGATTATAACTCTGATATCAAAAGTAGGTTTTCTGAGTTCAAGTCCAGGTTTTGGATATTCAAGTGGAGCGATCTGGAAAAGGTTACTGAACTTTTCAATTAATGGTCTGTGTTGGTTGTTTTTGAAGTCGAAGTTTTAATTCCAGTTCTAGTGATGACCATATGCAAAGGGAAATAGTAAGGTATATTTTATTAAATAATAAATTCCTGTTTGCCGAACTTGTTTGAATATGTGTGCTTTCACATTCTTGTTTTGAAATTTTTACCATAAAATGACTATCAGAAGGTAAGGTCTGGTGGGGACACTATGAAAATGGAACACTTGAGAATGGTCAGGAGTCTTTTAAAAATGCATCCTCTAGAGCTATCTTGTCATTTCCTGGTCTGCAACTCTGAAGAGAGTTCTTGCTGGAACTGACTGTGTTGGCTTTGGGCTTGAGGGACTGTGTTGGCTTTGGGCTTTGGGCTTGGTTCTGTGAGGGAGTTAGTTTGTTGTAAGTATATAGCATTTTCTGAATGCAATCTCAACATTCTGTTAGCACAACACTGCAGATGTCTCAGACATACAGACTTAGAAATGGAATGATGAGAGTTATCCACGCTCAACTTTATGCCCAACTGCTCTTGAAACCCACTGTACCCCATCTGTTACTGATTGATAGAAGAGAGAGCTTCCATTTCTGTGCTTCTCCATCAATACTTGGCTTCAAATTTCTCCCAAAGTACTGAGTGTAAAATATCACATGTTTTTATAAACATACGGGTTTTTCATTTTTGTTGGCATTGGGCAACTTTAGTTTATAGTTTTGAGATTCTATTAGGGAAAGTGCTTGCTTATTTATCATCCACTTACTTCCTCCAGTTATTAATTGATAAAGTCACCTTTAAAGGTTCATGCTGTGTAACTCAAAGACTGATATTTTGATGGGAACAGCTCTGTTTTATTATGTTGTTTTGTTTTTTCTTCACAATTGGCTTCTGTGATTTAAAAATTGGTCTTTTAGTTACTGTCCTTCGAGCTAACATTCAAGGACAGTTAAGAACCCTTCCCAAAGCACTCAAGAGATTTTTTTTTCTGATTTTACTTAATTATTTTAAAAATTCACTGACAATTAAAGTGACATTTTTATTTTTTATAAACATCCAAATATTTTTGGAATATTTGGCCTGGGAAAATATTTATGATTTTAGTTAGGAATAAGATTGCTCAATTATAGACATATGAGCATAGGTTTTTACTCTCTTTACCCACTGTATTTCCTTACAGGAAAAAGGGACAAATCATATCAGATACATCTTTCCTGTTTCTCCATGTCAAATATATGATCACAAAGGATTTTCAGAATTAATTGAGTACTATTTTCTGTGTTTCTAGCTCATAATCTTATCCAGTTCAATGGTTAAAAACAAAAATAATAAAATCCAAACAAAACCATTCCAAACCAAATGAAGCAAACAGCAAACAGCCAACGGGCCAATTACCATCTCCAGTCATCAACAAAATCCAGTGACAATCTTCCACAAGTAAAGTCTAACTTTAGTGTCAGGAACCATCATAGTACTTACTAAAGGTTCGTACAACCGCAATGTCTCTTCTCTTTGTAAATACCTTTCCTTTCACACAACCCCCTTTTAAACAGAGCAAGGATATCTGGATCACAAAGGAAAACCAGGGAACAAAAGGCTTAGAGTCCATCAGTTGATTAAACATCCAATAATGCTCTGACATTTTCCAGGAATCGACTTTTAAGATTTACAAACAACCACGATTAGAACTTAGCATCAGAGACACAGTAGAGGTTGTTGACACCACCTTACAGACCTTATAGAGTTTCCATCCTGCATCAGAGAAGCCTGTATTCCATGCTGATCATCTTTCCTTAGTTCTCTTCAGACTTCAGAGCAAAGCCAGGAGTCAGATTAGAAATCTGTACCCAGTCTTCAGAAGAATGTGTCATTTGTTTCTACAGGGTTGACTAGGATACTGTAGGATAGACATAATTATGAGTGGGTTAGTTGAAGACTGAGTCAAATGCTTGAGGAGCACATGCCTGTGCCTTTAAATTCCCTTTCTAGTAATTTTACTGTACTTCATATTGAACTAGTATCCACATGAATGGTTAGGTACTAAGTTCCCTAACACTTAGCTACCCGCTTAAGCTTCTTTATCTGCATGGTATTAATTTTCTTAGGGTTGTACTGAACACTCTTAAAGCTTCAAATAGATGTTGGTACCTAAACGCTGCCTTTAGCCAAAGAAGCTGACTTATTTCTTGTGTTAATCACTTGTTACTTTGTGAAAAAGTATCTGACAGATGCAGCTGGGGAAAAGAAGGGTTTGTTTTCACCTACAGTTGTGGGAGATTCAGTTCATCATACAAAAGGTATAGTGGTAGGAACAGGAGATGGGTGTTCACAATGTGCCCACAGTGAAGAAGCAAATTGATAAAAGATTGCTGGTGTTCAGTTTACCTTCTCCTTTTTATTTAGTTCAGGATCCTATCCCTTGAATGGTGCCACCCATATTTAGAATAAGGATTCCTACCTCATTTAATCTAGTATATAGTTCATCCCTCAGAAATATGCTCAGGGATTTATATTCATGGTGATTTTAAATGATATTAAATTGACAAAATTAACCATCATACTTTTCTGATACACAGTTTTGCCTCCAGTTAAAATGTCACTTTGGCACACAGCTTCAACATTTAAAAGAGAAAAAGTAAAAGTAATATCATAGCATAAGTAGGCGAATACACACACACACACACAGACATACACACAGACACACAGAGACACATACACATATATTTCCCATGATTGGTCAGTGTTCTCACTGTGAAGTCATTGGCTAAAGTGTGTAAGCATAAAAAGACTTTGTTCTTTAATTGTTTGGAGGTATTTGCAAGATATCTAAGATAATCAAGGTAGAAGCATTAAAAGAAAACATCTGTATATGGAATCTCCATGACTTAGTTCTTGTCAAATTTTGTGTCAATGTCTCCCCCACTCTTTTCTTCACCTACTGTCTCTTCCATCTGAACCCCATCATCCCTGGTGCACTCCCATTCTCAGCTGCTCATGACCCTCTGTTGCATGGTAATATTGAGGAATCTAACACCATTGCTCAGCTTTCCTGATCTTCCTGTAGAAAAAGTAAGGTACATGGTTTTGGGTAGTTTGACAAGGATATATATATATTCAAAATTTGGCCTATATGCTATGTGAATGGTGAATACTTCTGACTCATTCTAAAAATGAGTAATACCTGGAGAGCTTTAGAATGTGCAGATGTCAGGACCCCGTTTTTAGGGATTATGGAGAACTTATATTTCTAGCAAGATACTAATGCAGTTACTTTGTGGCTTTAATTTGCTTACCATTTTTATAGATAGAACTTCAAAAATGAATCGAATCTGTATACATGTCTGTTACACTATATATTTGCTCTTGTGGTTCCCAGTGAAATAATATATTATTAGAATAATTTCAAATCACTGTTTGCCTCTCATTAAGTTATTGACTCTCTCCAGGCCAACGGTTGGCCTCATTCTTAAGCATTGTAAATTCGGTGCACATGACACGCAGGAGCCTTATGTTGACTGAAAAGGAAGAGAAGAAAGAACATGATCCGTGTGGAAGTCCACAGCATGGAGGCTTTACCCCTTACACCCTTTATGCCACATTCTATCCAAACTCTGGAAACTGCTTCCTCTCACTTCCTGCTACAATTCGCTGGCAGCCTTGGGACCACCCTGCCTTAGGCTGAGAAGTGAGAAATTCTGAAAGCCATCGAACACTGTAAATTTTCACAGCAGTTCAACAGAAAGCTGTTGGGCACAGATGTTTCTGTAATTGTGATATGCTGGGAACATTCTCTAGGCTCCAAGCACACAGGGCCTGCATCTCATTCTCCACCTGGGTGCCTCAGTGGCCGAATCACTACAGCAAGGCTGTAATGGGAACCACGTGGCAAAATGCGACCATTTTAAAAGAACTGAATAAGATTCACGTCTCAGATCTGGTCCCTCCTTCTTTCTTTCTCCAGCTAATCCCTGAGGATGTGGCATGGGTGATGGCAGATCCATCAGCTTATCCCAAAGGGGTTGGGGGTGATTCTTGGTCCTTTGTTGAGATGGGAGCAGACTCTCATGTTTTATGCTGGGTGGAGCTATAGAGGCCTTCCAGCTGCTCATAGATGGGCTGTACAAAAAGGAACAGGAAAAGGCTTTGGGGGTATACGAAAGGCTGTGACTATTTCAATTGACCTTCCATGCTATGCAGGTCATGGTAATGATTTAAAAATTGACAGACAGATTTTGAAACTTGTGATATATTTCCTTTAAATGGATTAAATTTCTTTTAGGGTCTACTATTCCTGTTTTAGCTAGAGATAGCCTCATTTGCTGCAGGATTCTTCCCATCTGTGGGACCAGGAGGGCAACTATGAATAGCACAAGGGAAACATCTGCCACCTTTGAAATGCACACTGAAATGCTGATGAATAGGTCAGTGAACTTAGACCAGTTTTCATGACTGTTTCCTGCTGGAGGGTTTTAACTTGTGCACACAGTGTTAGCCAGGGACATGAGGAGGACAACGGATGAAGGATTCAAAAATCAGGATGCAGTATAGCATTAGACATGGGAAGCATTTTCTGGTTATTTGCAGCCCTGGGGACTGCCTCTCCTGCTTGTAACTGTCGGTGGTGCTGTATAACAAATAATCTTCCTTGTTTGCTGAGAGATTTTCTTTGCTTTTCCTTTTTTAAAGATTTATTTATTTTATGTGTGTGAGTAAATTGTCGCTGTCTTCAGACACACCAGAACAGGGCATTAGATCTCATTACAAATGGTTGCCAGCCACCATGTGGTTGCTGGGAATTGAATCAGGACCTCTGGCAGTGCTCTTAACCACTGAAACATCATCTCTCCAGCCCCTGAGATATTGTCTTAATCTAAACTCTAGGAAGACTTTTTTATGAACCTTCATATAACCTTTATCTGTGCATGTCACTTATCTCTAAAACTTTGAGAAATACAATTTTGGTGTAAGTAGTAGTTGTTTACATATCTTTTTTGTATCTAGATATAGTATCCACTTTTGTTTGTAATTTCCTCATAGAATACATTGCACGTTAAAATATTCTTGGTATGTGTTAGCATGTAATCACTAAAACACTACCTTTAAATATGAAATGTTTAAAAATACCAAAAGGAATATTTCTTCATAACATAGTATCTTAGTTACTTTTGTATTACTATAAAGAAACACCATTACCAAGACAACTTAGAAAGGAAAATATTTCACTGGCGCTTGCTTATAGTTTCAAAAGGTAAGTTTATGATCAGCCTTGCGGGGAGCATTGCAGGAGGCCAGCAAGCATAACACTGGGATAGGGACTGAGACCTTACATGTAATCTGCAAGCAGGAGGCAGAGAGAGTGAAACTGGGCCAGCCTTGGCTTTTGAAACCTCAGAGCTCTTCCCCAGTGACACAGCTCCTCCAACAAAACGACACCTTCATTTTTTATTTTTAATTTATTTTTTATTGAATATCATCTTAATTTACATTGTCAATGGTAAAACCTTTCCTGATATTACCCCTGCCCTAAGACCCCCCAACCCCTCCCCTTCCTCCATCCCCCTGCCTCCATGTATATGCCTCTTCACTCAACACACTCCCCCCCCAGTTTCCCTTTGTTCGGGCCTCTGTTGAGCCTTTACCTGACCAAGAACCATTCCTCCCACTGATGCCCAACAAGGCCTTCCTCTGCCACATTTTTAGCTGGAACCATGTGTGCCCCTTGGTTGATAGTGCAGTCCCTGGGAGTCTTGGGGCTTCTGGGTGACTGAAATCATTGTTCCTTCCATGTGGCTGTAAACCCCTTCAGCTCTTCTGGACCATCCTTCAACTCCGCCATTGGGGACCTCATGTCCAGTTCGATAGTTGGTTGTTAGCATCTGCCTCTGTATTTGTAAGGCTCTGGTAGGGCCCCTTTGGAGACAACCATGGCATGCTCCTTTTGGTATACACTTCTTGTCATCCATAGTAGAGTCAGGGTTTGTTGACTGTTTATAGGATGAATCGACAGGTAGGGCAGTCTCTGGCTGGCCTTTACTTTAGTCTCTGCTCCACACATTGTCTCCCTTATTGCCCCTGTGACTATTTTGTCCCTTTCTTAGAGGAACCGAAGCACCCTCACTTAAGTCCTCCAGGGCTAATATCCAATGTATACAAAGAACTGAAGAAGTTAGTCTCTCTAGAGAGTCAAATAACCCTATTAAAAATGGGGTACAGAGCCGGGCGTTGGTGGTGCATGCCTGTAATCCCAGCACTTGGGAGGCAGAGGCAGGTGGATCTCTGAGTTCGAGGCCAGCCTGGTCTACAGAGTGAGTTCCAGGACAGCCAGGGCTATACAGAGAAACACTGTCTCAAAAAACCAAAAAAAAAAAAAAATGGGGTACAGAGCTAAACAGGGAATTTTCAACTGTGGAAACTCAAATGGCTCTAAAGCACCTAAAGAAATGTTCAGCATCCTTAGTTATCAGGGAAATGTAAATCAAAACAACAGTGAGATTCTACCTTATACCAGACAGAATGGCTAAGATGGAAAACTCAGGGGACAACAGTTGCTGGAGAGGATGTGGGAAAAAAGGAACACTTCTCCATTGTTGGTGGGATTGCAAGCTGGTAAAACCACTCTGGAAATCAGTTTGGCGATTCCTCAGAAAATTAGACATAGTATTACCAGTGGACCCAGCTATACTACTCCTGGGCATTTACCCAGAAGATGATCCTACATGTAACAAGGACCCATGCTCCACTATGTTCATAGCTGCCTTATTTATAATAGCCAGAAGATGGAAAGAACGCAGATGTCCCTCAACAGAAGAATGGATACAGAAAATGTGGCATATTTACACAATGGAGTACTATTCAGCTATTAAAAACAATGAATTCATGAAATTCTTAGGTAAATAGATGGAACTAGAATGTGTCATCCTGATCAAGGCAACCCAATCACAAAAGAACACACATGGTATGCACTCATTAATAAGTGGATGTTAGCCCAAAAGCTCAAAATAAACAAGTTACAATTCACCAAGATGACACCTTCTAATTCTTTCCAAAACTAGAGTCCAAACCATCACCCTCAAGCCATTCAAACCACCACACTCAGTTAAGTAATGGGTAAGATTAAAAGCAAGAGGAGCTTCAATGGGAAAGGCAAGAGGATCCAGACACATTGTTATAAATAACGAGAAAGTCCATTGTATATATACAATGAAATACTACTCAGCAATTAAAAATAATGAATTCATGCAATTTGTAGGCAAATGGTTAGATCTGGAAAATATCATCCTAAGCGAGTTAACCCAATCACAAAAGAATACACATGAAATGCAATCACTGAGAAGTGGATATTAATGAGCCCAGAAGCCCTAAATACTCAAGGCACAATTAGCAAGTCAAATGATTCCCAAAAAGAAGAAAGGAGAGGACCTTGGGCCTGAAAAGATTGGATCCAGTTTTGTAGGAGAGTACCAGAACAGAGAAATGGTGGGGGGGAGGGAGATTGGGGAATAGTTGGGAGGGAGAGGACTTATGGGACATATGGTGGGGGGGGGGGACTGGGAAAGGGGAAAGCCTTTGGAATGTAAACAAAGAATATAGAATAAAAAAATAAAAAAATAAAGCAAAAAAAAATCGAGAAAGTCCAATAAATTTTCTGAATCACAGATCAACTTAAATATATTCAATGTTTTTTTGTAGTGGGAACGGCCAATGGTTGGCTTCAGAAAATCATAAATGGAAAGATGAAAAATGTTCAAAAGTTCTAAAAATATCACATATCTCTTAATTAACCAATTATATAAAAGATATATACCTACATATATATAATTTTAAATTGTATTTAAGCACATACAGTATGACTTATTTAGCTAAGATTTCTCTGTCCTTGTATTGAATAATCCAGGTTTTAGAAATGAGAGCCCCTGGGCTCAGAGGTTGTAAGTAATTGGTTCATAGTTCTACAGGTAGTAAACAATGCAGTCATGGCTTTCTCTTGAGCTTGCCACATTCAGCTTGTTAGCTTCTTTTTGTCAGCTCCCTTAATAATTGAATCTGCTTTTATTTTCTTCTCTTTCTTCTTTGGTTACTGTGTCTTTTCTATTCAGAAAGAAACTTAATTCTTGTCAGGGTATTTATGGGGTATAATGTGATTGTTTATTTCATGTATACATTGGGGTCGGGTAATACATCCTCTTAGGGTAACTGGGTGTTTTAGTCCACTTTTTGTGTTGATGTGATTACAACAATGAAGAAACAATTCAGAGGAGTAAAAGCCTGCATTGTTTTCTGGTTTCAGAGGTTCTCAGTACACATGAGCAATAAAGGTGGCAGAGTGGCCCAGTCTAAGGCCAAGGAGTTGCGTGGTAGTGGCTGTTCACATGGTGGTGGGCCAGGGAGCTGATAGTGGCTGGAAGCAGGAGCTGGGACCTCGCCATCAAAGGGCCACATCACTAACAACAGACTCCTTTCCTGTAACCCATCCTTGATACTACAAAGTCCCTCTCAGGTGCCATCAGATAGGAGATGAGCGTTCAAACATGAGTCATATATTTTATATTCAGACCTTAACAGGGTCATATTTGTCACCTTAATACCTTCATTTCTGCTTTGCTGGCTGTTCATATTATGTATTTATTATATATTTGACAGAATTGGCTGATAAAATTAGGTGTAGGTTTTTCTTCATATACCTACATTTTCATGTGAATTTAGTTTTTTCTTCTTTTACTGAAACATATCCATTATGCATAGGGTTGTATTTCATGTAGATACACACACACCACATTTTATTTAATCATTCTTTGACTGAGAGACATCTAGGTTGTTTAAAATTTCTGGCTATTACAAATAAAGCTGCTATGAATATAGTTGACAAATGTTCTTGTTGTAGAATGGAAAATCCTTTGGATATTTGTATCTACTACAGGAGTGGTAGAACTGGGTCTTGAGGTAGATTGATTCAGAACTTTCTGGGAAGCTGTCAAAATGATTTCCAAAGGGGCTGTACAAGTATTCACTCCCATCAGCAATGGGATGGAGGAGTGTTCCCCTTGCTCCACAGCCTCACTGGCATGAGCTGTCATTGAGTTTCTTATCTTAACCATTCCAATGGGTGTAAGATGGAGTCTCTGAGTTGTTTTTTTTTTTTTTTTTTTTTGATTTGCATTTCTCTGATGAAGGTTGCTGAATGTTTAGGTCCAACCATTAGAGATAACTCTTGTAAGAATTATCTGTCTAGTTCTGTACTCCATTTTTTAATCAGATTATTTGTTGAGGTCTTCATTTTTTTTTGTGTACTTTATATATTTTGGATATCAGTCGTCTGTCCAATGTGGGGTCCACAAAATCTTTTTCCAATATTTAGACTGCTGTCTTGTCATTTTGACAGTGTCCTTTGCCTTACAGAAGCTTTTCAGTTTCATGAAGTGTCATTCATTACTTGCTGATCTTACTCACAGTGCAAATGGTGTTCTGTTCAGGAAGTTATCTCCTGCACCAGTATATTCAGGGCCATTCACAACTTTTTCTTCTTTCAAGTTCTGGTTTTCTGTTAAGATCTTTGATTCACTTGGGCTTGAGTTTTGGGCAGTGTGATAGATATGGATTTAATTGCATTCTTCTACATGTAAACATCCAGTTAGATCAGCAGCATTTGTTGAAGATGATTCCTTTTTTCCATTGTATAATTTTGGCTTCTTGGTCAAAATTTAAATGTCCATAGGTATGTAGATTTACTTCTGGGTCTTTGCTTCAATTTCATTGATCAACATGTCTGTTTTTATGTCAGTACCATGTGTTTATGACTTTTTCTCTGTAATACAGCTTGAAATCAGGAGTGGTGATATCTCCAGAAGATCTTTAATTGTACAGGATTGTTTTAGCTATCCTGAGATTTTTTTCTTTTTTTCTTTTTCGATATAAAATTGAGCATTGTTTGATCAAGTTCTGTAAAGCATTGTGCTAGAGTTTTGATAGAAATTACATTGAGTCTGTAGAATGCTTTTGGCAAGATGGGCATTTTTACCACATTAATCCTACCAACCCATGAGCGTCCTTTCATCTTTGGACATTTCCCTCAATATATTTCTTCAAAGACTTGAAAAACTTGTCACACAGGTCTTTCACTTGCTTGTTAAGAGTTACTCCACATATTTTATATTATTTGTGGCTATTGTGAAGAGTTTTGTTTCTCTAGTTATTTCTCAGCCCATTTATCTTTTGTATATAGGAGGGTTACTGATTTCTTTTTTGAGTTAATTTTGTATCTAGTCACTTTGCTGAAGGTGTTTGTCAGCTATCGAAGTTCTCTGGCAGAAATTTTGGGGTCACTTATGTATATTATCATATTATCTGCAAACAGAATATTTTTACTTCTTCCTCTCCAATTGTATTGCCTTCATTTCCTTTAGTTGTCTTGTTCCTCTAGCTAGAACTTCAAGTATTATATTGAATACATGCAGAATCTTGGGTTGTCCCTGATTTTAATGGAATTGCTTTAAGTTTCTCTTCATTTAATTTGATGTTGGCTATTGGCTTTCTGTATTGTGTTTGGTTATGCTAATTTTATCCCTGATTTTTTTCAAGATTTTTATCATGAAGTAGTGTTGGATTTTGTCAAAGACTTTTTAAACATCTAATGCCATATTTATGTTTTTTCTTTTACTTTGATTGTATAGTGGTTTACATTGATGGATTTTTTGCATGTTGAAGCATCCTTGCATCTCTAGGATGAAGTTTACTTGATCATGGTAGATGATCTTTTTGATATGGTCTTGGGTTCAGTTTGTATGTATTTTGGCATCAGTGTTCATAAAGGAAATCTGTCTGAAATTCTCTTTCTTTGTTGGGTCTTTGTGTGGTTTATGCATCAGAGTGACTGTGACCTGGTAGGATGAATTTGGCAAGGTTCCTTCAGTTTCTATTTTGTGGGATAGTTTGAAGAGTATTGGTATTAACTCTTTTTTTTGAAGGTCAGCTAGAATTCTATTCTAAAAATATCTGGCACTGGGGATTTTTGGAGAATTTTAATGACTGTTTCTATTTCCTTAGGAGTCATAGGTCTATTTAAATTGTTTATCTGATCTTGATTTGAATGTGGGTAAGTGTTAGCTCTCCATTATCTATTCCATTTAGGTCCTCAAATTTTGTGGACTAGGAGTAAAATTTATTTATTAGTTCTTTGGGAATTTTACATCATATAGTCCTGGCCCATTCATATCCCCTTCCCCTTATATACATCCTTTACACTTGCAACCTCCCTGTAACAGAAAATATCTCATTGTGAAAGCTATAGTGTGTTACATTTCAAACCCCAGTACTTCCTTTTATTCAGGCTTCTTTGCTTGCAAATGTCCATTGCAATGACTCAGTCTTGTATGAGACCTCTAGCTTTGCTAATCTATCAATAATGAAACCTCACTATACTGCTCTTGGATATCCTGTTGTTGCCCCATGTCTTTGAGATCCTGTACTTTTGAATCTGTAGGACCAGCTCCTTCATGCATTCCAGCAGGTCATGCATGGTTTAGATATTGGGGTGTGCCAATTCAAAGCCGCAGTTCTGGGCCTGAGAGATATCTGAGATGGCCAGCCCACTAGCTTTTCTACTCTTACAACCTTGGGGCCCAGCTCACTGAAAACCCCTGCAACCAGGGCCAGCTCTACCCTGCTGCCTAGCTGAAGCATGCTTTTCCAAGTGGCCATTTCTCCCATTCTCATGATCCCAGGGACAGCTCTCCTGCCTGACATAGAAGGTGAAACCAAAGGGGGAACAAAAGGGATCTCTCCCTTACTGCTGCCATCCCTCAGCAAACAAGAGGCAGGGCTCTGTCTCCTATACTCAGGTAAGGTTCAGGGTCTGCTATCTCAAGTGCTGTAGTAGGTAAGGAGCAGCACCTGTTCTCCAGCCCTGATAACCTTGGGGCAAGATCTCTAACCTGCTACAGTTGGCAAGGGATGAGGGGGGCATATCTCCCTTGCCAATGCCAACACATACAAGCAAACAAGAGGCAGAGCTGCTCCTTGCACACTCCCACGTTCTAGGCAGACTCACCTGTACACTTAGAACCAGGGTCAGTTCTACTGTGCTGCCCAGACAAGGTGCAGGGCTCATTCTCCCTAGAGCTTCGGCCTATCTAGGCTCTGAACTGGTGGGTCTTAGCCTTCCCCCTTTCTTAAAGAGTATATTAGGCTCTTTTTATATAAAGAGTATACCATGCAGATATTCATAGGTCAAAAAAACACTGAGCACAGACATAGCCTCTCTTCTCTCAGCCACCTACTGACATACATGTGACACCTACTGCAGAGTCTCCAGGGCCAGGGAGTTCAGGTTTTTAATGTAAGACCTAATGATTCTTTGAATTTCCTCAGTGTCTGTTGTTTTGCCCCCTCTTTATTTTCTGTTTTTGTAAATTTGGATATGCTCTCTCTGCCCTTTAGCTTTTTTGGCTAAGGTTTGTCTATCTTGTTGAGTTTCTCCAAGAACCAACTTTATTTTCTTTATTCTTTGGATTGTTCCCTTTGTTTCTATTTTATTGATTTCAATTCTGAGTTTGATAATTTCCTGCTGTCTACTCCTCTTCAGTGAGTTTGCTTCTTTTTGTCTGGAGTTTTCAGATGTGCTCTCAAATTGCTAGTATGCGATCTTACTAATTTCTTTATGGAGGCACTTAGAGTTATGAACTCTCCTCTTAGCACTGCTTTCATTGTGTCCCATAGGTTTGGTTTCATTTTCATTCAATTCTGGAGAGTCTTATTCCTTCCTCTACCCAGTGGTCACTGAGTGGAATGAGTTATTCAGTTTCAATGAGTTTGTAGACTTTCTGTTATTTCTGTTATTGTTGAAGTTCAGCTTTAATTCATGATGATCTGATAAGATACAGGGGGGTTTATTTGAATTTTCTTGAATCTGTTGAGAGTTGCTTTGTAATTGAGTAGGTGCTCAATTTTTGAGGTTTCATGATCTGCTGAGAAGGTATGCTTTTTTATGTGTTTGAGTGAAATGGTCTGCAGATATTGCTTAAGTCCCCTTGAGTCATAACATTTGTTAGGTTCATTATTTTTCTATTGAGTTCTGTCTGGATGACCCATTCATTGGTGAAAGTGTAATGTTGCAGTCTCTCATTATTAATGTGTGCTTTATGTGTGATTTCAGCTTAATGTTTCTTTTACAAATGTGGGTACCCTTGCATTTGGTGTGTAGATATGCAGAATTGAACCTATTATCTTGATAGGTTTTTCCTTTGAGGAGTATGTAATGTCCTTCTCCATCTCTTTTGATTAATTTTGGTTAAAAGTCTGTTAGATATTAGAATGGGCACTCCTTGCTTCTTATTTGCATCTGCTTAATACAAATGGTAAAAACCAGTCAACCAACCAACAAACAACACTCCAAATCAAGCCATCAAAGCTCTAACCAAATAACAGAAAAGTCAAATCAAACAGAATGAAACTCATCATCTCTTTCAGTGATTATGTAAATGTGATTTGTTCTTTAATGTCTGTCCCCCCCTACCCCTGCCCCAATGGTAAAAAAAGTTTATCATCTGAAAGAGCTCATTTAAGAAGGAATAGGTTTTATTTTTCAGCCATAGCATAAAAAGAAATAGTGATACATTGGGAGCTGAGGAAAGTCTGACTGCAAAGGCTGACTTACATTTCAAAATTTGGTTTTGGTAAAGTTAAATTCATTGATTTCATAATTGTTCTTACTGTTTGTGCTAATTCATTGATTAGACTGGATTTTAAACTGTATATTTGAAAACCATATTTAAGTATTAAGGTTTCATATATTCATATACTCAATTACTTTGGGATGGAGGGAGATAGGGAGTTAATGATAAAGTGAAAGAGACAGACAGACAGACAGACAGACACACACACACACACACACACACACACACACACACAAAGAGAGAGAGAGAGAGAGAGAGAGAGAGAGAGAGAGAGAGAGAGAGAGCCCACTTACTAAGCATGCTCACAGAACACTGCTCAGCCCATCTTGTTGGTGTCCCATTCTCCTCTCTGCTGACCTCATCTTTGTTCACACTACAGTTTTTGGAGCTTAACTTTGACTTTCTGGAATTGGAAGCTTCTTTTCTTTCCTTCTTGCTATTGCACTATACAGGAGATAGTGACTTTGGCAAATTCTCTCATCTCTTTTTTTTCTGAATCCACAATTCTTTGCTCCTAGCAAGAATTAGATATTTTGCAAGCATATCCTGAAGGGAAGTCTAGAACTGTCCTCTAACTTGGAAGAAAAGTAGTTCTGCTCTTAACTGGTGACTGTCTGGAGTGGCCACCTAGAAACATGATAAATGCCTGGAATTTAAATTGCTCCTCCCTGCACATGCCAAGTCTGCACAAGTCCTTAGAAAGTGACTTCTAGCAATGGTACTCAAATCCTAAGCACCTTTAAAACCAAACTTTTTATTATTCAAATAAAGTGATATTGTGGTAACTATGTACTCTCTCTTTCTTCCTTTCTATCCCACCCCTCCCCTTCCTCCCTCCCTCTCTCCCTCTCTTCCTCCCTCCCTCTCTCCCTTCCCTCCCTCCCTCCCTCCTTCCTTCCCTCCCTCCCTCCCTCCCTCCTTTCTTCCTTCCTTCCTTCCTTCCTTCCTTCCTTCCTTCCTTCCTTCCTTCCTTATTTCCCTCTCTCCCCTACCTGCTTCTTTATCCCACTCACCCTCTTTTTCTCCTTCCCTCTCTGTCCTTCTGACTTAAATCAGAATGAAAAAAAGCAAAGAACTCATTGAAGAATACTTATGAAGTGAGATTGGAGAAATTTGCTTTTATAAGGGAAGGAATAAAAGGAAGTACTTGCCTTAGGGCAGGGATTTATTTAACTTGATAGTAGTTCTCAGATTACACCCAAGGGCTCTATGCTTTTGGAAGGCTCTGATGAATTCTATGTATAGGAGTGAGATATTGTCAATAAGAAAAAGGCAGGAAGAATATTTCTATAAGTTTTCAGGGCATGGCTGCCTTCAAGGAGGTTATCGGCTGTCTGTGAATGGATGATATTTAAGAGCATGTGGTTGTGCTTAACACAAATCATCAAAGCCTTGAAGAATGAATGAAGAATGAAGAGTGATTATCAAAATCTGGGAGGTCTAGGGAGGTAATTTAGATACAAAGGTTGATCTGGGCCATGTGCATTAGATTCTTCTTTGTGTCATCTACTCTGAGCACATTCCTTGTCTCCGGAGTGTTTTTGAACTACTGTTTTAAGGAGAAGAGTTTACTCATGTTACTTTAAATGATGTGAGCGTGGTGAATAGAGAGAGTGGTGGAGTATTATCATAAAGGCTTGAAGAGTAATAAAAACAATTGGGAGCTCGTGGTATCTAACCATTCTGTGACTAACTTATCTTATTTTATAAATAATAATAATAGTATCAATTTATTAAAATTTTATAGAAAATGAACTAGTCCATGTATGGTGTATGGTGTTTATCTCAGAATGATGAAAAGCAGGTTTTTAGTGTATGCATTTTTTCATTACTAGTGAATTTTAGAGCCATATAGCTCTCCTTGTTCTGTTGGGACCCTATGTCTCTAGTTCTATATTCTCTGAGTGTCTCTCTTGATTTCAAGATTTGAAGTTTGTGTGACTTGTACCTGCTATTTCTTTCTATCAGACATCTTTTAGGCTCCAAACCTTTTTTGAAAGGGTGGAAATGGATTTATTCCTTGTACCAGTGTAATATCTCCTCACACAAAAGGAGAGGTAGCATTTAATCTGGGGATCCTATTTATGTTGATATAGAATTACATTTCTGATTAAGGTTAGTTTATGGAAAAATGGTAAATACATTTTGTGGCAGTGATTAGTTCAAGGTTATAGAACTTAAAATTCAGCAATAGCAGACAAGAGCCCTTGGATCTGTTTATCTTGCATCATAAACAGTGTAAGATGCTGTACACAAATGCCTCTGAGAATGTTCAAGTCTTCCTAAAATGTTTTAGCTGTAAAAAAGAAAGGATACTTTATTTACCCTAAGAATCTGCCTCACTTAACCTCTAAACATTGCAGTAGATACTTCCATCTATTGATGTTGTTTTGAGACAGAGTCTCATGTATCCTAGGAGGACCTTGAGCTCGTGACCTTGAACAAATTAAATTTTATTTTTATTTTTTAAGAATTTCATCTGTGGATATTTTATTTAAATCATTTCACATTTCTCCTATGTCCCCTCTATTCTCACTCAAATTTATGACTACTTCTTTAATTATCATTGTTGCATGTATATGCCTCCTTGCAATTTTAATTTTTACATTAGAATGTACTTTAGAGCCTACTACCTTGAAACGGTGTCAGTCATTAACAAATGGCATGACTCTAGTAATTATTGCCTTTCCTATTGGAACTACCATTATTTGGCTTTCTGGCAGAATACATATGGATCTGATAAGTTGGCTGCGCTATCCTTTAAACTTGGTGTTTTATTCCTTTAAGAAGGTAGTGGCACCAACAGTTCTTTTCTATAATGAATCAAGGTATGGGCTAATTTAATGACTACTCAGCCATATTTTATGGAATCCAAATATTTGCCTGTGTATCTTTTGTCTAGCCAAATCAGAGAAGACATTTACTTTCTTTTTATTTATTTATTTTTATTTTTTAAACATTTATTTATTATATGTAAGTACATTGTCTTCAGACACTTTTTCTTTTTGCTCCCACCCCACTCATTTACTCACTATAGCTGTCTCCAGACACCCCAGAAGAGGGCCTCAGATCTCATTACCGATGGTTGTGAGCCATCATGTGGTTGCTGGGATTTGAACTCATGACCTTCGGAAGAACAGTCAGTGCTCCTAACCACCGAGCCATCTCTCCAGCTCTGGACATTTACTTTCTATATCTCTTTCTTTCCCCTGGCAGGAGAACTCATACTTCATTCTTCACACAGACTCTGATAGTCTTGGCTCATGTTTTGTGTTGAGACATGTCAGATGTGACTAGACATTCTGTTAGCATACTTCCTTTGGGTCCATTCCCTTTTCTGGACTAAATGTTGGGTACTATTTATCAACAGAAGAACTGTGAGAGCAGATGTTAGGGTTAACCCCTTTAGGTTAGTGGTTTGGCTATAGACTTATGAGAAAGAGAGTTAGGGGAGGGCCTTGGATGTCCAATAGGCAGTGACATCAAATGTACCAGAACTCAATACATCTATTAGTTCTTATCATATGCATATGAAGTAAAGTCAATAGTATGGATATAGAAGAATGAATGATAAAATGTCTACATGGCTTGTCACAAAGTCATACACTACTACTGAGTGAGAAAGGAATGGCTTGTACCCAGGTAAGAAAGTTTCAACTGCAAGCCTGGGGTATGAGGCCAGGACAAGCTGAAGTTCCTTCTATCCAAAATGTTCTATCTGTCTGGCTGGAGACAAATGTGCCAGAAAGAAGAGTTGGGAAAGATTGGGAAGGAGGCTTACAAAAGACTGCATAAGTATGGCTCCTGCGTGGAATAGGGTTGGAACCCAAGACTCGGAGAGCCCTGAGCACAAGGCTATGCTTGTGATGGAGCCCCACTGATGCTTTCTTGAAGGACAAAGGGACTTAGCTTTCAAGTGGTTGTTCATTGCAGTTATTAGTTTCCAGGATGCCATCTTGATTACTTAGCCTTATTCCTCATCTCTGACTCCCATGCTAGCTTATGCTTCATGGGAATTTCAGAATGATATTCCTAAACAGATGGTCTTTTCAGGCCACTGTTGCTTCAACCTTACATCTGTCTCATAAAGTGGATCTCCCCCCTTTGCTCAGAGATAGCTACCAGACAGCTATTTTGGGTTCTTGGGTTGAATTTAAGACAAGGATTCATCAGATTAGGAGGGTTGGGTTATAGTGCTCTTCTTGTGTGTGCAGAATGTAGAGTAACATTGACCTAGTCTTCTTTTCAATTAATACAGAATGTAGTGGGGATTGCTGTCTCCATATCTGCTGGGCAAACTGTTATGGTCATGCTTGATATTTTCAGACCTGAGGAGTCACTTAAAGACTTTTTCATTTAATCAGAAATAATTAATGTACTGGGATGACTTTAATATAAAACTTTAGAAGGGCAGGTTTTGAACTCTTTTCAAGGTTTTTCAGGCCCCACTTGGACTCAAGGCTACCTCTATGGAAGCTGGAAGATCCAAGACAGTACCAGCACCCACATAATTGGCCATTTATCAGGACCAAAGGCAGCCATCCAGTTTTTCTCACCCTCTACCTCCTCTTCTAAGTTGAAATACCCAACAAAAGAGAGATAACAACCTGTAGAGACCACCTCCGGTAGATAGGTAAGGCCCAAGTTGAGGGATGGGGCCACTCACACACCTCAAAATTTTAAACTCAGAAGTGTTCCTGTCCAAAGGCAAGACAGGGACAAAAAAGGGAATGAATCCTGAAGGATAGGCCAACCACAGAACTCCTCACCTAAGGATCCATCTCATCTGCAGACATCAACCCCCCACACAATTGTTGATGCCAAGAAGCACTAGCTGACAGGAACCTGATATGGCTGTTCCCTAAGAAGTTCTGCCAGCACCTGACCACTACAGATGCAGATACATCCAACCTCCTTGACTGAGCCAGAGACCCCAATGGCAGAGCTAGGGGATGGACTGAAGGAGCTGAAGGGGACTGCAATCCCATAAAGAGAACAATATCAACTAACTGGACTATCCAGAACTCCAACCAAAGAGAGGGACTAAACCTCCAACCAAAGCGAATTCATGGATAGATCCAGGTCTCCAGACACATTTGTGGCAGAGGATGGCGTTATCTGACATCAGTGGGAGGGGAAGGAGGCTTGATGTCCCAGCATAGGGGGAGACTAGGGGGTGAAGTGGGAGTGGGCAAATGAGTGGAAGAACACTAGGCAAAGGAGAGGAAGTAGAGATCGATGAGATGGAGGTTGGTGAGGGATTACCAGGAAGGGGATATCATTAGAAATGTAAATGAATAAAATTATTAATAAAAAGGAATGAAAAAAGAAATATTCTTATCCTGTCCTGAAGAGCACAACTCTCTCTAGTTGTTGAAGCCAGTGAAGATGCTACCATGGCTCTTCAAGAAATATTTCATTAGCAGATTCTTTTTATAAAAAAATATTGCTTATTTACATTTTAGTAGGTGATCTCCCTCTCAGTTGGTCCCCCTCTCTCACATTTCCTCATCCTATTCCTCCTCCCCCTTGCCTCCAAGAAGGGGCTCCCCCCAGAGATTCCCCTTCCATGGAGCCTCTAATCTCTTGAGGATTCAGCTCATCTCTCACTGAGGCCTGACAGGCTTCTCTGCTATATTTGTGCCAGGCTCTTAGGCCGGCCTGTGTATGCTCTCGGTTGGTGGCTTATCGTCAGATTCTTTTACTTGGTAGAAAACTATTTAACAACCTGAAAGTTTTGCCCTTTCCTTGCCTTTTGCATCCATTGGTCTTTATTTTTGCCATCTTGGGTGGCGAAAGATCTACTCTATATTTTCCACAGAAGGTTTTCCTCCTCCTTCTAGATGGTGATGGGCTTAATTCACGAAACATCCATCAAGATGCTGGACAGTGGGTAAAATGAACACAGTAACCAAATGTGATTTGTGCGGCTGTGAAGGGCAAAGATCTTGGGAATTCCATTAATAGAGAACGTGTTTTGTCAATTACATGGGACTGTCCTGCACGGACATCATACTGTTCCTTTCCTTAAGGCACTTAGCTCACTTAGAGGTCTTCTGATTTTTATCCACATTTACTTTCTTGGAGTCTTTTCAGTTACAATCCCCTAGGCAGGAAAAAGCTTTCTGTCTACTGAATATGTTTGAATCTGTTGAGGACACTTGGCTGCTGCAAGTCTTTTAAGCATAGTCCGAGTACAGCAGAACAACGTAGGGCCATGAGTTTGAGTAGACAGCTTGAACTACTATGGCCACAGCTCTCAGAAAGTCCTTGGTCTTGGTTTAGTGAATGCTTCTTCTAGAGATCTTTGGAATAGATTAGGGGAAAGAGAAACTACCTTTTGGCTATATCTAAATAAAAGAAGCACCTATGTTCTGTTACAGTGATCCACTTGGATGATTATGTCCCTGATTATATTATTATAAATACTTTTATGTGAGTGATTGTATCTTCAGACAGAGTCGAGTGCTTGGAATAGTATCTCAGTGGCTATGCAACAATGCACATGTATGCACCCTGCTGTTGTATATTGAATGTATTTGGAGCACAAAATGGAGAGAGCTCAAAACCTGCCATTCCGAACACCAGGAAATTTCCTTTTTGTACATTAAGCCAATAGGAGGTGAGTTTCAAAAGTCATGTTTGTAGAAAGCAGGGCTGCACTTCATTCATCCCATAATGCTATCTGTGTCTCAGTTAAAGAACACTGTATTTTCAGCAGGGCGGGATATGTCTCAGAACTCAACAGTGATGCACAGTTAGAAAAGAGGAAACTGAGTCTTTTTCTGCAAAGACTAGAGGTGGTGGTGACCCTTGGGAACCTCAAGAAGAACCAGTTTTGTAATATTCAGCTTCATTGAACGCCACTAATTCCATAGACTCAAACACAAGGTGTAATTGTGACTGGATGCTGTAGGAAATTACAAAGATGTCCACAAGTCATCTGCTCAAAGATACAAAACACTAATACATAATGTGGAAAAAAATCAGATTCATCAAAAATGTCAAAATCAAACAATTGAGAAAACAGACAAACAAACAAACAAATGAACAAGCAATTAAACAAACAAAATGGAGGATAAGACTTTCCAGAGAGAAGGAAGAAAAGCTCAGAGGGAGGATGGTGCCAATTCAGGTCTGCCTCATAGGAGAAAGTTGACCTGGTCAGTGGGTCATAGAAATGCTTTTCTGGTGACTCAGGGGCAGTTACAAGATCTTGCCCTGAGTCCATTCTAGCTAATTCCTTCCTGGTGCTCCTGTGAGTGGTAGAGTCAGGCATTGACTCCAGTTCTGCTGCTCAGGCTGCAGTTTTCCCTAGTCACAGATGTGGCTTTGTTTTCCATGGGCTCTCTGGCATAGATGCCAGTTCTGGACAGATATTCCCAATCACTCAGGCTAAAGGAATCCCACTAATCTGTAGTTTATAACAACAGAAGCAATCAAGTTCAATTTTTACTGCTTTCTTTTCTTCCATGTGTACTATCCACTGCCTTTCTGATTTTTTTCCCAGAATTCCTCTAATTCATTTTTGTGGCTCTTTGTAAATTTAACTTGAGGTTGAATTTATTGCACTCTTTGGAAGCTACCTTAATTTCATAATTACGATTAAATGATTCATTCAACCGTCTGTTTCTCTCTTTGGATAATCTGGCACTCGGACAAATCTCCGCTATTAAGTGGTATTTATTTAATTATGATTTGCTGTAGAGCTGTTTAAGAGAAGGTCACTAGGTTAAAACCATTGTGCTGGTGCTCAGAATGGAGGGTGTTCGTGCTGACTTACATTTGGGTGTGCTTTCCCTGGCGCTGAGCTAACACAGCCATGTTTATATTACACACATTCTCAGAGCTGCTGACTTTTTTTTTAATCCCCCAAGAAAGAGAAAGATGCAATGCAGAAAACCGACCCTGTTTGATGTGCTAGGTCAGGTCAAGATGGTCTGATGGCAAATACTTTCCACTTGAATTAATTGTAGTGCCTTCCTGTCCTTTCTGCTCTTCTTTGCTCCCAAATCAACACTGAAGAAGCAGCCAGTAACGTCAGGAGACCTGAAGTCTTTATAGCTTTTACTAAGTCTTTTAGGCTGGACGGAGTCTCGAGGGGCTAAATGAATGGATGTGTTGGATACCAAGAACGCCGTCAGAGTCCCTGGTTTGTTTATGAATGAGTAGGAGTTTGGAAATCTGCACAGGACCTGCTTGACATGTTGAAAGAAGACAGAGTTTGATTGCAATAAATATGAATGTAAAGGATAGAGCAAGGCTCATCATAAAACCCTCACTAGAGACTCCTTTCAACTAAATTTTCCAGAGCCTCTCCTCTTCCCATTCAGAGTTGCCTTGGCTTTGCATTCTCTGAGCTAATGTGAGAAATGCCAGCCTGTTTGCCAAAGGGGGAACTGAACAAGGTAGATGGCTTCTGTCTCAGCAGGACACCTGGATGGCAACCTTATCTAGAGCCAAATTGGGGGCTATCTATGCCTGCTTGTTTATTTATTCTCCTTCTGTTTGGAGACGTTCTTTGATTAATTACTTTCTAGTAATAGAGGCTACTAACTAACGTCTCATCTGATTAACCTGTAATTTAGCCCTTGGTCCCAGAGGGTGGGCAAGCCATCCTGCCCAGGGAATGAAGGAGGTCATTGGCTAGCGGCCTCTGGGATGCCAGTTCTGGGCTCGTTTATTTACTTTAAGGCTTGTTTGCTATTCCTGCTGCAGTGACTGGAGACAGCTCCCCCCGAAGTCCCATCCACTCTAATTGGCCTGCTGAAACAGCAGTGGACATAAGATTTAAGAAATGTTTTCTTTGAAAACTTCTGGTCCGACAGACACTTTGAGCTCACATTTCACCCTGTTTCTATTGCACACCCTTCCCTGGGACTTCTGGGAGAACATTTGTGAGTCTCACAGGAGAACGGCTGCTCTGTGATTTGGGGGACTGTGGAAGTAGGGGGGCTGATGGACTGGAGGTTGTGGGGGGGAGCTATGCTGAGGCAGCTTCGCATCTTCAGAATCTCAAGAGCATGCCAACGTTAACACATCTGAGGAGGGATTCAGTATCAAAGTCTCTAATATTTGGCTCCATAAACACGATACTGGTTGCGAAAACAAAGCTAAGGAGCTCATGCTGATTACTTCAATAAGAGCTGTTTAATTATGAACGTTTGGGAAATGAAGTTACCAACAGGACCAGGAGTGTTCTGGTGTCCCAGCGTTTCTGCCCTCGGCATCCCGCTGCCAAGCCAGATTGTCCACTCAGCTGAAAAGTCCGACATTGAGCAGGGCACGCCCTCAGCCCCACAGGAGACTACTGGCTTGCCAACAACTCCCTCTGACTGCAGTGGCAGTTTTCAGGAACTTATTAGCAACAGAATCATCAAACTTTATCAGTACCATTCCCAGGCCATCCAAGGGTTGCTTTTGGTGGTGATCAGAGCTCCTGGGAGACTGGCAATTGGGAAACCAAATTACTCTTTGAAGGTAGTCTTTTCTTCCAGAAGTCAGGGTTCAAGAGATGAGGGATACAGAGCCGAATTGTGAACACAGAGACAATGGGTGTGACTATGACAGCAAAGTTTTAGCTTGGGAACGAATTATTCTAAACAACTTGAGGAGAAATATGATTTTATAAATGTCTTTGAGTAATTCTCCTCTTCTGTGTTTAGTTATTTTATATCAAGTGCAGTGAGCTGAATTATCTATATACATTTTTTTTTCCGAATTTGTTTTTTTGAGACAGGGTTTCTCTGTATAGCCCTGGCTGTCCTGGAACTCACTGTGTAGATCAGGCTGGCCTCGAACTCTGAAATCCACCTGCCTCTGCCTCCCAAGTGCTGGGATTAAAGGCGTGCGCCACCACCTGGCTATAAATTTTTAAACTAAAAATGTGTTTGAAATTGTGAAGGCAACAGAGGAACTACAAGGACATATGTAATGCCAAAGAGAAAGATTTAATTTATTGATTATTTTACATGGCTGCTTTATATTTTATTTTTTGTTAGAATTTTTTAACTTAAACACATTTATGAGCAGATAAGGATCTCATTCTTACCCAACCCTGATGGTTGTATTACGTAAGATAGTGAAATGCTCATGAGCTAACGGTGGACCCCTGACAATTAAACCTGTGTATGGAAACCCACCCATCATCATCATTTTGCTTCATTTTGGAAATCAAGACAATTGCAACTGCTTCACAGAGCAATGATAATGGTACTTAAGATGTCATGTTAGATGATGATTTTGAAACAATATCAGACAAACAATGTAGGGTGTGGAGATGTAGCTCAAGGGGAAACCATGATTGCTATGTAAGCAAGAAGACTTGAGTTTGAATGCCAGGATTGGCCATCCATTCCTGTAATATCAAGGATAAAGAGTAAAGACAAGTTGTTCTCCCAAGTCAGTCAGTGTAGCTGACATTGTGAGATTCCAGGTCACTGAGAGACCTGGGCTAGAAAATTCAAGTGGAGTATGATAGGTGACACTTGACCTCCTCCAGGCTTCGTGTGTGTGTGTGTGTGTGTGTGTGTGTGTGTAAGCACACTTCCTCCCACAGATGTTCATTTCCCCTCTCCACACATCCATGCTTACTGCAAATTCCAAAATTAAAATGGGCAAATATACTGTAGGATGAAAGCTTCATTTATAAAATATGTTTCAACTCTCAGCCAGCCACTGAACTAAGCACAGGGTCCCCAACAGAGGAGCTAGAGAAAGGATCCAAGGAGCTGAAGGGGTTTGCAGCACCATAGGAGGAACAACAATATGAGCCACTCTACTCCCAGAGTTCCCAGGGACAAAACCATCAATCAGAGAGTGCACTTGGAGTTACCCATGACTCTAGACACATAGGCTGTAGAGGATGGCCTTGTTGGACATCAAAGGGAGAAGAGGTCCTTGGTCCTGGAAAGGCTCGATGCTACAGTGTGGGGGAATGCTGGGACAGGGAAGCAGGAGAGTGCTGATTGGGGAACAGGAGGAGGGGAGATAAGTGATGACACGTTGGGGGAGGCAGGAAAGGGGACAACATTTGAAATGTAAATAAAGAATATATCTAATAAAAAAAAGAAAAAAGAAAAAATATATATTTCCATTGATACTATGAAGATGGCTTTGCTACCACCTATAACTTCTCCCTTATTTTATGATTCAAATGATGACTTGAGGCCACCAAACCAAAGAAGTAATAGAATGTTTGAGTCACTGGAGCTACCCTTTGACTGGAGATGCTCCACAAAATAGAGGAAGAACCAAAGACTGTGGGTGCAGTTCTTTCTCACAGTGTCCAGTAACTCTGGACACTGATCATTTCTGAGGTTAGTTTTCATGTTCTATATGATATATAAGACATAATAAATATTTTGTGAGGCCTCTGTTTTGCTGGTTGGTCTAGAAGTCTCCTAAGTACCAATAGGCATTTGATCCACCAAAAGAGTTTTCCTCTGTGGGCTACCACTTTGCCAAATTGTTTGGAATTACTGACATTCTGATGGTGGGGAAGTAACTATACAGTCATGGACTCTTGTCATGTGTCTGTCTGTGTTAGGATTTTGCATGAAGATCTCTTTCTTCCTATAACACTGAATATGTTCTTGATTTCCTTTATAGACATGGAGTGATACTTTACTTCCTTAACAGAACAAGACAAAGATTATAAGTTAGACAGACCTTGAGATTAGTGGGGTAAAGTTCTGTCTTCTACGCTATTATTGCCTGGTATTGTATGTATTGCATGTGTCCTCTAAGGACCAATATGCCAAAGACTTTGTACCCAGCATGGCTTCACAAGGAAGTAGTAAAAGTTTTGATGAGGGGTCTAATGGCAAGACTGTAACCCATTGTATAGAGAGCCAAAAGGCAAGGTTGATACCCCCAGCCCTTCCTCATCTTTTCTCTTGTAATTCCCACCTAAGAGGTTAGCAACTTTGCTATATACCCCCTGTTCCCACCATGGTATACCAAAATCCAAATGCAACTTGTGGGCAAAATTATCAAGGACTGATCATTACAGAACTGAGAGCAGAAACATATCTTTCCTCCTGAATAAAATAGTTGTTTGTCTTTGGGTATTTGTTCTCATGCAAAGAAGCTGGCTAACATACTGTCAAGAGAATGACTGGAACTCATAGGTGGCCAGAAAGACAAATCAGCAAAAGGAAGATAATCTTGGGTTTGTGGAATATGAAGAATGGATGAAGAAGGAGGGGGGGAGATGTAGAAAGGGGCTCTCTGGTGCTAAGCTTCAGGCCCAATAGCATTTTCCCAGGAAACATGTGCCTATAACTTTTGCCTGACTTATTTAACAATTCAGGTTCACTTAACTTTTTATGCATGGTAAGCAAAGTTAAAATAACACCTTAAATTCCTCTGTGCATGGATTTGTTTTCTCTCCAAATGACCAGAGTTACTGAGAGAAGCTTAGACAAAATGAAGGTTATTTGAGGTTCACTAGACCCACTGGGAAGAGCCCATTTAATGTGACCAGCTACTGGGACTTGGGGAGAGACAGTGGAGTATTATTATGTAGCCAAATTGGTATATAACTTCATTTGGTTTCTAGGAGCTGGCATGTGCCAGTATTAAGATAACACATCTAACAAATACCAGACCTAACTTGTGGAGACAGGAAAGGTGACCAGGCTTGGTTTCTTGAGTTTGGTCCAAACTCTCTTAATGTTTATATTTTCTTGATGTAATTCATTAACTGCTCTTAGTACATTTTCTTATTTGTTAAATATGATGAGTAATGCCAATGTCTTAGCACTAGAGACAAACAAACTAGGAAGCTTAAGATGATGTGAGAAAAGTTTGCAATGATTGAAAAATGCTTTCACTTCTAGGCATATACCCAGAGGATTCCCCTGCATACAATAAAGACACATGCTCCACTATGTTCATAGCAGCCTTATTTATAATAGCCAGAAGTTGAAAGGAGCCCAGATGTCCCTCAAAGGAAGAATGGATACAGAAAATGTGGTATATTTATACAACAGAATACTACTCAGCAACTAAAAATAATGAATTCATGCAATTTGTAGGCAAATGGTTGGATCTGGAAAATATCATCCTAACTGAGTTAACCCAATCACAAAAGAATGTACATGAAGTACAATCACTGATAAGTGGATATTAATGAGCCCAGAAGCTCTGAATACTCAAGGCACAATTAGCAAATCAAAAGATTCCCAAGAAGAAGGAAGGAGAGGATCCTGGTCCTAAAAAGACTAGATCCAGTTTTGTAGGAGAGTACCAGAACAGAGAAATGGTGGGGGTGGTGATTGGGGAATAGGTAGGGGGGAAGAGGATTTATGGGACATATGATGAGGGAGGAACTGGGAAAGGGGAAAGCCTTTGGAATGTAAACAAAAAATATAGAAAATAAAAAAAATCTATCACGAAAAAGAAAGAAAAATGCTTTCAATACTTCTACATAATTTGGTCACATTTAAATTCTTCCAGACTCCCTACATGGTATTCAGTATCAGAACAATTATAGTCTTGACTGTAATTTCCTTCCAGATCCCATTTTTTACATAAAGGTATCTGGAGAAGAGATGGAAAAAGGAAAGAACTTGTCCACAAAGTTATATGATGTGTTAGTGCCAAGGTTAAAAGTAGGGCATGGAGAGCTGGCTCCCTTACCTGATTCTTCTTGTCAAGACTGTTGAAGGTCAAGGGGGATCAAGTCAGGATGCCAAGAGAGGCCAGGTTTCAGGCTGGTCTGCTGGCTTTGGCAGATGGGTGCTGAGCATCAGTCCTTATAGAGTACCACACTTCTCAAGGTTCCTTGCTCCATCTGCTGAACTCAATCACGACTGTAGGTGTGTTGGCATTTCATATAGAACTTTCTTCCAGACAGATCTCATCTCAGTTTTGGAGAGGGAAACGTGACCATATGGCTGCAACATTGCAGACTAACTGTTGAAATTCACAGGTGTTTGGGACGTGAAGCGGTACAAAGGAGAAGACGCTGGTTTGTGAGAGATAGGGAACCCCTGCCCCACCCAGCAAAATAAGGTTAATAATGGCTTGGGGGAAGATTAAAGAGTTGAACATCAGACCTTGGGGCATTTGCCTGAAGGGCATTTATTTCATCCTAATTGTTTAAAAATCAAGTTCCTGTAACGTTTTCTGTGCCCCACAAAAGACAAGACTTTGGTGAAGGTGCTAGGCTGGAGGGATATCATGGGCAAAGCATGTTGTTTTCCTCCTTAGGAAAGGTCTTGAAAAACAAAGCTGGGACAATTGCCTGTTTCTCTCCTGTCCTTTCAGCCCACGGTTTGTCTTTCTTAATGGACTTGTAGTTATCACTCCAGAGGTAATGGGATCTGGGAGACTGGAGTGGACAGAGCATGAGACAATTTATACTCTGAGGGTTGAGAGAGCTCACATGAATAAACTTCTCATGCGTTCAAGCTGTAATCAATGACAAGGACAAGCTGAACGAGGCAAAAATGTCTTTCCATGGAGGTAATTGAATGACATCAGCAAGCAACAGTGAATAATCTGAAGTAAACTCACTCCTATCTGCTACTCCAGAGAAGCATAAAAACACATTCTAAGAATAATTCCATATTTTGAAGAGGCTGAGCTCACAAGAAATTCTTAAAGAATCACTACTGATACACTTATAAAAAATTGATAATCTTTTAACTGGGAGAGACAGAAAAGCTTTTCTCAGAAGTTATGAAAAAGTTGCTAGCAGGTGAACTTGATAATACCACTGCTGTGATGTACCAGGGTAGGGTGATACCTATTGGGGGTGGAGTGTTCCTTTCTCTAAGGAGAAATGGAGGGGGCTTTGGGGGGAGGGATTTATGAGAGTAGGATTGCGGGGAGAGGGGGCTTCAACCAGAATGTAAATAAATTATTAATTTAATGAAAAAAATTAAGTAAATAATAAAAATAAAAATAAAGACACCATGAAGAAAAAGTGAAATGTTTATGCTTCTGTAACATACATATCTAGTTTTTCAGTGGCTCAACTATAACACAGGATGTACCCAAACCCACATCTGTACAGCCAGGGTGCTCAAACTCTAAGCCAATGTGCTTGGCTAATGTCCAAATTGCATGTATCATACTTAAGCAAGACTCTGTTTGCCTTCTTTGTATATAATAATTCAACCCACAGAACTAACCTAAGAATCGAGATAACATTCCTCCTGCCTTAGATGCTGAGACTGAGGAGTAGAGGGTCCCTTTTTTTATTTTCTATATTCTATGTTTACATTCCAAAGGCTTTCCCCTTTCCCAGTTCCCACCCACCATAGTTCCCATAGTTCCTCTCCCCACCACAACTGTTCCCCAATCATTCCCCCTCCCCCCTCGGTTTCTTTACTAAACTGGATGCAATCTTTACAGGCCCAGGGTCCTCTCCTTTCTTCTTCTTGGGAATCATTTGACTTGCTATTTGTGTCTTGAGTATTTAGGGCTTCTGGGCTCATTAATATCCACTTATCAGTGATTGCATTTTATGTGCATTCTTTTGTAATTGGGTTAATTCACTCAGGATGATATTTTCCAGGTCTAACCATTTACCTACAAATTGCATGAATTCATTATTTTTAATTGCTGAGTAGTATTCCATTGTATAAATATACCACATTTTCTGTATCCATTCCTCCTTTGAGGGATATCTGGGCTCCTTCCAATTTCTGGCTATTATAAACAAGGCTGCTATAAACATAGTGGAGCATGTGTCCTTATTGCATGCAGGGGAATCCTCTGGGTATATGCCCAGGAGTGGTATGCCAGGGTCCTCTGGAAGTGACATGCCCAATTTTCTGAGGAACCACCAAACTGATTTCCAGAGCGGTTTTACCATTTTGCAATCCCACCAACAGTGGAGGAGTGTTCCTCTTTCTCCACATCCTCGCCAGCACTTGTTGTCTCTTGAGTTTTTAATCTTAGCCATTCTGACTGGTGTGAGGTGGAATCAATCTCAGGGTTGTTTTGATTTGCATTTCCCTGATGACTAATGATGTTGAACATCTTTTAAGGTGTTTCTCGGCCATCCAAATTTCTTCTGGTGAAAATTCTTTGTTTAGCTCTGTGCCCCATTTTTTGATAGGGTTATTTGGTTCTTTGCGGTCTAACTTCTTGAGTTCTTTGTATATATTGGATATTAACCCTTTGTATATATTGGATATTAACCCTCTGTGGGGTTGGTGAAGATCTTTTCCCACTTTGTTGGTTGCCGTTTTGTCCTTCTGACAGTGTCCTTTGCCTTACAGAAACTTTGTAATTTTATGAGGTCCCATTTGTCGATTCTTGATCTTAGAGCATAAGCTATTGGTGTTCTGTTCAGGAACTTTTGCCCTGTGCCCAAGTCCTCCAGGGTCTTCCCAAGTTTCTTTTCTAATTGTTTCAGTGTGTCTGGTTTTATGTGGAGGTCCTTGATCCACTTGGAGTTGATCTTAGTGCAAAGAGATAAGAGTGGGTCAATTCGCATTCTTCTGCATGTTGACCTCCAGTTGAACCAGCACCATTTGTTGAAAAGGCTATCTTTATTCCATTGGATGGTTGTGGCTCCTTTATCAAAGATCAAGTGACCATAAGTCTGTGGGTTAATTTCTGGGTCTTCAATCCTGTTCCATTGATCTGCTTGCCTGTTGCTATACCAATACCATGCAGTTTTTAACACAATTGCTCTGTAGTACTGCTTGAGGTCAGGGATATTGATTCCCCCAGAAGTCCTTTTATTGTTGAGAATAGTTTTAGCTATCCTGGGTTTTTTGTTGCTCCAGATGAATTTGAGAATTGCTCTTTCTAAATCTATGAAGAATTGAGTTGGGATTTTGATGGGGATTGCATTGAATCTGTATATTGCTTTTGGCAAGATGGCCATTTTTACTATATTGATCCTGCCAATCCAGGAGCAAGAAATATTTTTCCATCTTCTGAGGTCTTCTTGGATTTCTTTCTTCAGGGACTTGAAGTTCCTGTTGTACAGATCTTTCGCTTGTTTGGTTAGAGTTACGCCAAGATACTTTATGTTGTTTGTGGCTATTGTGAAGGGTGTTATTTCCCTAATTTCTTTCTCAGCCTGCTTGTCCTTTGAGTACAAGAAGGCCACTGACTTGCTTGAGTTAATTTTATAACCTGCCACTTTGCTGAAGTTGTTTATCAGCTGTAGAAGTTCTCTGGTGGAGTTTTTTGGGTCGCTTAGGTAAACTACCATATCGTCTGCAAATAATGATAGTTTCACTTCTTCCTTTCCAATTTGTATTCCTTTGACTTCCTTATGTTGTCTAATTGCTCTTGCTAGAACTTCAAGTACTATATTGAAAAGATATGGAGAGAGAGGGCAGCCTTGTCTAGTCCCTGATTTTAGTGGGAATGCTTCAAGTTTCTCTCCATTTATTTTGATGTTGGCTACTGGTTTGCTGTAGATTGCTTTTACTATGTTTAGGTATGGGCCTTGAATTCCTGCTCTTTCCAAGACTTTTAGCATGAAAGGATGCTGAATTTTGTCGAATGCTTTTTCAGCATCTAATGAGATGACCATGTGGTTTTTTTCTTTCAGTTTGTTTATGTAGTGGATTACATTGATGGATTTCCGTATATTGAACCATCCCTGCATCCCTGGGATGAAGCCTACTTGATCATGGTGGATGATCGTTTTGATGTGCTCTTGGATTCGGTTAGCAAGAATTTTATTTAGTATTTTTGCATCTATATTCATAAGAGAAATTGGCCTGTAGTTCTCTTTCTTTGTTGGATCTTTTTGTGGTTTAGGTATTAGCGTAATTGTGGCTTTGAAGAATGAGTTGGGCAGTGTCCCTTCTGTCTCTATTTTGTGGAATAGTTTGAAAAGTATTGGTGTTAAGTCTTCTTTGAAGGTCTGGTAGAATTCTGCACTAAAACCATCTGGTCCCGTACTTTTTTTGGTTGGGAGGCTTTCTATAACCCCTTCTATTTCTTTAGGGGTTATGGGACTATTTAGCTGATCTACTTGATGCTGATTTAATTTTGGTATTTGATATCTGTCTAGGAAATTGTCCATTTCCTCCAGATTCTCCAGTTGTTTTGAGTATAGACCTTTGTAGTAGGATCTGATGATCTTTTGAATTTCCTCAGTTTCTGTTGTTATGTCTCCCTTTTCATTTCTAATTTTGTTAATTTGTATACTGTCTCTGTGTCCTTTGGTTAGTCTGGCTAAGGGTTTATCTATCTTGTTGATTTTCTCAAAGAACCAGCTCCTGGTCTTGTTGATTCTTTGTATGGTTCTCTTTGTTTCTATTTGACTGATTTCAGCCCTGAGGTTGATGATTTCTTGTCTTCTACTCCTCCTGGGTGAATTAATTTGTTTTTCTTCCAGGGCTTTAAGGTGTGCCATTAAGCTGCTAGTGTATGCTCTCTCCAGTTTCTTTTTGGATGCACTTAGAGCTATGAGTTTTCCTTTTAGCACTGCTTTCATTGTGTCCCATAGATTTGGGTAGGTTGTACCTTCATTTTCATTGAATTCTAAAAAGTCTTTGATTTCTTTTTTTATTTCTTCCTTGACCAAGGTGTCATTGAGTAGAGTATTGTTCAGTTTCCATGTGTATGTGGGCTTTCTGTTGTTTTTGTTGTTATTGAAGACCACTCTTACTCCATGGTGATCTGATAGGAGGCATGGGATTAGCTTGATCTTCTTGTATTTGTTGACATCTGTCTTGTGACCAATTATATCGTCTATTTTGGAGAAGGTACCATGTGGAGCTGAGAAAAAGGTATATTCTTCAGCTTTAGGATGAAATGTTCTATATATATCTTTTAAATCCAATTGGTCCAGAGTTTCAATTAGTTTCACTGTGTCCCTGTTTAGTTTCTGCTTTCCTGATCGGTCCATTGAGGAGAGTGGAGTGTTGAAGTCACCCACAATTATTGTGTTAGGTGTAATGTGTGCTTTAAGCTTTAGTAAGGTTTCTTTTACGAATGAGGGTACCCTTGCATTTGGAGCATAGATGTTCAGTATTGAGAGCTCTTCTTGGTGGATTTTCCCTTTGGCCAGCAAGAAGTGACCTTCTGAGTCTCTTTTGATGATTTTAGGTTGGAAGTCAATTTTATCTGATATTAGAATGGCTACTCCAGCTTGTTTCCTGAGACCATTTGCTTGTAAAATTGTCTTCCAGCCTTTTACTCTAAGGCAGTGTTTGTCTTTGACACTGAGATGTGTTTCCTGTATGCAGCAAAATGTAGGGTCCTGTTTCTGTATCCAGTCTGTTAATCTATGTCTTTTTATTGGGGAATTGAGTCCATTGATGTTAAGAGATATTAAGGAATAGTAATTATTTCCTCCAGACATTTTTGAAATTATATTTATTTTATTTTATTTTATTTTTTTATATTCGAGAGGTTACCTTCTTTTGGGTTTGATGAGAGGAGGTTTCTATCTTGCTTCTTCCCGGGTGTAGTTTCCGTCCTTGTCTTGGTGTTTTCCCCCTATTATCCTTTGTAGGGCTGGATTGTGGAAAGATATTGTGCAAATTTGGTTTTGTCATGGAATACCTTGATGTCTCCATCTATGGCGATTGAGAGCTTTGCTGGGTAAAGTAGTTTTGGGTGAAGTTTGTGTTCTCTTAGAGTTTGCATTATATCTGCCCAGGATCTTCTAGCTTTCATGGTCTCAGGTGAGAAGTCTGGTGTTATTCTGATAGGTCTTCCTTTATAAGTTACTTGGCCTTTTTCTCTTGCTGCCTTTAATATTCTTTCTTTGTTTAGTACATTTGGAGTTTTGATTATTATGTGACGGGATGTATTTCTGTTCTGATCCAGTCTGTTTGGGGTTCTGTATGCTTCTTGTATATTCATGGGCATCTCTCTCTTTAGGTTGGGGAAGTTTTCTTCCATAATTTTGTAGAAGATATTTGCTGGCCCTTTAACTTGTACATCTTCATTCTCGTCTATACCTATAATCCTTAGGTTTGGTCTTCTCATTGTGTCCTGGATTTCCTGGATGTTTTGGGTTACAGCCTTTTTGCATTTAGTATTTTCTTTGACTGTTGAATCAATGGTTCCTATGGTATCTTCGGCTTCTGATATTCTGTCTTCTATCTCTTGTATTCTATTGTTGATATTTGCATCTATGGCTCCTGATTTCTTCCCAAGGTTTTCTATCTCCAATGTTGTCTCCCTCTGCGATTTCTTAGTTGTTTCTATTTCTGTTTTTAGTACCTGGATGGATGTGCTCAGGTCTTTTGCTTGCTTGATTGTGTTTTCATGTAGTTCTTTAATAGATTTTTGTGTTTCCTCTTTCATAGCTTCTACTTGTTGGCCCACGTTCTTCTGTATTTCTTTAAGTGATTTTTGTCTTTCCTCCTTATTGTCTTCTTCTTTTTGATCCATCTTCTCCTGCATTTCTTGAAGTGATTTTTGTAGTTGCCTTGTAAAGGCTTCTAACTTTTGATCCATTTTGTCTTCTATTTCTTTACGAGATTTTTCTATGTGTTCAGCTACCAGCGTCCTGACCAGTGATTTTATATCCAAGTCTTGTTTTTCTGGTGTTTTGGGGTATCCAGGGCTTCCTGTTGTTGGCGAACTGGGTTCAGATGCTGTCATGTTGCCTTGATTTCTGTTAGTGACATTCCTTCGTTTACCTTTGGCCATCTGGTTATTTCTGGTGTTAGTTGACCTTGTTGTCACTGGCTGGTGTTTGAATCTCCTGTGAGGCTGGGCTTACCTGTTGTTTCTCTGCTGGTGGTTATGCGTGATTGCTACTCAACGGGATCACGAGCTGGCTGCCACCCGCTGACTTTGTGCATGGCCTGAGGTCTCCGGGAAGCGTGGGGGAGTGCAGCAGAGTCTCGGCAGGCGCTGATGGGCCTGCCTAGTAGCGAGAGCCTAGCAGATCCCCCCAAGTGGTAGCCCCTGATGGAATCTGTCTACCCGTGCCTTTCCAACTGTGTTCTGGTTGCAATATGGAGGCCTGCGGCTATCGCTGGTCCGGGGTCCTGGGGAGCTGGGTGGTTCTGGCTGCCTCGGTGCATGGCCTAAGCTCGCAGGGACGTGCTGCAGAGCCTAGGTGCCTGGGCCCGCCTGTGGGCGAGAGCTTAGAAGATTTCCCTGCTCTAGCCCCAGACGGAGTCTCTACCTGCATCTTTCCAGCTGTGTCCTGGTTGCAATATGGAGGCCTGCCGCTATCGCTGGTCCGGGGTCCTGGGGAGCTGGATGGTTCCGGCTGCCTCGGTGCACGGCCTAAGCTCGCAGGGACTTGCTGCAGAGCCTAGGCGCCTGGGCCTGCCTGTGGGCGAGAGCTTAGCAGCTCTCCCTGCTCTAGCCCCAGACAGAGTCTCTACCTGCACCTTTCCAGCTGTGTCCTGGTTGCAATATGGAGGCCTGCCACTATCGCTGGTCCTCACTCTTCTTAATAAATGAGAATTGTTGCTTATTCTGGTTCTGCCGGCAGGGTCTGAGCACCTGGCAAGCTGGCTAGGTCTGGCTTCCCTGCTACCTGCTGGATGGGAAGCTGCAGGCAAGATGGCACTGCCTGCAGGGGGTTCGGGGTCTGGCCTGCGAGCAGAGTGCAGGCACGGCCGCTGTACTCCAAACCTCTACTCTGTGCGCAGCTCCTGCTCCAGACCTGAGTCCCCGGAGGTCTTAAACTCGGGCTGTCTCCGGTACCTGGTTCCGCCGGCAGGGTCTGAGCACCTGGCAAGCTGGCTAGGTCTGGCTTCCCTGCTACCGGCTGGATGGGAAGCTGCAGGCAAGATCGAGGGTCCCTTTTCCAAGGTAAGTAAGAAGGAGGTCAACAACTGGTCCAGGATTAACACCAGGGGTTCTGACTAAAGAGTCTGTGTCTTTCAGTTGTGAGCCTTCTGCCTGTCTCAGCTGCACAATTTAGCAATTTGATCACAAGCTTTGAACCGAGATGCCCAGGATGAACGCTTAACATTATTCTTCCATGTGTTCTGTATTGCTCTCTGAAAAATAGCTAACTACAGGAACATCTACACAAATGTCCCATTTGTAGCTGAGCATGCCACAGATATTTATTTTATTTTATTTTATTTTTACTTATTGAAAAGGGAAGTAAAGGGATGTAAAACACTTTATGATAAAATTAAAGATTTACATGGAAAATATTTCAGATAAACACGTTAAAATTGACAATTTTCATAGAAAATTAGGCAATAAAGTGGTAGACATGTAAAACATTGCTAAATTAATTGAAATATGGAATAGAAACATTTTGTGATAGGATTGAAGATTTAAGTGGAAAATATTTCTGATAAAATTGTAGAAAAATGTAGAAAATCATGTTAGAATTGAAGATTATCGTGGAAAATTTTATATAGATATAATAATGGTAGGTATAAAAGTATTCCTAAGTTGATTGAAAGTAGAATTATAAACATTTTCTGATAAATGTGAAGATTTACATGGAAAATATTTCTGATAAAATTGTATCAAAATGTAGAAAAACACATTAGAATTGAAAATTATCATGGAAATTTTTATATAGGTATAATAATGGTAGGTATAAAAGTATTTCTAAGTTGATTGAAAGTAGAATTATAAACATTTTCTGATAAAACTTGAAGATTTACATGAAAAATATTTCTGATAAAATTGAAGAAATATATAAAAAACATGTTACAATTAAAGATTATCATGGAAATTATATAGATAAAATGATAGACAAAGATAATTCTAAGTTGATTGAAGGTGGAATTATAAACATTTTCACATAACATTGAAGATTTACATGGAATATATTTCTGGTAAAAATCAAGAAATAAATAGACAAATACATTAAAATTGACTATTTTATGGAAAATTTTACATATAAAATGGTAGATATAAAAACTTGCAAAATTAATTGAAGGTGGATTTAGAAACATTTGTGATAAAATCAAAGATTTATATTGAAAACATTTCTGATAAAATAGAGCAAGTATATAGAAAGACATTTAAATTGAAGTTTATCATTAAAAATAATGCAGATAAAATGGTAGACATAAAAATACTAAATTAATTAAAAGGGGACTTACAAACATTTTCTGATAAAATTGAAGATTTACATGAGAAATATTTCATTAGTCTATGTCTTTTTATTGGGGAGTTGAGTCCATTGTTGTTGAGAGATATTAGGGAATAGTGATTGTTGCTTCCTGTTATTTTTGATGTTATTTTTATGTTTGTGTAGGTATCTTCTTTTGGGTTTGTTGGAAGAAGATTACTTTCTTGCTTTTTCTAGGGTGTAGTGTTCCTCCTTGTGTTGGCATTTTCCATCAATTATCCTTTGTAGGGCTGGATTTGTGGACAGATATTGTGTAAATTTGGCTTTATCATGGAATGTCTTGGTTTCTCCATCTATGATGATTGAGAGATTTGCTGGGTATAGTAATCTGGGCTGGCATTTGCGTTCTCAGGGTCTGTATGAGATCTGCCCAGGATCTTCTAGCTTTCATCATCTCTGGTCAGAAGTCTGGTGTGATTCTGATAGTTCTGCCTTTATAAGTTACTTGCCCTTTTCCCCCTTGCTGCTGTTAATATTCTTTGCTTAGTGAATTTGATGTTTTGATTATTATGTGCCAGGAGGACTTTCTGTTCTGGTCCAGTGTGTTTGGAGTTCTGAAGGCTTCTTGTATGTTCATGGGCATCTCTTTTTCTAGGTTAGGGAAGTTTTCTTCTACAATTTTGTTGAAAATATTTACTGGGCCTTTAAGATGTAAATCCTCGCTCTCATCTATATCTATAATCCTTAGGTTTGGTCTTCTTATTTTGTCCTGGAGTTCCTGGATGTTTTGGGTTACTAGCTTTATGCATTTTACATTTTCTTTGACTGTTGAGTCAATGTTTTCTATGGTATTTTCAGCACCTGAGGTTCTTTTTTCCATCTCTTGTATTCTGTTGTTGATGCTTTCATCTATGACTCCTGGATTGTTTCCAAGGTTTTCTATCTCCAGAGATATCTCACTTTGTGATTTCTATATTGTTTCTACTTTTACTTTTAGATCCTGGGTGGTTTTATTCAGTTCCTTTATTTGATTGTTTGTGTTTTCCTGTAATTCTTTAAGGGCTTCTGCCTGTTGACCCATGATCTCATGCATTTCTCTAAGGGCTTTTTGTGCTTCCTCTTTAAGGACTTTTACCTGTTGACCGATGTTCTCCTGTATTTCCTTTTTTTTTTTAAATTTATTTATTTTATGTATGTGAGTACATTGTAGCTGTCTTCAGACACACCAGGAAAAGGGCATTAGATCCCATTATAGATAGATGGTTGTGAGCCACCATGTGGTTGCTGGGATTTGAACTCAGGACCTCTGGAAGAGCAGATAGTGCTCTTAACCGCTGAGCCATCTCTCCAGCCCTCCTGTATTTCCTTAAGAGACTTATATAAGTCTTCCTTGAAGACCTCTATCAGCATCATGAGATACGATTTTAAATCCAACTCTTGCTTTTTCAGTGTGTTGGCATTTCCGTGACTTGCTGTGGTGGGAGAACTGGGTTCTGATGTTGCCATGTGGCCTTGGTTTCTGTTGGTAGGGTTCTTGTGCTTGCCCTTTGCCATCTGGTGCTAGTTGGTATTCTTGTCTCTGGCTGGAGTTTATTCCTCCTGTAGGCCTGTAAGCCTGTGTCCTTATTCCTCTAAGTTCAAAAGTGAAAGCACTGCTGGGAGATCTCTCTCTCTCTCTCTCCTGGCAGGCTATGCACAGAAGGCTGTGGAGTTTCCAGGCTCCCTAATTAAAATGGCTCACACACACACACACACACACACACACACACACACACACATATATATATATATATATATATATATATATATATATATATATTGGTTTTTCGAGACAGGCTTTCTCTGGGTAGCTTCGGCTGTCCTGGAACTCACTCTGTAGACCAGGCTGACCCAGAACTCAGAAATCTGCCTGCCTCTGCCTCTCAAGTGCTGGGATTAAAGGTGTGTGCCACTACCACCCGGCTAACAGATATTCTTCATATAGCTAATTATAAGTTTACTTATTAATAGTTTCTTCTCTCTCTCTTTCTCTCTCTCTCTTTCTCTCTCTCTCTTTCTCTCTCTTTCTCTTTCCCTCTTTCTCTCTCTTTCTCTCTTACCTCCCCCCACACCTTCTCTGATGATCTAAGATATATATTTAGAGGGCATTTTGGTTCTATATTATTGCAAAATAATAGGAGTAGGTCCATATCTGAAGCCTGTGAACTCCCCATGCATTCTTGGCCAGTTTCATAGCACCAAGCTGTTCCCCATGTGTAATGGACCTGTATAAAATCAGAGAACAGATGATTACCTTGTAACATTTGTGGTAATATTGTACTCCAGGCTGTATCTTGCCATAGAAATAGAAAAGCTCATCTGTGGAATAAAATCAAAGACCCTGAACTAAACCCACACACCTATAGGCACTGGATTTTTGACAAAGAAGCCAAAACTGATTATACAATGGGAAAAAGAAAGCATATTCAACAAATGGTGCTGGTCTAACTGGATGTCTGCTAGAAAAAGAATGCAAATAGATCTATATCTATCACCATGTACAAAACTCAAGTCTAAGTGGATCAAAGACCTCACAATAAAACCAGATACAATATATCTGATAGAAGAGAAAGTATGAAATAGCCTCAAATACACTTGCATAGGAGGCAAACTCCTGAACAGAACACCAATGACTCAGGCATTAATATCAACAATTCATAAATGAGACCTCATGAAACTAAAGAACTTCTATAAGACAAAGGATACTGTCATTAGGACAAAACAACAGCCTACAGATTGGGAAAAGATCTTTCCTACATCTGACAGTGGGCTGGTATCCAAAATAAATAAAGAACACAAGATGTTAAACACAACAAAGAAATAACCCAATCAAAAATAAGGTGCTAAAGAAAAAATTCTCAACAGAGGAATCTGAAATGGCTGAGAAGCATTTAAAGAAATGTTCAAAGCCCTTAATCATCAGGGAAAGGCAAAACAAAATGACTTTGAGATTCTACCTTATATTCATAAAAATGGCTAAGATCAAACACTCAAAGGAGAGCACATACTGGCGAGGATGTGGAGCAAAGGCAACACTCCTCTCTTGCTAGTGGGAGTAAAAACTTGTACAACCCTTTGGAAACCAATTTGGTGGTTTCTTAGAAAATTTGGAATAGTTCTACCTCAAAACTCAGCTATATAACTCCTGGACATATACACAAAAGATGCTCACCATAACCCCAGGTCATTTGTTTAATTATGTTCATAGCAGCTTCATTTGAAATAAGCAGAAACTGGAAACAACTCAGATGTCCCTCAACTGAAGAATGAAGCACAAGGGGAGGGTTCATATGTCATAAAAGCCAGGGAGCAAGGACTGAGAGAGGGAATGGAAATCAGCATGAGATGGAGGTAGGGATATATCTAGGATGTGCTAGAGACCTGGAATAGGGGAGTCTATGAGATTGACTATAGCTGAGTCTCCTAACAGTGGGGGAAATGGAGCCTGAAGTGGCCACTTCCTATAGCCAGGCTGGACTCCTGGTGGACAGATAAGAATACCAATCCATCTACAAAACCTTTTGACCCAAACGTGGTCCTGCTTACAAGAATTACAGGGACAAAGATGGAGCAGAGTCTGTGGGAATTGCCATCCAATCACTGGCCCAACTTGAGATCCATCCCCTGGACAAGATCCAGTCTCTGACAGTATTAATGAGATACTCTGTTATGCTTGCAGACGGGTGCTTAGCAATCTCAGGTTCTCTGAGATGCTTTACCCATCAGTTCATCTTAACTGACGCAGAAACCCAGAACCAAATATTAGATGGAACTCAGAACATCTTATGCAAGAGTTGGTGCCAGGATTGAGGAATCTGGAGAAGATAAAGACTCCACAAGAAGACCAACAGAGTCAATTAACTTGTACTCTTGGGGGCTTCCAGAAACTTAACCATCAACCAAAGAGCATACAAGAGTTGGACTTAGCTCCTCTCCCTGCACATATGTAGCAAATGAGCAGAATCGTCTTCATGTGGGTCCTGCAACAACTGGAGCAGGGTTTTACCCTAACTCTGTTGCCTGCCTATGGATCCTGTTGTCCTAACTGGGCTTTTTTGTCTCACCTCAGTTGGAAATGGTGTATCTTTTCCTGCAGTGACTTGAAGTGCGAGGATCCATTTTGCAATAAGAAAATACCAGGTGTCTCTTAAAAATAATAAAAAAGGCAGTGAATTATATGTATGATTTTTAAGTCCCAGGATTTTTTTGTTTTTTTATTTTTGTTTTGAAAAATGGCATTTATTTTTATTTCATGAGTATGTGTGAATATTCCCTGGGTGTGTTTGATGTACTCAGGGGCCTGAAGAGGACATTGGATACCTGGGGATTGAAGTTATAGTTGATTGTAAACTGCTATATAGATTCTGGGAACCAAATCCAGGTCCTCTGTAAGAAAACCAAACACTTTTAATCACTAAGCTTTTCTCTAGGACTCCATTTCCCAACTTTTAAAGATCATTTGAAATTTCAAATTATGACATAAAAATATTTCATAGCACTATGCACTGTTATTTTTATCTGTTCCAAATGCACCATTTCTTTAGATAAGAAAACTAGAGGTAATAAGTTTGAGTCTTTCTTAACAATTTTAGATTGTCATTGCAGATATAAAGCCATATCTGGTGTTTCCTTTCGTTTGCATATAGTATCATGGAAAAGTTGACTATATGTGCACACATATGCATGTGTGTTTATGTATAGAGAGCAAGAGTGGATGGGGTGTGTGGTTTAATACCACTAAGTGTTGCCACACAGGACTTTTTGTGTGGTCCCTGCAGTATGTTCCTGTATTCTATTTAGTCTTTGGACAAATATTTATAGTCTTGCATTTTCAAGCAATTCTGCTAGTTTTGAGTCTATGAAGTTAATTAAACCGTGGTTCCTGCAGGTGCTTATATTGGGACTCCTTTCACTGGTATACAAAGCACAACATTTTAAAATTATTCATTATTATATACAATTATTCTTTATTTGATACCCAAACAATGAGATAATCCATGTTTAAATGTACTTTTTAAAATTTTCATTTGGAAGTACTTTTCCCATATAATATTCTTGCACATGGAGATCTTAGTTTTATAGGAAAGGAGGTTTTTTATGCATATTTTCTTTATACATTTGGAGTCATTGATGAAGTGGCAAGGTTGGATGATTTAGTAGGTGGCAGAGAGATATACACAACATCTCTAGAAGTTGCCAAGATCAATATGAGCAAGATGTTGACTATCGTAAGTTTCAACATTTGGATTCATAAAGAACTGTGGTTTAGGACCAAGAGGCACTGATTTTCATTTCATTATAATATCGTGGACTGAATCATTGGCAACAGAACTTATCATACCATTCTTTTGGCAAGATAAAATTAAATGTGGTTCCACTTCATTCTGCAGTTATGTTGTCTATGGTCTGGGGTAGATTAAATCTGCTGATGAAAGTCTAAAGCCCACGAGTCTTAGTGGCCCTTCTGATTATCAATTAGATCTCAACCACTTTCACATGAAAGCAATGGGGACTCACCTTCATCAGTGGATGCCTGAAATATGGTGGTCAGTGCTAATGTCATCAGAACGGAAGGGAGGGACAGGATGAGGTTTTGGCTTCTTTCCCCATTACCTCGCCAGAGCAGGGTTCATTGTATTCTATGCACTAATTTTATTTGTATGGCTTTTAAAACCTTTATGAAAGGAACATAGTATGTATGGTAGAGTACATACAGTTCACTCTAAGCAAGCCAGGCACAATACTGGCAAAAGTTTTCTTCATAAAGCAGCTTTATTGAAATATATATCATATAATACACTATGCACTTCAAGTTCATAAATCCAAGTATTCTTACTATGTTATTTAGGTTGCATAATTAACATCATAATTGATTTGAGAATATTTTCATCATTCAGTAGAAATTTCAAAATCATGAGTGATCATCCTCCTCCATTATTCTCCATCTTTCCATTTGTCCTTTGTCTTCTTGCCTCGAGTCCCTCCTCTTCATGTTTCTGGCTCCAGGAAATTTATCAACCACTTTTATCTTCAAATGTTTGTCTTTTGACAGTTGCATCAGAGATGGTGGTGACATACTCTGTCCTCTGTTTTTTTAAATATATACTAATAAGATTGTCATTTATTGCCAAATACCATGTTCTGCATGTACGCAATTGTCTGTGCTATGCCTCATTACTAGAGAGAAGTAGGTTTTTATTTTTTAAAAAAATAAAAGCATCACTATGAACATGTAGCATGTTGGACTATGACCTTACAACAGATAAGCCATCATTAGGCAATGGGGATATTTTAACTTTATTGTAATCTTATGAGGGCACCATTGTACCTGTGTTCTAGCATTGCCTAAGACATTGTTATATAGCATGTATTGTGTCTGGTGTATCAGTTGGAACCATCTAAGTACAGCCTTAACATAAATCCATCTCCTAGAGACAAGGGTTTTGACCCATTCTTCTCTAAAGATCCCAGACTTAAAGATTCCTTGTCTATAATGGAAGGTCATTAGGACAACACAATATGCAGACCTTTCTATAGAAGATTTTTGAAAAAAGACTTACTTTATAAATCTAAAACAACAAAAATCTGGCATGAGAACAGAGATATGGAACCTATTCTCCTTTTGGTGAACTTGTTATGTCCATTAGGTGTTCAGATATTTCTCTCAGAAAGAATAAAATGGCCAAAAATGAAAGGCCAATGAAATGGATTTTTAATTACAGTACTTATCTCAGAACAGCTTTAATACTGTGGTTATTGTATGTACCAAGGCCTAGTGACAATCAGTTCTAACCACCTTCATTGCTTGATGGATACTTGGCCTGTGAAAGCATGCCCCGATACTCCACCACATAAGAAACGCTAAGCAAGCATGATATAGTTACGGATTTGTTCTTTTTAGTATACAATACAATGTAGTGATTTTTTTGCTACGTGGTCTTCATTTGTAGGATGTGCTTTTCAATCTCTTGATGTTTGTCTCTGGTTTATTAGTGTACATATGCAAAATTATGGGTTTCAATGTAACATTTTTGTATGATATTACACATTTTGATCATGTTACTACTGAATGACTTTCTTCCATCTCTCACCACCTATTTGACTCCTTTCTTATTTCAAGCATTCTGTATTCTATTTTCTCCTGTTTTCCACTTAGTTGTCTTCACTTTCTCCCCCTCTTCCTCCTCTTATATAGGACATGAGAGAAAATGTGCAGCATTTGTCTTTCTGAGTCTGGATTATTTCATTTAACATGATTTCCAGTTGCATTTCTGTCCTGCAAATGACCTAACTTCACCCTTTATGACTAAATACATTACTGTTGTATACATACACCACATTTTCTCTGTACATTCATCTGTTGATGGATCTCTAGGATAATTCTATAACTTAGCTATTGTGACTAGTACCTGGGTACTAGCTCTTGATTCTTTCTGAGATACTGTTGCTGGCTTGGTGTTCACACTGCCAGCACTGGCTGACTCTCCATCAGGGTATGCTGTTAGCAGATCCTGACTTAGATATCTTGGGTGAGCCAAGGTTCTTCTAACATTTATATGGGGAATTATATGTATGATCAGGAAGCAGGCTTCTAGAGTGTGCTTTCCTAAAATGCTACCCAAGTTTTTAGACACCCTTAGCTATGTTTTTTCTTAAGACCTCAGAGTTTTTACAATGACCTTCTTGGATAAAATGACATTACTCAACCAAAACCAACTTCTTGCCAAGATCTTCTATAAAATACTTAACAGAACTGCCATATAAACATTAAGCATATGTGTTTGGGTTTTCTGTTGGTGAAGTATTCACCGAAGGGCTCATTTTTCTAGAAAGGTAGAAAATGGGGTTTGGCAGCTTATTGGCCACACTTAATTGAAGTGAATGTGGAGAATAATAAATGCATATTAGAAAGTTGCAGAAGAATTCAGGCACTTATTGGCTCTTCAGGAGGAAGGAGGGAGCCCATAAGAAGTAGGGGCTATGTGTTCTTTTTCAATGTAACTCTAAAGCCATTGTTCAATTAATCTTACCATTTTGAAAGAACATTGCCTAGAAGACAGTCAGGATTAAGGAAAGTGACTTTAAAAGCACACATTTCTAATTTAAACAATCCCATATTTAGAAAACTTACTACCATTTCTCTCTTCTACACACTTCTTTGTAGGAAAGGAAGAAATAGGGCCCAATTCTGACATTGTCTTGATCAGCCAAGCACATTCCAAAGCAGATGGCCCAGAACAAAACTGTATCTTACATCAGTGCTATATTCTTGGAGTATGCCTTGGGGACTACTGACACAGATAGGAGGCTTAGGAAAGTGTTATACCCACTCAGAATCACCAACAGTAGAACATCAAAAGCTGTAGATTTGACAGTTGATGTTAGGGTGCTGTGTGTGGAGCACTTATACCTCTATATGTGTAAGCCCAAAAGATTACTGTAGTCACTGGGATTTATAGACTAACTGTGCATAGACCATCAGGTGAGGAACCACCAGACTGATTTCCAGAGCGGTTGTACCATCTTTCACTCCCACCAACAGTGGAGGAGTGTTCCTCTTTCTCCACATCCTTGCCAGCACCTGTTGTTTCTTGAGTCTTTAATCTTAGCCATTCTGACTGGTGTGAGGTGTAGTTCCTCAGAAAATTGGGCATGACACTTCCAGAGGACCCTGTTTTACCACTCCTGGGCATATACCCAGAGGATTTCCCTGCATACAATAAAGACACATGCTCCACTATGCTCATAGCAGCCTTATTTATAATAGCCAGAAGTTGGAAGGAGCCCAGATGTCCCTCAAAGGAGGAATGGATACAGAAAATGTGGTATATTTATACAATGGAATACTATTCAGCAATTAAAAATAATAAATTCATGCAATTTGTAGGCAAATGGTTGGATCTGGAAAATATCATCCTAAGTGAGTTAACCCAATCACAAAAGAATACACATGAAATGCAATCACTGATAAGTGGATATTAATGAGCCCAGAAGCTCTGACTACTCAAGGCACAATTAGCAAATCAAAAGATTCTCAAGAAGAAGGAAGGAGAGGTCCTGAAAAGACTGGATCCAGTTTTGTAGGAGAGTACCAGAACAAAGAAATGGTGGGGGGGTGATTGGGGAATGGGCCGGGGGAAGAGGACTTATGGGACAATTGGTGAGGGGGGAACTAGGAAAGGGGAAAGCCTTTGGAATGTAAACAAAGAATATAGAAAAAAAAAAGATTCCCAAGAAGAAGGAAGGAGAGGACCCTGGTCCCGAAAAGATTGGATCCAGTTTTATAGGAGAGTATCAGAACAGAGAAATAGTGGGGGGAGGTGATTGGGGAATGGGCAGAGGGAAGAGGACTTATGGGACATATGGTGAGGGGGTAAACTGGGAAGGGGGAACGCCTTTGGAATGTAAACAAAGAATATAGAAAGTAAAAAATTAAAAAAATGCTTCACTACAAAAAATAAAAAAGAACATCAGGTGAAACATTGCAGGGTATACATAATGTTGAGGTATGCATATAAGGGAATCTATCTGGAACAAAAAACCACAAGACATCATACAAGTGTCCACTGAATCTCTGACAGTAGAGGGATGGGCCGATGGAGGCAGCATTAGTCAGTGACTCCATTAGGGGAGAGAATGTAGGAATGGTAAAGACATGCAGCAGGAGAGGTGGAACTTGTCTCCTTATGTGAGCATCTGCTGCTTAGACAGCACCATGGTGGGGCTGGGGTTCTTACCTAAGTCCACCACGTTGAATTTGCAGGTGAGTGTTTACCTGAAGCTTACCACCTCACAATGCAGAAGGATTCTTTCTTTCTTTCTTTCTTTCTTTCTTTCTTTCTTTCTTTCTTTCTTTCTTTCTTTCTCTCTCTCTCTCTCTCTCTCCCTTCCTTCCTTCCTTTCTTCCTTTCTTTCTCTCTCTCTCCTTCCTTCCTTTCATCTATCTATCTATCTATCTATCTATCCATCCATCCATCCATCCATCCATCTATCCATACACCCACCCACCCATCCATCTATCCATCATCTATCTGTCTGTCTATCTATCTATCTATCTATCTATCTATCTATCTATCTATCTATCCATTATTGTTGATGAATTCCACTATTATTTGCTCCTGCAGGCTTAGAAAATCCCAAGGACCAGGGTCCACTCTCTCTGTTTGCCTTGAGCTGCCATGTCTGATCTCTCCAGGATTTCCCTGGATCATTTCAGTGACAAGAGGGAATTTCCTGGTGGGGTTAGAGACTGTATTTTTAAATTGTGGAAACAGAACAACTACTGCAAGATTTTGAAATTTGACAGAAGCAGACAGCATTCTCCATCTCTATGATGAAACTTTGCCCAATTTCTTGGACCTTTAAATACCACAGATAAGCTTAGCTTTCTGGCTGTCAGGGAAGGGGCTCACACTGAGATCTGTGGAGGCTCAAAGTGACACCTGCTCAGAGGCTGCCAGAGATCGGAGTCTCAAACCCAAATTCCCCTGTTCCCTAATTAGCTTGATGCTAAACCTCTGCTGTAAGATTTGTCTTCAGTAAATCCAGATATATTAGTAATTTAGCATCACTCCACTTCCCTGTGGTGTGATCTTCTGTAGGTGAGTTCACCTTTCTGAATTCTGGCTTTCTTCTTTGTAATGTCAGGATAAATGTCATTTAGAGCTCAAGAGAGTTTGCGGAGCACACATTTAGTTTTAATGGCTCCATATTATCCCAAAATAACTAGAAATGCATAGGTTATCACCTATAGGTTTTACAGAGGACCATTCGATGGGTGCTCTAATACACCTAGAGGAGTGTGAGGCAGTGTGAAAAATGATTCATTAATTGTACATGTGCATAATGCAGTACATCCACTACAGGTCAGGAGAGAGTAAAGTAAAGGTAGATTGAATGGATCATGAAAATCCTATAATTCTTAGATTCCTCCTAGGTTGCCAAATGAGAGTGGGGTAGAAGGAAAGATGTCTGGTATCGGCACTACTACCAAGTTAACTGTAGATACATTTTTGTGAGAACTTTGTTAAATTCTAGCCACAACTGATTTATAGACTAGCCATATTTCTTACTTTATTTTAATTTTTTAAACAATTTTAGGCATGTATATATAATGCATTGTGCTATTCATCCCCCTAACTCATATCTCAGCTTATTACCTCATGTGCACCGACTCTCATCCTATCCTACTTTTATGCCTGTTTGGTGCAGGTGGTTACAGATGCTGTGTGTTTGTGATTGCAGTGGCCATGAAATAGCTGGAAGATACAATTTTATAGCAAATTTCTTCTCTGTATTTTTTTTAAACTCAAATTCTTTCCATTCCCTCTTCCACCAAATTCTATAGGCCTTGGAGACAGTGATGTAGGTGTCTTGTTTAAGGCTTTTCCTCCACTGGAAACCTACTCTCAGCACTTTGTTCAGTTACAAGTCTCCACATCAATTCTTGCTTCATTCAATGAAGATTTCAGACCAAGGATGAAAATAGCAATAGTCTACTAGAATAAAGATAAACATTTAGAAAGCAATTTGAATACAAGTTCACTTGGCAAAATATAAGTAGGGTATTTTCACTTAGGACCTGTGATTCCCCCAGTGACAGGCTTTTACTGGCTTACAGCATCAGGATGTACATCATCCCGTGGAACAATGCTCACTAAATACTTCTACAATACTCTGTTGAATGGATCTTATTTTTCCATTTGTTTTTACCCAAATGCTAGAGACACATTTTCCTCAGGTTCAATGACTCGAGAGTGGCTTGTGATACCTAAGTTTCTGAAAATGTCTTCCATGGCCAAGGAGGCAGGGCAGTTTAGAGGGGGAGTTAAAGCAACCAATGAAGGTTATGCATCCAGGGATTTGTGACATAGAAATCTAGAAGTTCTGTGAGTGAGACAAGGGAGCTATGACTTTTGGAAGCAGGTAAGACCACATGGTGTATGAATTGATCAATAGCAAGGGAGCTAGGGCTCAGCTAGAAAACAGACAAACCCAGAACAAAGTTATGCAAATTCCTGTCCACGGGAAGCACAACGAAGAGCCCCAACCTTTCTTTCTTTGTCCATTACTTTTTATCTGGTGCTTCCCATGGGCCAAAATAAAACAAATGTACACAAAAATCAGAGAGCTGGGTAGATAACCAGGACCATGGCAAATAGAAAATAAAACACTATCACAGTGAGAAGATAGTAATATACCTAGAAAAATCTATTCATAGAATTCAGCAGTCAGTGTTTTTGTAGAGGAAGCAGTCCTAGACATCCAAATAATCAGATCTCTGAATAAAAACAAACAAGACAGAACAAAAACCTCAATCAACTAAAAACCAAAAACAATAAAAAAACAAACAACAGGCATCGAATGTCTTCTGCTTCCTGGTTGAGACATCCCTCTCCTTTGGCCTGATCTGATCATTATTGTGTTTAGTGATTAAAGTCTCAGCATGCTTTGTCTATACATTATTGGCTTTTGGTAATCTGTAGAGTTTTGAAGAAACCGAGCCTCAGTTCTCTTCTAGGGTAACTTCCATGTGAGAGTTATACAGAGAGAGCAGAGCCAGTGAAGGAAAGGCCTTCATTGGGCATCACCTATGTTCTGGATAGGCCTGAATGACTTACCTGCCTTATCACCTTCATAGAAGTTGAGGTTTCATTTTTCTGGATTGACACTCTGGGTCTCTTCCATTTATTGAAATTGATATTCAGTTCTTGTGTATGCCTACTTAATGTATTTCACTTGCCATGTTCGAGTTTCTCTAGAAATCACTGAGGGCATCTTCACGTTGTGGAAATATAATCAAACAAAACATTTGGAGGAAAAACTGAGCTGCAAATGACCTAGGACCATTTAAAGCACCATCACATTTTGCAGATGGAGCAAATGGACACAGCTCCAACTGACTGGCCATTGCCAAATGGCCCAGTAAGGTCATGAGGACACCCACATCACTACTGGCATGCTTTCAATGGCAGGTGGACGTGTTCTGAATATAAACTGCCAAACAGATCATATTGCTATACTCAAGGGTCCATGAGCTCTGCCTTAGCCTCTCTCATTCTTCATGAATGCTCTAAGAGGAATGGGGAATTCCTATCACCTCATAGAATTCAGGTGGTGCAGTTCTGAGACTCATGTTTAATGACTCAGACTGCTTCAATATTCTCAGCTTCACCACAAAGCCAAGGACTCTCTGCTTGCAATACTGGAAAAGGAGTTGACTTTTAGTGGGAACAGACCGCAAACTAGTCATTGTTTTTGAGCAATTTACATTGACTAATTGAGTTCTCAGGCACACCCTATGAGATAGATACTGTTATTACGTCTGGTTTTCCTTATGAGGAACCTAAGCTAAGAGGTCAGGTGGACTGCTCAAATTCACAGAGTTGGTAAGCAGATATGCTGAAATTTAAATTTAAATGTCAATCTTTTTACTGCTTAGCCCTCCTTTTTGACCAGGGAGCTCTGGGTGCCCATTTCTTTCATTCTTTTCCCCCCTTTTTTGCAATGTTTATGCTACATTTTGTTGTATTACCATATCAATATGGAATATTTTCTTTCCTGCGTCTCCTCTAATACATAGCTCCAAGTCCTCCTGTCTATTTCACAAAACAAGAGGGATTAGTTTTGGAGTTACAATGACTGGTTATTCTCTGTGTCATCATCAGCCTCTAATTGTGGCCTCAGAGTTGACAGATGAATAGCCTTTCACCAGCCCCTTAACTGGACAGCTTAACGCAGAGTATAAATTGCAACCTTGAACCTCCAAGTTCAAAATACACTAATTTGATGGGACTAGTAAACATTACACCGTGTTCTGAGACTCTGAAGAATCTAGCCAAGATTTTCCAGGAAGAACATCATCTAACTATTGTTAAAATGTGAGAAAGCATAATATTTACAGCAAAATTTTTCCTCACATGGCACTGGTAGAAGGACACAGTACTTTTCCCTCTGTTAGAGCTGAGAAACAGAAATCTGGTGAACAACTTGCTTCAATTGAGAAGCCAAGACCTATGGGCTTGTCAGCTTTACTCTCTCCCCAACTAGCTGTATGGCCTTGGTTTTGTCTATTTTTTCCTCTGTCTGCAGCACATAGGCTGGTTTTGATTCCTGATTTCTTTATCAGCTTTGAAATTCTGTAATTTATTAGGATGAAAGTGAGTTGATCCTAATTAAAAGTTATTTTGTAGATGGAAGTTCAAATATACATTTGAGGTTAGTTTAGTGGATACAAATGGATTTAAGAAATTTTAAAAGGTATAGAATTTAAAGTAATAAACAGCAATAAGAATAATGCCTTGGGTACTAAGGCTGAACAGTCACTAATACTAAGTTTAGAACCCAACAATCCCCAGTGATGCAGCTAACATCAACCCAAGATTCCATGGACTACATGTCACAGCTCTTTAACTTTTACCCACAGAACTTTCTGCTAGCAAGAACATGTTGTTTCCCAGTGAAGCCAGTCTGGAGGTAGCTCAGTGACTCATGGGCTTGGTGAACTCAGAGCATCTGGGTTGCTAAGATACAAAGAGATTGAGCATATCAGCCAGGACTCCTGATTTTCAAATTAGTACACTGTCTAGGCTGCGTTCTACTTCCTCCAGTGACAGTGACTTGTCACCCTACCATAAAGACAGAAGTCTCTGGTACTGACTTCTTTCTATAAACACAACATTCATTCCCTTTGTTCCTCTGGGGAGGTAGGAATGATAGATTGTTGCCATAGCAACAGTAAAAAAGTCAGGAAATGTTTTACATTTTGCCCAAGAGCAACTGCTAACTAGTTGAGAGGTGTACCTGTACATTCTTCAGCTTTCCCATCCCACTCCTTATCACCTCTCCAACCTAGTTCCCTCCCTCCATCTGCCTCCTATGACTATTTCACTCCCTCCTTCTGAGTGAGACTCAAGCATTCTCCCTTGGGCCTTCCTTCTTGTTTAGCTTCTTTGGGTCTGTGGAGTAGAGTGTGGGTATCCTGTATTTCATGGCTAATATCCCCTTATGACTATATACCATCTGTGTCCTTTTGGGTCTGGGTTACTTCACTCAGGGTGATATTCTCAATTTCCATCCATTTGCCTGCAAAATTCATGATGCCTTAGTTTTAAATAGATGAGTAGACTTCCATTGTGAAGATGTACCACATTTCTTCATCCATTCTTCAGCTGAGGGACATTTAAGTTATTTCCATCTGGCTATTACAAATGAAGCTGCTATGAAGATAGTTGAACAGGTAGGTGTATCTGTGGTATAGGGGGCATCTTTTGGGTATATGCCCAGGAGCGGTATAGCTGGGTCTTGAGGTAGAGCTATTCCCAGTTTTCTGAAAAATGGCCAACTTGATTTCCAAAATGGTTGTGGAACTTTGTACTCCCATAAGCAATTAAGGCATGTTCTTGCTTCAAATCCTTGACACCAGATGTTGTCACTTGAGTTTTTAATCTTAGCCCTTTTGATAGGTGTAAGATGGAATCTCAAGAGTCATTTTTATTTGCATTTCCTTGATGACTAAGAGCAAGACAAACACTGGATGGAGCTTGGGGACTCTTATGGAAGAATTGAGGGAAGGATTGAGAGCCCAGAAGGGGATAGTAACTCCACAGGAAGACCAACAGAGTCAATTAACCTGGGCCCTTGAGGCACGCAGAGACTGAAGCACCAACTAGAGAGAAAACAGACTGCTGCACATATGTAGCAGATAACCAGAGCAGGGGCTCTCCCTAACGCTGTTGCCTGTCTGTGGAATCTGTTCCTTTAACTTGGTTTTCTCGTCTGGCTTCCGTGGGAGAAGTGTCTAGCTCTGTAGGGGCTTCATGTGCCAGGGTTGGGGGATACCCTGGGGTCTCCATTGTCTCAGAGGAGAAGGAAACATGGATTGGGGGAGGGACTGTGAGGAGAGAGAGAGGGGGGGTAGGGAGAGAGAGAGAGTATGGTGTGCTGGCTGCTTCAAATCTGAAGGTAAGGACTTCTCACACTCCAGCAGTTCATAGATTATAGATGAGGGAGATTTTAGGGTGGGCATGGATGGTAGTTGAGTTGGTCAGCTCACCAGATCTGCCGTACCTGCACCACCAGGGTGAGCTATCTAGCACTGTTCCAGGTTAGCTCACGCAATGCTCACCCTACCCCTTGCCAGCTGCAGCTCTCCTGTTCTCACATCCCCAGGGCCAGCTCACTGGCACTCATGTCCCAAGAGCCTCTACTGCAGGATCTCTATGACACAGGGTAGCAGCAGGTAAGGATCCAGTACTGATGACATAGCAGAAGCCAGAGGGCTTAAACAAAACCAATGACTCATTGCAACGAACATTTCCAATTCAAGATGTGTGGACAAATGGTATATTCTGTGGGACACGCTGTGACACAGTATGGTACCACTCTCATGATGAGATGTTTTGTATGCTTTGTTTTGTTTATTTTTTATTTTTGTTTTTTAATTTTCTTTGAGAGGGGTGGTTGCAAGGTCAGAGGGTGGAAATGAAGTGGTGGGGAGATGAAAGCATTTGGAGTGTGTGATGTGAAACTAACAAAGAGTAAAAAATTAATAATAATAATAATAATAATAATAATAATGAGGAGGAGGAAGAAGAAGAAGAAGAAGAAAAGAATAAGAAGAATAAGGAGAACAAAAAGAATGAGAATGAGAATGAGAATGAGAATGAGAATGAGAAGGAGAAGGAGAAGGAGAAGGAGAAGGAGAAGGAGAAGGAGAAGGAGAAGGAGAAGGAGAAGGAGAAGGAGAAGGAGAAGGAGAACGAGAACAAGAACAAGAACAAGAAGAGCAAAATGTAGGATACACAAGCCACGGGAGCAAGCCAGTAAGCAGCAGTCTCTATGACTTGTGCATCAACTCCTGCCTCCATGTCCTGTGCTTCTAGAGTTCCTGCCCTCACTGCTTTTGATGATGAGTGGTTACATGGTGCTGTGAGTGAGATAAACTGTTTGCTTCTCAAGTTGCCTTTTGTCATGATGTTTCATCACAACAGTGGTAGCCCTACCTAAGACAGACATGATGACTTTTTTGTTTATCAATTTTCATAAAGTTTATTATTTCCTGTGCTCTTCTGACAGGGTTTCTGTGTACAGTATTTCATTAAGTGTTTCCTGGAATCCTGGCTTGGTTATCATGACTTTCCTTAGCTTGGACTTTGAGTCCAATGTCCTAGTCCTCGGTCCATGTTAAAAGATTGCTTTCCTAGATTTAGCAGTTCTAGTTGCAGCTGTTTGCTTCCATGGGATGAAATGAACTGTTCCATCCTCAACAGGCTCTTAAAATGGCTGATGAGAGATCCCATATTTTTCTCACCTATTTGCCATTGCAGACGAGTTGGCAATTTTCCCTTATTGATTTGGTATTATTTATTTCATATTTTGATATCTTGACTATGTTGCTCTGTGGAGAGTGAGTTTTGTTCAGACTTTACAGTTAGACAACTTTTTATTATGTATCATGCATGTCCTGAGACTCAGATTGGTGATGTTTTTTTCCTGTGAAAAAGTGAATTTGAAGTAGGTTTAGCTCTTCTGAGCACAGCAGGGACCTTTCATCTCATGCAGCTGTGGAGACCACTTCTCTGGACCACGTTGCTACTGAAAATATCATCAATCAATCATCGAGTATTTCTCGGGACAGCAACTTGAGAATTAAGTGAGGTCGTCGATGTGGCAAGTTAGAAGGAAGTATGGTACAGAGGAGGGAAATGGGTTTGGAGACGTTTCTAAATATGCTTGAAGCTTGGTACTGCTTCTTATGAACCATATAATCTTGACAAAATGGCTTGAATTCACAGGTGTCTGCTGTTCTGCTTGCATTACTAAGATAAATAGCTACTTCCTCATTGGGAAAAGCACTAATTTTCTCTCTCTTTTTCAATATGTAAAAATTTAAAAAATAAGCTAGGTCATGGCAGCAAATGCCTTCAATTTCATCACCACAAACACAGAGGCAGCAGAATTCTCAGAGTTCAAGGTCAGGTTGGTCTGTACAGTGAGCTCCAGAATGAGCCATGTCTCTGTAGTGAGAACCTGATATTTTTTAATTAAAATATGATGAATTAAAATGCAATGAATCATTATCAAGTGTCAGCTAATCCTTTGTAAGGCCTTGGCATTGCACATGGCAGTGGGAGAGTGAGGATAGGCATGGCTCCTTCTCTCCTAGCAGATGCAAGACAAACTGACAAATTAGTTAAGATAACAATATAGAAGTTGGCTAGAGGCTTTTGGGCTTCACAACAACTCCATAGGAGAGATGAAGATAACATGTATTGGGTACAAAAGAACAAGCAGAAGAATACGTAGAAGATTAAGTAGAGAGAACAGTTGTGGTGCATGGAATTGTAGAAGCAAAGGATGCAGACTTTACGCAAGGCAGCATAAAGGCTGCTATGACCAGACTGGACACAAAGTAAAGGAAAACAATGAATAATGCAGGAAGAAGGTTATTTAAAACCAAGTTAACTAATTTACTTATATTGCTAGATAGGACAAAATGGTTTAAATGTTTTCAGTAGGAGGGCGATAATATTGGGAGCTAGAACTGTTAACATTTCTTCTTTATCAAATTCCCATGCAGTTGTTGGCACAGAGCTGATGTTTGTGGATACTCAGTGATGATATATGAAATAATGGATAGATGTTTATGGAGCACTGGTCTGGCCATGGTATGTGTAATGTTGACAGCTATATGAATGTAGACACTTAAGCTGGAGCTAAGTAGCTAATCTTGGTCAGTGGAAACAAAGAATGCTAAGCAATTAATGAGGCAAATTTGGTCAGGCTAGGTTTGTGGTTGGATTTGGGTGTTCCAAATGATTTAGGCTCAATGGAAATAGTTTTTCCTTTTCATTAATAGTTTTTATGTGAGCTCTTGGAAATACAAAATGTATACATGCCTATGGAAAACAAAGCAATATAATTCATTCCTTTTAAAGGCTCCTGACATTTGCACATTTTTTCTCTTTTAGACTACTTTCTAGAACTAAGAATATATGCATATGTTTGTGTGTGTATATATGTGTGTGTATATATATATATGTATATATATACATATATATATATTCACTATTGAGAATGTGCATGTGTGAACACACACAGAACACACACATAAAACTACATAAATCATAAGTATTATACATGCCATAATATATATAATAAATGAATATAATATACATGAGAAATGAATTTGTAATAATCTACATGGAAATATTTGTTTTGTTTTGTTTTGTTTTGTTTTGTTTTGTTTTGTTTTGTTGAGAATCAGTGGTAACTCAATAGCTTGGTGCATCAAGTAGAATTCTAATCTTGTAAGCCATATTAAATCTTAATCCTCCAGTGAAGAATCCACCAGGATTCACCATCTAAACTGGGAGTCACTAGTCGCTACATCTTGTCTTCTCGCTGTCCCAGTCCAAAGACTCTTATCTCTCTCCTGCTTCCTCTCTTCCCCTACCCAACCTGGAAATCTCACTGACTCACCCAGTGATTCCTTTATTTGTTAGAAGGTTCAGAAGTCACCTGAGTAAGTGACTCATTCCTCATTCCAGACATTTCTCCTGGGAAAGCAGAATTAACATAAAAATGCAAACAGTACCAGGGCCATCCACAACACTTTTGGTCCACTTAAAAGACTCTTTTATCTCAGATATAAATTGAGCACAACTGTTACCATTTTGTAATTTATATAGTACAAGATAGACCTAATACCCAGTCCATCATTTTTGTCAATTAAATAGAACATTCTGTCATCTATCCTAACTTAAAAGACGTATAGATCCATATGTTAAGTCCTGGTTTAGCTTGTATACTATCTTTAAACTATCTTCTCAAATATATTTTCTAAATGCTAAATGGCCTGGGTTGGCTATGAGACTATAAGTAGTCTTTCAACCCTGTCAGAAATCCAAGAGTGACTAATACTAATCTGAAAATATAGGGAGCCTAACACAGCTTCCAGAACTGAGACAAATTATAGAGACAGCTGCCTATGTATACAACCCCAGTAAGTCAGGAATTTGGAGTATCAGTCTTCAGCCTTCTGGCTCAGAATATTCTGACAGACCTTGAAAAACAGGTATTATTAAAGACTAGTTTGTTCTGTCTTGGCAGAACTAAGATGTCCTAACCTGTAACTCATGTCCTCTCAAGGATGGTGTAGGTGCAGGAGAGATAGGCAATTCTGTCCAGTGGCCATCTAGACACAATGTACCACTTCACATGGAGGTAGAGATGCTCAGCTCCATCTTTGTATCCATGAATGGAAAGCTGTTAGGTGCTGTCTCAACAAGTGAATAAATAACATTAAATGTCACATCTGTAGATTTCTGAAATTTTTTGCAAACCAACTATCTATGTAAAGTAATCTGGACTGTTGTCTGTTAACTACCCTCAGATATTTATCATTAAAAGATCTGAAAACACCCTATCAATAAACTCAGGGCCGTGAATTTGCTATCTGGCCCTTAACTCATAGGCTTAAACATCTTAGATCAATTTATAATAACAGTTAAAGAAGAACTGGATCTAAGCCTTGTACTTTTAATAATTATTGTATCAATAGAAGAAATTTATACCAATGAAAACCTTGATTGTGCATCAAAATAAATTCTGTACCAAATTAAGAAATTATACCTTCAACTTAATAACAATTATAAAGGTTTCTACCATGTGAGAGTAAGGCTGCACAATCAATTCTTGCTATTTCCTCCCTGTTCCAATTATGTGCATTTCTAAATTCCCCAGAAAGACAACTTTAGAATAATCACCTCCAGTCCCAAAGCCCAGCTAACTGGGATAACAACTCTTCAGAACTTCTTCAAGCTGAATATGGTTGTTGAGATATCTTTGAAGGGGAGGTAGGGAAAATGGAGAGTTGGTTGGCCTTAAGAAGGCCACACCAATGATTGTTTTAGTCTCTGATCTTCTATGTCCTGACTGGATCCAGTTGAAAGTCATCAGGAGTTCAAGCAGGTCAGTTCAGCATGTCTGAAGATGAGACTCACCGAGGCTGGATATTCTGTAATATACAAATCTCAAAACAAAATTTTAGTATCATCAAGATAACTTTTTTGTTTGATTCTCTGGAATCTAGTTCTTCAAGGCGCCCCTTTCATCTTATCTGATCCACATTGCTCTGGAAGGTATATAGACACTAACCACCTTTTCTAAAACACAAAGATAAAACCTCTCTCCTACATCAGCATATCCTAGATCTAGTAACCAGAAAGCCTTTATTTTGGCCTCTCTCCCAGAGGAATAATAAACAACAAAACTAAAAATCACACCCACTTTTAAAATTATAAACAATCCAAAACAGATGTAGTAAGCTAAAATACTGTCTGTGCCTATGCTTAGTTAGACATTTTCTATTTTGCCATGCAGGATAATAATCCAAATTTCCCATGGAACCCATGTTAGAGAATATGAGTTAGTTATCCTGCAAACCTTATTATACCATCTTTAAATCAAGTGATTCAGGGCTGGAGAGATGGCTTAGTGGTTAAGAGCACTGATTGCTCTTCCAAAGGTCCTGAGTTCAATTCCTGGCAACCACATGGTGGTGAACAACCATCTTTAATGGGGTCTGGTGCCCTCTCCTAGTATGTCTAAAGAGAAAAATGGTGGTGTACTTATATGTATAAAACAGATAAATAAATCTTAAAATTGATTCACACTTCTACTTATACCTGCTTATAAGCAGGCAGCCAGTCAACCAGGATTTAAACCCAAAATTATACAGAATTTGAATGTTCTACAAGACTTATTAGGGCAACAGATCTTTATGCTATCTTTTAAGCAATAAATTCAAACTTTCACTAATATCTGCCTATAGGAATCAGGCAGTTTTTACTTTTTAAGATCTGTGCCTAGTGCAGCCATCCTATTATACCATCTATCTGTTGAGCTTTCTACCTGGAGCCCCAGACATTTATTAATTAGTATCTGCTCATAGCAGGTAATTATCACTGCCCTCTTTACTTGAAGTCAGTGACTAATTTTCCCTATCCTAGTTCTGAAACAACTAGGACGAAATTCCCCACATGACTTGTACAAAATCTGTATGTAATTCTATCCTAAAAGCAAATAATCCCAAAATAAATTCCCAGTTAAATCAATTTCTGCTCCAAGCTATAGGCAGCTTCCATTCTCTGGCTTTCTGACTTAGAGCAGCCATCTTGTCTCTTTCCACAGCAAGGGACTTCAGAGTCCTCTTTCTTTGTTTCAAGGTTTCCACAGGCTTGAGTCCATGTGACTTGTCCCAGCACCACCTTTCTGTCATTTAGAAAAGAAAACTCTATTAGGCTAATAATCTCAAGTTTCTAGTAGATTCTTGCCCAACTCCTTGGTTTGCCTCCTATTGTGGGAAATAATATAAAACGAATTCATGCAATTGCTGGCCAGTTACTGGCAGTCATTGGCCTGCCTGTTCTCATCTTGTGGAGACTCTCTGACTCAGAGCTCTAAAATCTCCTCACCCAGCTTGCTAAATTCCCACTATCAGGTCACTACCACTCCAGCTCCATTTATCAAAACTCCCACGGCCTTTTGTGGTGTACTTCTGGAAAACCTACTCTTTGCCTCCGTACCTTTCTCTCTGGAACCCAGTAGAACCACTGAGTGAAGGAAAACACTACGCAAAACTTATGGGACTTATTGGGAGAGGGGAACCGGGAAAGGGAAAATCATTTGGAATATAAACAAAGAATATAGAAAATAAATAAAATAGAATAAAATAAAATATATTAAAAAAAGAATCAATAGTAACTCAATCCCTGGGCACAACTAGAATCCTAATCTTGTAAGCCATATTAGATCTAAGCCTTTGGTGGCAAATCTGCTAGGATTCTCCATCCAAGCTGGGAGTCACTAATAGCTTCATCTTGTCTTCTTGCTGTCCTCGTCCAAAGGCTTACATGACATTCTTAGTAAATTGCATTGTGGTATAATTTTCATAAAATAAAATGTATGATTTAAAGTGCAGTGCTTATTGAGATTTTTCAGAAAACAATTTCATCTAATTTTAAAATATAGGAGTGGAATCATGCTAACTGTACAGGTTAAATTCTTAATCCAAAAGTTGGAATTCATAAGGGCTCCAAATTAACTAAAAAAGACAAACTTGTTGCAAACAGGATCTACAAGTGGAAAACTCATTCATATTTGTGCATAAAATTGCTTTATAATTGCATGATGAGGGGGGACACTGGGAAAGGGGAAAGCCTTTGGAATGTAAACAAAGAATATAGAAAATAAAATAAAATAAATAATTGCATGAAATAATTGAAAGCATTCCACAAAGTACCTTTAGGCTACACTTAAAAATATATGAACACAAGTAAATTTTGTGTTTAGATCCCTTATGATAATTTACATGTAGCCAAATATTCTGTAATTTGAAGGAATCTAAAATCTCACATTCCAGGTGAAAGTATTCACTCTACAGCATTCCATATTTTGTTCAGACATTTGGGAATACGTGAGAGATATTTTGTTCATGGCACTGAGGCTGTTTTTAAATGATTTCATGGCTCCCTAATATAGGAACCGCCATTCATCAGCTAGTTCTCTGTTGATGGATACAGAAGCTCCTTTTCCCTGTTACAGTGAAGATGGAACAAGAAAGAGCTGTTCTCCACCTGAGATGTTTTCATTTCTGTTTTTCTACACTGGACTCCTAGAAGTAGAATCAATTAGATGAAAAGCAATAGAGGCCACAATGTTGTCTTCTGAAGCTATCCTAACAATTCAAGTCGTATAGTTAAAAATACACCCTCTTGACCCTGGCATACCACTCCTGGGCATATACCCAGAGGATTCCCCTGCATGCAATAAAGACACATGCTCCACTATGTTTATAGCAGCCTTGTTTATAATAGCCAGAAATTGGAAGGAGCCCAAATATCCCTCAAAGGAGGAATGGATACAGAAAATGTGGTATATTTATACAATGGAATACTACTCAGCAATTAAAAATAATGAATTCATGCAATTTGTAGGTAAATGGTTAGACCTGGAAAATATCATCCTGAGTGAGCTAACCCAATCACAAAAGAATGCACATGAAATGCAATCACTGATAAGTGGATATTAATGAGCCCAGAAGCACTAAATACTCAAGACACAAATAGCAAGTCAAATGATTCCCAAGAAGAAGAAAGGAGAGGACCCTGGGCATGTAAAGATTGCATCCAGTTTAGTAAAGAAACCGAGGGGGGAGGAGGAATGATTGGGGAATAGTTGGGGGGGAGAAGAACTATGGGAACTATGGTGGGTGGGAACTGGGAAAGGGGAAAGCCTTTGAAATGTAAACATAGAATATAGAAAATAAAAATAACTAAAAAAAAAGAAATTAAAAAAAATACACCCTCTTTCAATCATTTGAAGCAGTTAGTCGCTTTAATTTATGTTTCCCGACCACTAGAATGAGTAAATACTTATTATTTTTATTGTTCTTTTCTGTTTCCACTGGGGATAGCCTTTTCTCACATTTTTAACCTCTTTTTCTTCATATTGGTTTTTAAAAATTTTTTTATTGGATATATTCTATATTTACATTTCATTTCCCCTTTCCTGGTTCCCTGCCCCGCAAAAGGTCCCACATGCCCTTTTCCCTTCCCCTGTTGCCCCATCCACCCCTTCCCACTTCCCTGTTCTGGAATTCCCCTACACTGATGCTTTGAGCCTTTCCAGAACCAGGGTCCACTCCTTCCTTCTTGTCGTACATCATTTAGTATGTGAATTGTGTCTTTGTGTCCCAAGATTCTAGGCTAATATCCACTTATCAGTGAGTGCATACCATGGGTATTCTTTTGAGACTGGGTTACCTAACTTAGTATAATGTTCTCCAGCTACATCCATTTGTCTAAGAATTTCATGAATTCATTGTTTCTAATGGCTGAATAGTACTCCATTGTGTGTGTGTGTGTGTGTGTGTGTGTGTGTGTGTGTGTGTATATATATATATATATATATATATATATATATACACCACACTTTTTGTATCCATTCCTTTGTTGAGGGATATCTGGGTTCTTTTCAGCTTCTGGCTATTATAAATAAGGTTGCTATGAACATAGTGGAGCATGTATCCTTATTGCATGCTGGGGAACCTTCTGGGTATATGCCGAGGAGTGGTATGGCAGGGTCCTCTGGAAGTATAGTGTCCAGTTTTCTGAGGAACTGCCAGACTGATTTCCAGAGTGGTTGTACCAGCTTGCAGTCCCACCAGCAGTGGAGGAGTGTTCCTCTTTCTCAACATCCTCGCCAACACCTGCTGTTTCCTGAGTTTTTAATCTTAGCCATCCTGACTAGTGTGAGGTGAAATCTCAGGGTTGTTTTGATTTGCATTTCTCTAATGACTAATGATGTTGCTCAAAAATGTTCATATTAGTTTTTATTGCAACTCTTTTTAATTAAAAAAGTTATTATTTTAATAATATGAATGTTTTTGTCTGTATACTTGTCTCTGCAGCAGTTGTGTGTAGTACCTCTAGAAAAGGTCATTGAATCTCCTGGGTTTGGAGTTACAGATGGCTGTGTAACTGTGTGGGTGCTAGGAATTGAACCTCAGTAAGAGTATTCAGTGCACTTAACTGCTAAGCCATCTCTCTAGCCCTTGAAACTGTTTTTATAGCAGGTCATTATTTTTCTCCACTAGAGGCTCAAGTTAGTAGGCTATTGTTCTGCATAGGGTAATCTAGTTAAGATGGGGAATCTGGTGTAGTGGGCAGGAATAAGGCTGAGGATCTGCATTTTCTAACAAATTTCCAGGGGTTTCTAGTGCTGCTGCTCATACAGTAATTGGAGTAACGAAGTCTCAGAGTTTATGAGTCTCACCTGGCATAGTTCCACTATACTCATGAACAATGCGTGGTATGTTCTTCTGTTAAATAAAGCATTAAGAAGGGTCAGATGAACATGATCTGTGTGGAAATCAGAAACAACAGTAGTTTTGCAGCTGACTGGAGCCTTAGCATTTCTAAGGAATTGGCAGCATGCTGATGGTGTGAAAAGAAGGCCTTTGACTATTGAGTTCAAATTCTACTTTGACTTAGCTTTAAGCCCATAAGAGTTCAGTTTCCATATTCATTTATAGGGAGAATAGGAACACAGTAGGCTAGTAGTATTGGCTTTGGTTTTGGAGATCAAAAGAAAACTATTGATATTCTATTTATGCTATTCTAAAATATTAAAAACAGGTATTATTGTTTCTGTCCATCGGAAGCCTTGGAAGTCTGAACAATGGAGTAGCTGGACACTCAGTAATGCTGATACATATATCAGCACCATACCCAAATACACACAGAGTTAATTATGGCAATGACAGTATAAGTTGAATTTAGAATGAAAAATGTTCTAGTTGGCTGCCCAGTGCAGACAGTGGCAAGCCTTTTCACTAAATGTTTCCTCTTCATCCATATCACATAGGCAGACATTGTTTCCCAGCTTCCTTTGCATATGGGTGATTAAATTCTGAAAAAATAAGTCATAAGTAGAAATTTGTGTGCTATTTTGAGCTGAAGAATTTTTGAAAATATATATGTATTTATTATTATGTAATTTTATTGCATGTACATGATCATACCTACTCTAGCTCCTCCCAGGTCTTACTCTACCATGTCTTTCTCCCAATTCACTTTGCTATTTTATAACCTATTGTTTCCAATGAGTACTTCCCATATGCTTATGGCTAGGATGCTAGTCTTTGCAGCATGAACAACCTAGCAAGAACCATATCCCCAAGGAAAACGAGTGTTTCCTTTACCAGAAGTCAGCCCTTGCCAGTAGCACTTCAACTAAGGGTGAGCCCTTCTGCCCCACCCTTCCCCCCTCATATTTAATCTGAAATTTAACTGGTTTGATCTTGTGAAGGTGTCTTTTAGACAATTACAACTACTGTGATTTGACAAGTTCAGCAACCCAGTCATGTTTAGAAGATTCCATTTCACAGCAGCCTTCCCCAAATTTAGGTTCTTAAAATATTTTTGCCTCCTTTTGTCCTTCTCTGGTGTTCTGTGTCCTGACTAAATATAGAGGACTTCATGGTCCTGGAAGAGAATTTAATATGTGGAAAGATTATGGTTTTCTGTATCCAAGATAGAAGACTTGCTTATAAAACTCTATTACCTATTTTAGAATTTAGGTGAACATTATTTATGCAAATTATACTTTTGGCTTGCTTATGAGCAAAGTTCCTTTAAAATAATGCCCTTTCTAATTCATGCAGATTATTTAGAAACTTGTTAACTAATAGCTAACATATATACTATGCTTTCCAACTAATCTATTAACTATTTATATGGGACATTTTAGTACAAGTGAAATGAGAAATAACATGGCATGCCCCGATGAGAAAATGGTTGGGAAAGAATATTTAACATAAGGACAACTGCTAGTTGTCCTTTATCTCAAGGTTCTGTTGTCTTTCCATCAATCATTATCCTGGAATTTAGAAATTATACAGTGTTAGCTAGTCAAAATGCTAAGAATAAGAGACTGAATACTTAGCCCTAAACAGGACATCTATATTAACTTTTTTTCTTCCTGCTAAAACTCAGAGAATGTGAGCCAAGCAGTGGTGGTTCATGCCTTTAGTCCCAGCAGTCAGGAGACAGAGGCAATCAGATCTCTTTGAGTTTAAGACCAGCCTGATGTACAAAGTGAGTTCCAGGAAACTTTGTCTTGAAAAACAAAAGCAACAACAGCAAAAATAAACAAATATATAGCAATAAAAATAATGTGCATAAAATAATTAATAAAAAATGATAAAAATCTAAAAGAACTTCATAGAAGAGGAAGAGGAAAAAAAACCATAAAATCCCAAGGTTGAGGAGGGCTGCTGTGATAGTGTTGTCTGGGCTTAGTATGGCTATTGTGCTCATGTCATCACAGAAGCCATGATTGCCTGCAGAAGACCTTCACAAAATCAAGCCAGCCAAAATCCCGGCACAGCCACTGCAGATGATCTCCAGGCCTTATGCTGTGACTAGAAGCTAATGGCAGTGTATAGATGTCTGGAGAGTATCATAGTGAGCTTCATCTGTGATCTAGGGTTAGGGTTAGGGTTAGGGTTAGGGCTAGGGCTAGGGCTAGGGCTAGGGCTAGGGTTAGGGTTAGGGTTAGGGTTAGGGTTAGGTCTATGGGCTTGGCCATAGTAGCATTTTCCTGATTAGTGATTGATGTGGGAAGTCACAGGCAACTGTAGGTGGTGCCATGCTCAGGCACGTGATGCTGAATCATATGAAAAGTTAGCTGGCAATGAGAAAGGGAGCAGCCAATAACCAGCATTTTTCTATAGTTTCTGCTTCATTTCTTTCTTCAGAGGTTTCCTAACTTAGTGTTCCTTGATGATATACTCTAATCTATAAGCCAAATACACCCTTTCCTTCCCAAGTTGGTTTTGGTCACAATGTTTACTGTATCAATGAAAAGCAAGCATTCTTTATTGAGGATGTGTTCATTGGTAGTTTTCCACACTTCAGTGGATGGTCCTGCCCACATGCACATACTTGTAGCAGTAAATTTACTTGTGAGTTATTAAAATAAAAATAGAAATCGGAAGAGGAGTATATTATAAAGAATATGAAGTGGAGTGCAGAGATAAGGGAGATAGACCATGTGTAATTGTATAGATACATTAAGTTCTCAAAACTAAAGAAAAAATTAAAGAGGTCCAAATTATAATGAAAAAGTAAATAAATCAGGTGACATGGAGTATGAAAAAGAAGGAATGACACAGTTTAGAAATAGTGAAGAATGCTACGCGGGGCCTCTCCTTCTAATTCCTTTCTTTCTGGCTAGGCCTCGAACAAGATGGCTATTCTTCAGAGAACTAAACGTGGGTCAATGTCGTGTAATGTTTCCATTGATGTTTTTGGCAGAGATGGTGAAAATTCTAGACTGAAATGATATTGTATGAAGTCCGCACTAATTGCCGTGCTGCAGTAGAATGGATTTCCTCTCCTTTTGCTGTCTTGGTCAATTCTTGGAGGCGGGCAGAGTTTGGTCTCTCTGTTGAAGCAGCACACTGGCGTGGTAGCATGTGAGAGAGCAGTCTGACTGGACACACGGGCTTTTCCAACTTCCCACAAATGTGAGCTTCGGGAGGGCTTTTGCAAAATAAATAGAGCTTATTGAAGGTTGTCAAGAAAGGTTCCAGATTCCATTGAGCAAAAGTGGAATGTTTAATACTCTACTGTAAAAATAGAATAAAAGTAAAAAAAAAAACCCTCCTTGGAATTCTGAATCCCACCTGTTAAATTATTTGTCCTTCCAATAGCAGCAGGAATGAAAGGCGTATGTTTAACATCATTTTGGACCCATTTTCTGTGGCGGGAAACCAAGGTAAACACATTTTTCCTGATGTAATTGTTGATATTAGTTCAGCTCATGTGATGCAGGCATGGCTGTGTGAACTATTTCACGTGAACTTGTCCTCAGCTGTGTTGGAATGATCATGAGAAAGTCTAAATGCCTACTATCTGGGAACCCTTGATATTTTAGGGAGTGCCGGCCTTAAGAGTTACTCTCTGAAAGTAAGTCTTTTGGATTCTTCACCTTCACTCTAGTTTGTACCCATAGGTGTTTGGGGACATTTATGTTATTTTCTGTACCTTGGTGTGCAGATGGTTTTAAAGTACTCATTTATTTTTAATATAGTTTATATTGAAATAGAACTACATTACTTTTCCTGTTCCCTTTCTCCCTCCAGCTCCCCTTTCCCCCCCCTCAAGTTGGTAGCCTTTCCTTGATTATCATTGATACATATATATAGATGCATGCATATGCACAAACTTATAAATACACTCCCCTGAGTCCCTTTTTGTTGTTTGTGTGTATGTATCATTTGGGGGCTAACCACTCTGTATTGGACAGACATAAAGGGGACTCATGCCTGAGGGAGGCTAATTCTCCTTTGGGTGACAGTCATTATCTGTCACTTCTGTTATGCTTCCATAGATTTAGTTTTGCGACGACAAATTAGACATGATACAGACCAGTGCTGGGTGGTTTTCGTTTTGTAAGCGATGTGCAAGAGTGCCTTGGAATTGTTCTGCAGAGGTTTTAGTGAATCTTGATGATGTTCTGTTTCTTGAATATTTTACAGTCATGCTATTTTGTCATTTTTGCATCAGTAATAAGTAGGTTATTGCATTCATCTCCACAGACAATGGGATAAACAGGAATACCAAAATTTGGGAAGCAATTAGGGGGTCAAAAGGAGAAAGAAATGAAAATAGAGATAAACAAACATTTCATTCGTTCTGTATGAGAGTTTTGCTCTTCTTCCAATTTCACACAGACATGCATGTGTTGTGGTTGTTTACAACACTAAATATTTTCTTTTAATTCTCTCCCTTTAACATTGATGTTCCTCTCGGTCATGCTTTTTCTTCTTACCTCTGTGCTTGCCTTTTATATATGTCCATAAATGAATAGCCGTTCTTCCATAATATTCTCCATATTTACACACAGACATATTTTCTCTCTTTACATCATTAACAAAACACCCATTTCTTTGTGTAGATATTTTAATAATAGTTCCCGGGATCACATAAGGGTTTTGCTCTCATACCAACTCTACAAACACATCTAGCCCATAATGTAGTTTATTCTTTCATTTGTTTATCCTGCAAATACATGTTTTAATAAAGTTATGTCCAAATAGGTTAGGCATTTCAATTACACATGGGGACTGAATAGAGACCCAGATCTCAATGAGACACAAATAAATGTACTTAATTCCAAGAGAAAGCATTCATGGGACTCTACAGCAGGGTCACCAGGCGAGTGTGCAGGATGCAGAAACTGTTAATGCCACTAGACTAAATGCTCCGCTCTGCTCTAAGAATATATTCTAAGTGCTTGCCTCAGGCTTAACATGGGAAATGGATCTGATGTAGATTCAGGGCAAGCAAAATGATACACCCCTGTAGGAACGGCATATGAGTGGGGTTTAATGTCCCAGACGTCTTTGACAACTGTGACAGTGAAAGGGCTCAGATGGAAAATGGATGTTGAGTCTGACTCTAATACCTATGTTCTGCTGTATCAACACTTTACAAAATATTTCCACTGCTTCAGACCTTTCCAACTAACTTGACAGGTAGGTAGTTTTGCTTTGGTGAAGATGCTTTTAATCCTCCAAGGTAGTATAAATGGTTGCCATTGGTAAGGCCTGAGACTCCAATGCTGTCCTTTCTGGTCCCATCTTTAACTTTGCTTACTCAACTGTGACATAGTAAATTACACAGAGACAGCTCAAACAGTGAAGCATCCAGTTTGTCTCTGAATTGCTGAAGAATTCCTTTAATTAGTGGTGACCTCCTTAGATGTCAATTGACACCTTTTCCAGGGGTCACCTAAGACATTTGGAAAACACAGATTTGTAACAGTAACAAAGTTACAGTTATGAAGTATCAAAGAAAATAATTTTATGGTTGATGGTCACAAGAGGAACTGTATTAAACGTTTATAGAATTAGGTAGGTTGAAAACTACCATCTTGAATGTTAGGGAACCCCGTCTGCAGTGTCAGGGGACCCAGTTTTTCCTGTCTTGTCTGGATCACTCACATGAGAGGTGGAGCTCCAGAGGAAGCCAAAAATATATGTTCCCAAATGTCAGACAAGTCCAGAAACCCTGCCATTAACAAAGTCATCTGTCGAACCAAGTGTTGTCTACTTTAGCCTCTGTTTGGGTCAGAGGTAGAGCCATACCTGCAGGAGAGGAAGACACTAAGGTGAAGGTCACAGGCAGTATTTTGATACTATTTCAGCGAGATTGTTTGGGATAGAAATTAGCCTTCTTTGAGAGCACATGGCAGCACTATAGGTGCTACACATTTACTTGTTATTTTTATGAGAACTTTGGCCTTACCATTGAATGTGGCCGGTTCATGTATGAGTGAGTATGAAGGCCAAATAAGCGCATATAAGAAACAGGAGAGTAACGAAATATTTATGACTTGGAGCAGATAAGGGAAGTGTAAACAATAGTTACAAGGTAATGTCTTTCTGAAAGGAAGGCGGGTTTTATCAGGGAATCCTATACATGCTCATGTAGGCAAGCACTTTGGGATGGGAACATTCTCAAGCATGTTCAGGTAAGGAATATTGTCCTGAATATGTTTAATTTAAGGGTCAGAAAAGACACATAATGACATTTGCTGGTAAATGCTCAGTTCTAGGTTTGCGAAGTTAAATGGTGGGAAGGAACAGTAAGGCATGCTTCGTTTGTACTTCAAAGATGGTAGAGAGGAACACATCTGAGAATGTTAAGTTCCTATCAAAGTTTTAGCCTAAAACACAACAGCAACCTCAACTCTACAATTACCCCATAGCCTCCACCTCTACCCACCTCCACCACCAATCCCCCCACTCCCCACCACCACCATTTACTACCTACCACCACCCACCACAACAGATGCTTTCAAGGTGGCTTGGTTTGAACCTAAGTTTGCCCTTTGTACTCATCAACAGATCTATAATGTAATTTAGAAGAGCAGAGCTATGGCCATATTATAAGGATGAGAAGAGGGTGCTAAGAGATCTTGAGATGTTTTTGTTACTTGATTTTTATACTTCTGGGGAAGATGCAGGGATCAGAGTCCTCGAATATAGCTTACACTGCAAATGTGTTGAGGCGTTCTCCTGAGCTTTCAAGATTCTTCCATAGACAAGCTCTGAGTTACTTACCTCTTTTTCATATTATAACTATTTTTTATTTTCCATATTATTTGTTTACATTCCAAATGATTTTCCCTTTCACGGTCTCCCCCTCCCCATAAGTCCCATAAGCCCTCTCCTCTCTACCCTTTCCCCAATCAACCTCCTCCCACTTCTCTATTTTTAACACAGATGTTTGACATAAAACCTCAGAAACAAAAGGAAAGGCCAAGGCAAGTAACAAAAACTAAATCTGAATTAGACATGCTGGCACATGTCTGTGATTCCAGCAGTTGAGTGGTAGAGGTAGGAAGAGTTCAAGGTTAGCCTCGTCTATACAGAGTTGAAAACAAGCACACAAAGATAGAAGGACAAAGCTCAGCTGTTGACCTTGTGCAAATAACTAACTTGGTCCTTGTGTAAGCTTCTGTATCAGCCAAATGCTGATAAGCCTAGAAATTGGGGTTATAGGACTAAATAAAATAATATGAACATAGGACTTACAGTAATGTCTGCTATTAAGTAAAAATACAAGCATCTATCCTAATTATTATCAAAAAGATTTCCCAGTACTTTTAAACAGGCAAGTTTATTTTACAAGGGGTTTATTTTACAAGGTGACAGTTTACATCAGAATTACGAAGGGGATACAGACATTTTCTATCCATCCTTGCTTTGGAATGTACATATTATCAACCACACCCACAATATATGAATATATTGGAGACATTGATAATGATGACCCTTAAGTTTCCTTATAATAATACTATGTGGCATCACACATCTGTCATTTTCATTAATTATTTATTTACACCCCAAATGTTACCCCCAGATCTCTCTTGTAATGTTCTTTCCCCATCCCCTCTCCCCTTTGCCTCTGAGAAGGTACCTCAGGGTTTCCCCCTCCTTTGGGCATTAAATCTCTATAGGATTAGGTGCATCATCTTCCACTGAGGCTAGACATTGAGACAAATGCAGATACTCACAGCCAAGCATTGGACAGAGATTTAGGACCCCTACAGAAGAGTTAGGGAAAGGATTGAAGAAACTGAAGGGGTTGACAAACCCATAGGAAGACCAACAGTGTCAACTAACCTGTACCCCCTGGGAGCTCCCAGAGACTGACACACTAACCAAAGAACATACACAGACTGATCTGAGGATTGGGGCACATATGTAACTGTCTGTCACTTTATGTTGTTTGCTTATATCTGAAGAAGAGGGAAATGGGACTTGGGACCAGAGGGTAATGTACCCATAGCACAAAGAAAACATCATTTTGTCTCACATAGTGAGCTGAAGTTTATCAAGGATAGACTTTCATTCAATGGCAGCCTTACAAGTATAGATTAATGCCCTTGAACAGATTAGAAAACTTGTCCTTAGAACAAAGTCAATGTTCCCAGTTTTCCCTAAGTACATAAGTAGTCAGGATTACATACTGATCATTTGTCTCTAAACACTTTTCCCTCAAAGTCCTTCCTAACATAATCTATCTTTGTAGCATTTAGGCCAAAGTAACTCAATAGTAAGTAACTGTCTTCCAAGGAATGATGGGGTTTCTCTAAGTCTCACCTTAAATTCCTTACTTGCAATTAAGACAAATTAAGTGGGACACTGCAACACCAGGTTATCATTCTCATGATAACTTGTACAGGAAAATGTCTCCTCTCTCCTGCACAGATTAATTAGGAGCCAATCCTTTAGATTTATGCACATTGGGGTCAGTGTATGGTTTTTTTTTTTTTTTTTTTTTTTTTTTTGTCTGAAGTCAAAGGGACAGAGACTTGTTTTGTGGCCACTAAGGAGAAACTGTAGAAGAGTCTGTAAGTGTGCACTACAACTACATTTGAAGAATTGTAGGTTATTTTTAATTAATGCCACATAACACATATCCAGCCACTGCACTTCCACAAGTCTGACGATGTCTTCAGGAATCAGTGTCTGCCTATAATGCTCTGACCTCCTCTGCTGAGAGCTAGATGCAGCAATGACTGATTGAGATTACTGTAGATGATCAGGAAAACAGGTGTCTCTTCACTTGCTGATGCAATGAGGACAGTAGGTAGAGGTGTAAAGGGAAAGCCTGGTCTAAGGCTGATTCTATATAAAATATAACTATAGCTGGGGAGTGGGGATTTACCCTCTGTGATGCTGTTAACTGGTCTATCTGGCCTGGAGGCAAGTCAATGCTTCTGGGATGGCAGCTTGCCAGTGCTGGATCTTCAGAGCAAGAATATTTATCTTCATTGCCATGTTCGTAGATAAGCCGCTACTAGGCACTGGTAGGTTACAGAAAGATCCTATGGTTCAGTTTTGCTGCTGTTAGTTCTAGGAGGGGAACTTAACCTTTCAGGGGTAGGTTTACATGAACATGAGGGATGAAAGCTTAGCAAATTTTGATGTCTCAAAGGCTTAAGAAGTTCTGAGAAGTAGCAGGTCAAAGGGCATAGAAGAACCGTGTGATGAATAAATATATAAATAAATGAAGTAATATATGAAGTCAAGCCACATTTGAATTGCTGGAATGAAATTTGTCTGATCATGAAGATTTAACTAGGATTACATCTCAACAAACTTGTGATGCATTTGGAATTAGGCTGGTAATAGTGTTTAAAAAGTACACTTAACTTGGTTTAAAAGGCCTTATCAATGCTTTAAGACTTTTTAAAAAACAGGTTAAACACATACTATTCTAGTTACTTTACAGTAACATTCACTTCTCATGTAGCTATTGAAAGATACATTTAAGATTAAATTTTGGATGGATTCTCCAGAATTTAGAATAGGGGAAGCTGAATATAGTGGAATAATTTTAGATGCATACAGATGCAAGGATCTAAGTTCAAGATAAGTATATGAAATTAATTCACAAGTAGCTAATGGTATCTACTCTGTACAAAGGATAATGATAGGCTGTGAGAGGTACTGGTGTAATATGGATACTAAAACTTCATAGAAAACATAAACACTCATATTTTGATATGACTGTGGATAGTTTGTATGTAGAGAATGGAGATTATAATGGTCTGGTTAGTCTTGATGATTATATAAAGGAGGCAGTAAGGAGACATGGGACATTCATTAGTAGGTAAACATCATGACCAAAGGTATGTTCTGCACGTAGCTACACATTTGGTCATTTGAATAGGTAGTAGGGAACTTCCTTACAGATTGAATGCAAAATGTGGTCCAAGATTTAGGATCCATGCCCATTAACTGTGCATAAGGAAGGAGGTCTCCAAGAGAAGACATGCTTGATTTGATGTGATGATAATGGAGCTAGTCAAGTGACTAAGGAATGGCCTGGAGATGGGATTTTGGCAGGGGCTTTGGACATTTGGCTGCACCCTTAAGAACAGTACATCTGGAGAAGTGCAGCTGATGTGTAGTCTTAATCTTGACAAATGTGGTTATAAATAGAAAATTTCCGAGTCCACTGTATAGTGGTAAGACCTAAATGTGAGAACTGGAAGAAAAGGACAAATGAAGGCAAAGAATTGAGTTCTGGACCCCAAGTAATTATTCGCATGGTTAGAAAGTGCCATGTAGGGTTTGTTTATTCTCTGTTCTAGCTCCAGGGAACCTGAAGCTACACTGAGGTAACCAAGGATAAAGATGGGATAGTTGAGGTTCCCTATGGAGAATTATATCATTACCCTAAGAATCCAATGACTTTAGTCCCTCAAGTTGTCTGCATGCTGACAGATTATCTTTAAATCACAATAAAAATGACTCTACTGGTTATTTTCAGTCTTTGCTCTCCTTTTTCTTTGGCTGTGTCTTAAATACACTTTGGCTTTGATTTACTATAGAAATTTCCTGTGTAGTTTGTGGCTGAGAGGTAGAAGGTCAGGTTTTGGGATCTGAAACCCAAACAAATCTTCCATTACTTCCTACAATACTTTCAACTTAATTTAGGGGTCAGAGGATAGTCTGAGAAAATATCAAGAGCAACCCAGACATTTAATTCTGAAGAGATCCAAAGAAAATCACATCTGGATAGCTGCACGAGTATATGCTGGGGCTGTCAGATCTTTCTGTTGATTATTAACCAGTCTTTATTTCAATTTCTTAATAGTCATTTGGAAAGCAAGCATATTTGACTTTATAGTTATAGAATGAGTTCAGGGCACAAAAATGAAAAGTCCACAATAAACAGCAAACCATTGACAAAGTAAGCGTCTATTTACTGACCAAGTTAATTTAACTGATACATCAACTAGACTTGAGTGCTCAAATGTCTGGATACTTCTACGGAATAGTTGGCCTCTTCTCCATTCTCTTTCTGTCTTGTCTCCTCTTCTTTGTCTTTACCTGCTTCTTCTTGTGAATATTGTTTTCACTCTAGTTAATATGCCCACATGGAGTGTGAAATAATAGGAAAAAATGCAAAGTTCATACATTGCAAACTTGGATTTGTTACTCATGTTAAAAAAATAAGCAAACAAATTATTTGATTGGCCTGCCTTGAATTACATGTTTTTTTTCCATTTTCTATGGCAAGCATGCATTCAGAATGGGAAAAACAATTTCCCAAAGAAGGGATTGCAAATTTGTTATAATAAACATTAAATAACAAAAAGTAACAATGAGGAAACATAAAGCAAAACCAGGGAGTGTACAGGTCTGCTTGCAAACTGGATTTGGTTCCTTCTTTCAGGGAGCTCAAATGCTGGTTCTAACTGTGCAGGAATGGAGCCATGGTGGGAGTTGAGGTTCTGGGAAACTGCAGAGGCTTGACAGTGACTTTAAACTCCTATAGCTCAGCACAGGAAGCATCTGATTAATGAATGCTTTACCTATCTAGGACCTGCTGAGAGCCTGTGGATAATCCTGTGAATTGATTCATCTGTTTGTAGCTAGGGCTTGGCACTCACAGCTTTTCCTCTCCTGTTCACAGGGTCTGGCTCCTCTGAAGTCCTGGTTGACTTCAGTATGCTGTGACTAAAGCCAGCCCGCCTGGAGCTGAAGATGGATGACATTGAGCAGTGTGAGAGCATTCGAAAGGACCTGGAGGTCCATAAGAAACATAAGGAAGACATGGAAGGTGTAGGAACCAGTGATAGAGAAGGAGCTGCTGGGCTCAGCAGTGACCCCCAAAGCCAGGAACAAATGATTAATAATCGAATTGGTTATAAACCCCAACTCAAGACCAACAACCACACATCTCAGTTTGGAAACTTTGAATTTTAGAGATGGAGACCCCTGGGACGGAATACAATGGCGACGGAAGTGCCAACCAGATCTAGACAATCGAGTGTGTGCAGACAAGCAGAGCGTTTCCTGTCTCCTGCAGGGACAGAGAACTCTGTGAAAAATTATTGCTGTCTAACCTTTCTAATAGGCTGGAAACCAAATTCTGGCTTGTTCCTGGAAAATTGGACTGCAGGAAGCTTACCTGATTTTTGTTTTTAAAAATAAATATATTTGTTTTCGGGAAAAATGTGAGAGGTCCTTAAAGGTAGTAGCACTGCTAATCCCCAGCTTTGACAGGTAACTGCTACAAGTGATGTCATTCTCCTTGCTTTTACAAAAAGAGCCCAGACTGAGAACACTTGTAGTTGATGATCCCCCTGGACTTGGACTTAACTTGTTTATTCACTGTTTGGTGACTGCTGACCATCCTGCAAGCAACAGAGATTCCCAGAGGAGTGTGCTCAGGCTGCAGTCCAGCACTTGGGAGGCTGCAATAGGAATCTCAAGAGATGGAGGATAGTCTGGGCTACAGAGTAAAACCCTATCTCATAATGTCAAAAAAGCCAAATGAAACCAAGACAAAGATCCCTGCCCTCATGGAGATTGGATTCTAATGATCAAATTGTCAGAATCAAATTCACTCACAGGAAGGCTTTAAACAAGGGGAAACACAGCAGCTCTGACAGTGAGGGACATTCTAGTCTCCACTTGGTACTTCACTTGCACATCTGAGCACTACTCTGGATACTTTTGCATCATGCCCTATTTTTTTTTTTTTACCAGAAAATTCAGGGACAGAACCACCAGCTGTGGAGGCCAGAACATCTGGAATTAAGTTTCAAAGAAACTCCTTAGCTGGGATTTACCCAGGCTTTTAGAAAGTTCTTGAGTGATGTGAATGGGAAGATACAGAGCGGGGTGTGTAGTTCCCGCTTGTGCTCCAAGCTTTTCTACAAAACCTTTATTCTAGTTTTATTGATGACTCATAAGTCCTGTTATCTTCCAGTATTAGAACACAATAAAATCCCCAAGACACAAGATGTTAAAAAAACAAAACAAAACAAGGAGCTCAAATGCCATTGGGTGAGCCTACATATGCAAACAGACAATAATAAAAATGCTGCAACAAACTGATGCAAAGTAACATGAAACGAATGATAAACATAGAAAAGAGGTACAGAATATGGACGTGGTATAATGACTTCTGAGTAGATGATCAGAAATCTTTAGAAAGAAGGAGAATTCAAACTTCATTTAAGAGGAAAACAGTTATGAACAGAACAGTGGAAGGTAGAGGTGGAGGTTATAATAATGAAGAAGGCAGATGAAAACCAATAAATAGATTCTTATCATTAATATTTCAAAAGATAAAGCACAGACGGGTATTTCAGATTGTGAAAGGATGTGGAGGAGGGGCTTCAGAGATGGTTCACTGGAGGTGTACAACTGTCAGTAACTCCAATTCTAGGTGATCTGCTGCCCACTTCTGACTTTCACTGGCCCCTTAACACATACACTCATATAATCATGTATGCACACACCGAGAGAAATAATAAATATACTGTAAAGAATACAAGAAGTGTTTTGTGTGTCAATAAGTGCATAATAATCATTCGATATGTTTAAACTCAACAGTGCATTGAAGATTTCATATATATTGATTTCAATAATATTGGAAGAGAATTGGAGACTACATTGGGCAAAGGCATTAAATGACCTCATAAATTATGCAAGTCATACTTAGTGTTCTGTGGACATCCATGCAGTGTGTTGACTTCATGTAGCCTAAGCTAGACATGCTTATGATGTTTATATCTATCCTTCAAAAGGCTGGAAAATTCTCTCTGGTGTTATGTTTTGCAAAATTCTCTCATATTCAAGTTAAGAAGGAAATACCATGACCTCAGTCTATGGATAGATCTAGGAAAAATGGCAGCCATTTTCAAGATAGGACAGCCAGGTACTAGGTATGATGGAATAAGGCTCTAATCCCAGAATTCAAGTGGCAGGCAGATTTTTGTGAGTTCAAAACCAGTTTGGTCTACATAGCTAGTTCAAGGATAGTCAGAGCTACATTGCTACATTGCTACATTATAAGACCCTATCTCTTTAATTTTCCCTAACAAACCCTCTCTCTCTCTCACACATGCACAGACACATAGACACACACACACACACACACACACACACACACACACACACACACACATACAGAGGCAGGTATGCACACAAAGATGGGCAAAGCATCAGAGGAAGAGGATGAGCTGGGTCATTTTTTTCCCACAAGAGAAATTAATCATTTCTATCTTAATTCTTTTGTTTCCTAAAACTTCTGGGATTCTTTTAGTTTTAATTAGGAATTCCACATATTCCTAAAATAACCTGTGAGTACATCAATCTGATAAAAAAAAATCTTAAAATTATTTTCAAGATTGATTGGTTCTCAAGTCTAACACAGTGGGAAAATAATCTTTTTCGTGGTGAAAGTTGAGTCACAGGAAAAGAATTCAGGGAATTCTGATAGCTGAGAAAACAATAAAAAAACAAAAAACAAAAACAAAAACAAAAACAAAAAGGAAGGAAAACAGAGAAATAATATCCCAGAAAAGGATATTATATTTTAGAGATACTAGTTGTGGTCTTTTTCGTTAAAGAATGTGATCATTTGGAGGATAGGGAGGGATGCATGTGTGTGGTGAGAGGGTTTAATCAGCATGATAAGACTGAAGCTTTATTTCAGTTGGGCTGACTCCAGTGGAGATTAAGAAAGAACATTAGGGTTTGCTGTAAAACAATTAGTAGCTTAGGGGAATATTCAGCTCTAATTTTTAGTTTTACCAAACATCAAGCAAAATTCCAAAAGCAACAGCAAAGCAAACAAACATAGTCAAGTCTGAAGATTCTCATATTTATGTTTGCATTGGAGTTTAGACACAGCACAATCGGATACCTGATGCTCACTTTTCTGGGCAACAATACAGAGAATACTGGCTTATAGACATTGGATTCTTGCTGGTGCTCATGAATATTCTAGGAGCAGAGGCATCATTGGATGCAGGCAATATTCTTGTTTCTATGTTTCCAGATACCTATAAAGTTTAATAAATGATGAAACAAATTATCTTAGAAATCTCAGAGATTTCTTGACAAGCAATTAGTATGAGAATAGAACTTTTACTATTCCCTTTCAAATTTACCTGCCTCCCCCACATAAATGAACCAACTCTATGAAAACATGCAAAACAAAGTATTTACCACCATGAGTGAACAGTTAAAGATGAGGTCTACGTACAACACAGATACAATGGAAAGACGAAACTTAAAGTAAGAACATTGAAATATTTCCATAATGATTAGTGGAGAGCCACTTTGTGGACAGCATGAGTGCTAGCATGCTGTCCCTGCTACACAGGTTTTTCTACCTCAGTCCCCTCCAAAGCCATCAGATAAAAAGATAAAATTGTACAAACCTGTTTTCGTTCTTCTAGCTAGTACCCACTCTGGTGACCCATGCTGTGTTACTTGTTAAACAGTTTGAATTTTAGCACTGTTGAATTGCTGGGTAAGATGGTGTGCACCAAGATGTGTTATTTTATGTGTATTATCTCAAATTAGCATGTCCTCCCTTTCGTTTGTAGGACTGCTCTTATACTGAATATAAGGTTGTCATAGGGGTTGGCAAACAACAAATGGATATGTAATTCAAGTTAGGCCAATCAAATAACTTATTTGCTCATTTACTTTTTAAAACATGATCAACAGTCTTAGTTTGCACAGTATGGGCCTTGCATATTTTATATTAATTACTCTCCATCTGGGGCCTATATTTGGGGGAAAGCTATATATCCAAGAAGGAGTCCATGAAGAGGAAAGGGAAAAAGATGTGAAGAGGGGGGAGAGGAGGAAAAATATTCTGTAAAAGTCTTCAGATGGCTTAGTACACATCTTATATTATAAAGTTCTCATGGGGTTCTTACCTTTCAGGAGGCTTATAGTCCCCTTTATGCGATTGGATTACAATTAGTGCTGTTTTCAGTATTGTTCTTGAGACTACAATCTATGAGCACTAATCTCAACAGAGCCCCAAGAGCACTCTAGGTAGACAATGGATACTGCCATGAGGCTACCTTTCAAGAGCAGTTTGTAGAACATAGATCTTGGTGGAGGTGATTGCATCACCCTGAGATCTTGCCAAGGGATTTGGTTTCTATCTCTCCTTTAGGATGAGGCTGCAGCTAGAAGTCAGCTTTGCCTCTTCATTTCTCAAATTGCTGTACCCAGGATGTGCATTGTCTGAACGGGTAATTTACTATTGGTTTCTCCTTGTCCCCTCCTGTTTTGGTTTCCTTAGTCTGGCGTGTCCTCTGTTAGTTTCCATCAGTTTCTCATAAACTTAACAATCCCACCTGCATATGAGCCAACATAAGGTAACATTATCTCTCTTATTATGTGTTATACACTATAATATGTATAGGGAGCTTTATTACCTGCAACAATGCTATGAGGTAGATGCTGGTAACTATTTTCTTGATGGAGACATGAAGGTAGGAGTAGGTCATAGAGGAGGCAGTGGTGGAGACATCATTTGATACCGAATCTTTGGAGTCTTAAGTCCACTACTGCAAAGAATCAGGAACTAAGAGGGATTTCTCACATACCTTGAAGTCTGTAGCCTATGCTTTCATGAAAGTATCATTTCACTCTCATCCATTTGCTATGCCCCTCACAAGCCTCCTTCACTGATCCTGGAATGGATTTTTGCCATTTTCAATGTCTGAGCAAAGGGTAAGTGCGAAAGACTAGGAGAGCCATCCATGAACACTTAAGTGAGGTGACTGTCGGTTACCAGGCAAAAAGGTAGACCTCCTTCTTTGAACGACTAGACAAGACAAGAAGGCAGACATTGGCGAACCTTCTCCATGTCATGAAGAGGCTGCCAAAGACCTGAAAATTCAGAGCTGTTCATATGGAAATAAATCCAATGCAAGAGTAAGAGTATACGAGAAAGTGGTTGATGATTATTCCTAACCTCAGTCTAAAAAATACATTCTTAAAGGAACAAAGCTGGGTGGATTTTTTTTCTAAGTCCCTCGGAACACAGCTGAAGAGTGCGACCGAAAGCAAGTGTCTGATGGCACTGTGAAGGCAGTGGAGGTGAAACGGGAGCGTGGAAAGGTCTTCCAGAACGTTTACGGAGAAGATGACAGAAAATAAGAGAGTGAATCAACACTGGAATTGAATCTGCAGAGGAAATAAACAGAGGTACAGGAGTTGGCTTCATGGGCAAAGCACATGCCCTGCAAGAATCAGAGTCTGGACCTCAGAATCTATGTGAAAACCAAGAAAGTGCAGAGGATATATGTATATGTGTGTATATATATATATATATATATATATATATATAGTGGAGAATGAATGAGGGGGACACAGTGCCTCCATGTAGACATCTGTGTCCTGATACTCATGTAAGCATGCACGTGCATCATATATGCATACAGATGCAGAAAGGAAGAGAGGTCAGAGATGATAGTCAAAGAATAAATATAAATAATAATAGAGGAAAACTGCACTAAGACGGGATAACAAGAAAACAGAAAAAAGTATTAAAATAAGATGGAAGGTCTCAGAAACAAGGATAAATACAACACAAATTTTATCTCACAAGGAAAAAAATTAATCACCTTGCTTTAAATTAAATAGAATGTTTAAAATTAAATAGAATATTAATGTGTCATGTTAGAGAGGTAGTGTGGATAAAGTGACATAAGAGGGTTGAAAGAAAATCAAGCAGTGGACATCAATGTGTAGGGAAACATAAAACAAATAAATCAGGCAGCAGATATTGGTGTCAAATAAGTTGAGACCAGGATTAAAACCATGTAAGGAGATTGAGAAGCACTTATAAAAACCCAAAAGATCATTTTTATATTGATAAGCATTGATACACAACGAAAACATGAACTCACAGATTCACATGTTGCACATAATATCCACACAGGAATCAGTTAATCTCAGAATGGATTTAGGGAAAATCAATAGTCCTATCATGCCAGATTTGACTGCTGTACTACCAATTTATGAAAATAGAAGTAGATAATAACAAAAATGAGACAAGAAAAAACACACACACACACAAGACCAAGGGGCCAAGGGTATAAAGCAAGCTGAGTTTTTACATGAGGGATCCATTTTATGTGCTTGGATATGAGGTACTTTCTTTTCAAGTGTCCTTGGAACACTCATAAACATTGAATTATTCACCCTCTATGCCACAAAGAACATCTCAATAAGAAATGTCCCCCAGGACCAAACAGAAAGTGTCCTGACCACAGCACAGCATCTGACCGAAACCTCTAATAAAAACTAACCAATAAAGCACCAAGTCATTACACAAGGCCCTGGGTGAACTCTTAGCCTCTCGCTCAGACTATTACAGCCTTGACTTTAAGGATAGGCATTTTGTGCTCTGAGCTGTTGTAATTTTTCACAACAAGAGGAACAATCTGAAATAATATATCCCAGCAGGGGAGCATAGAAATTTACTGCAGGCAACTTCACGTTAGTTTCCAGAAAGAAGAAAATGTATCAAATGCTTTTTTTAAAAAAATACAGGAGTAAGATTTAGAAAGTCTCTCTAACAGTCATTCTGCCCAACTCTGACTTTGCAGAGGATGGAATGGAGACTAGGAGAGAAGGCTTTGCTCCTCAAAGCACAGCAAATGAAACTCGTCTGAATCTACTAGAGTTTCCTGACTGAGCTCTAAGTCTCTCCTGCTTCCAGCTCCATCCTGGAGCACCACCCGGGCACAGGTTGAATATTCACATGTCCCCGGAGCTGAGCAAACTGGAGTGTGCATATCCACTTGGCTCCCAAAGGTGAGACTGGTTGCTCTGAGTGGGCTTCCCGGAGCCAGGATGCCTGCTCATTTTGCAAGGACAGCTGAAGCAATATGGTTGCCATTATTAGCATCAGAATCACAGGCCTTCTACCTCTGCCAGATAACCTGCCTAAGAACCTCTGACATCATTAAATGCTGGAATCTTTAAACTGTAAACGTGTGTTGGGAGCTGTTCTCTGGAATGCTCTTGTGAACTCTTTTTGTCAGGGATCATTTTTGTTCTTTTTTTTCCTTTAGGAGCTGACCTGTTTTCTCTTCCACTTGTTCTATTCTAGAAGCCCAGATATATTGCAGCCTCTTTGGCTGGGGTTTCTAAGAGCTCCATGTGTTTCTAAGTCACACCAGGTGGGCAGCTGCTCTCCTACATCGTTGGCCCAAGGGACTTTTTCTCTATTGTTCGGGTGGACTGCAGTCGCATGCCGTACCTTATTACCAGAGCAGAGACCAGCAATGGAAAACTCATGCCTGATTCTCAGAGCTCCGCTGTGCTGTTTCAAAGGAGACCTTGTTTCTTGCTGTGAACTTATGAACTGAAGACTTTATGAAATACAATCCTCATTGTTATTATAACATAATCCTCTTTTGGTTACCCACCCAATATTTCTCTAATAGCCATTTCTTCCTTTCTTTTACTGATAAAAATCTCTAGATATGGAGGCTGGTGGTAGCCATCCACTGCTCCCATTTTTCGGGTGAGATGTCAGGGTCCAAAGCTCAGAGCAGGTTCTGCCTCTAAATCCTCAGTGGTGAGCATGGTGTGATACCTGTGGAGAACCCCTGGGTATAAGTCTATCTCCGGAAACACTGATGATATCTTTGTTGTATTCTTTTGGATGAGTCCTATGGGAGGAGAACAACAACATGCACGGGCAATTAGAACAAGAAGGCATCTCAGAGAACTTGTGCTCCACTGTCTCAATTTGAATTGCTGCATCACAAATCACCCTTGAGCTTAGCTTAGTTACAACTTACGATCTCCCAGTTCTGTGGTTCGGTTGAAGCTTTGTGAAGCTATCTTTGCCCCAGGTCTGGCTAGAAACCCTGGCTCTCCTCCATCTGGCCCCTCTCCACGTGGTCACTCACTGTTCAATTATCTGACTTGAATGTCTTCAGTTAGAGGGTAGATTCCAAGGGACAGACTGAAGAAGCTAGCCAGCTGCTACATTTGGATGGCTGAATGCAGCCAGCTTCTCGGGGAGGGGAGGTAGATGAGAGAGTGTCACGAGCTTGCAAGAACAGAAGGGATGCTGACACTGTTACAGACAATGCACCACATTCCCTTTTTCTCAGACAGACGTAACTTGAACCTTCAGTACTGAGTAATGCATAGTTGGACATTCTCCTGAGTACTATGAGAAAAGAGCTTACATGGCCAACTTTTGATAAGAGTTGGAGTTTCCTCTAAGACTGACTCAAAATCACCAGGGAGACAGAAGCTACAATGACGAGAGATTAGAGCACATGGGAGAGGGACGTGCAGCTCAGTCTGCTCTACCGTCCTCACAGCTGTGGTTCATCCTTTAAGTTCATTTTTTCATTTGGATTTCTAATAGCCTCCTTCCCTATCCATCAAGATGGTCTTTATATATGTTGAGTGACTTACCAATTTCAAATTTTTTTCAGTGTGTTAAGAAAATACCAGAACAGGAAGGACGGAGGTGCTTCAGTCCCATACCCAAAAGCTGCACTATACCTCATGAGAATGGTAGCAAGATATTGAAGCAGTGCTCAAGATCTGGGAATATTTTCATATGCAGGAAATGTTTTGGTCTTTGAGGTTCTTCAAAAGACTCGTAGATGCTTCCTCCATGAGGAGTTACATTTTCTGGCCGCTTTTATTTTTCCTTTGCTCATTTGGGAGAGGTTCATTTGGATTAACGGAGTTCTTCTGAGAATGTTATTGTGTTGAACATTGTGCTTTATACACTCTTACAAGATGCTTTCTTTTGGGCCAAGGCATAAGGGCATCTGAATATTAAGTTTAGTTGAGAAAGAAGATGAAAACGGGGTGCTGCTGTGGTGGGAGTTAAAGGTTGGGTCCTACTGATTACCCAGTGTGAGGGCAAGTCTCTGCCTTATTCCTTTATTGCAGTCTTTTTCAGGGACTAGAAATGCAAAGCTTTGGAACTCTAACAAACAGTTCCATTAAAACTGAGTTCAGACCCCATCAGATCAGATGTATACATAACTTGTCCTAAGACCTTGAGCTCAATATCTAGATGAGCTCCTTTGGTATAAATGTTACTCAGTGCAGCATCTTGAAGACTTATTTCACTTGGAGTTTAATAGAGAAATTATAAGGATTAATTCAGTGTGCTAAATATTTAACTAAAATAGAAGCTCTTATTAATCACTTTTTTTCATGTCTGAGTATGTGCATATGTCCTGTGGTGACAACACCAGCATCTCCTAAGGTGGGGTGCTCACAACATAAAATGCTTCCTTAGCTGAAGAGTTGGAGATACTATAATGGTAAATAAGATAGATGAAGTAAAAATGACTGTTATGACCTCTTTGGGGGAGCTTTTCCCTTTTTGATACTTTCCTAATGATGAGGAAACAAACCACCATTAATTTAGTGGCTTACAACAACGCAGACTTATTCTCTTACAGTTTTGGAGGTTAGAAGTCTAATGCTGGTCAACAGGCTATATTTCTTTGGCATCTCTAGAGAAAAAGACATTTCTTTGTCTTTTCTCACTTTAGATCCTGTCTCTAACCTTTATCTAATGTACTCAATCACTGTAACATCTATGGTTGTCATTGTATGGCCTCTGCGATTCTGACATCCCAGTTCCTTCTCGTATGGACTATATAATTATATGGGGGGTCAGAGGATAACTTTAGATGTTGTCCTCAGGTGACATCTGTCTTTGTTTTGGGACCGGTTATTTCACTGACCTGTAACCAACCAAATAGGCTAGGCTGAATGATCTCAGGATCCACCTGTCTCTGCCTCCCTAGTGCTGGCATTATAAGTTTACTACTATGAATCAGATCAGAAAACAAAATGGGGTTCTGGGAACAAATGTGGACCCTTTTGCTTGCAAATCATTCACTTTACCAACTGAGCTATCATCTCATTCCTCCCAGTCCCCCCATCTCCTTCTCTCTCTCTCTCCTTCCTCCCTTCTTTTGTCTTTCATTCCTCCTTAATGTTTAAAATACATTCATTCCAAGCAGCTCTGTTCTGTTTCATAATAACGTGCAAGTAGTATTTAAAGACAGTGGTTACCATTTTTTATAGTTTCAACTCCTATAGTATTTTATTATTTTGTTTACATATTTATTAGTTTTTTTGAGGAAATTCATACAATACATTTTGATCATATTCAACCCTTTCTTCAAACTCTCCAAGACACCCTTTTTCTATCCACCCAACAGGTATCCTCCTTTTCCATTATTTTTTGAAAACTCGTCAAGTCCAGTTTGTGCTGTCTATATACTCTTAGATGTGTGGCTTTCCACTAGAGCATGGGCAAATACTAGGAATATGACCACACATTTATGGAAACTGCTTTCCCTCTACAAGATGCTATCGGTTACCAAAAGATCCTCAGGTCGGTGTGGGACTCTGTGCTCACTTACATCTCTAGACTTTTGTCTGCCTTGTGCTTGCAAAGTCTTGTGCAAGTTGTTATAACTACTGTGACATCATATGCAACTGGCCTGCTGTGTCCAGAGCACTGGTTCCTTGTAGTCATTCACTGTCACTGACTCTTTCATTCTTTCCACTCCTTCTTCCAAGCAATGATCCTGAGTCACAGGGGTGGCAGATGTTATAGCAATGTCTTATTTAGGACTGAGCATTCTTGGTGTCTTAGTCTCTGTAACTTGGCCAGTTGTGTGTCTCTGTGTTAACTGACATCTACTGCAAAAAGAAGTCTCTCATCTGGGAGAGCTGTAAGGATGAATGAAAATGATGTGGGTACATCTACCTAATGTTAATGAAAATGCTAATGAGGTCTTTATCACTAACGCTTTTGGCCAATCAAAAGTGCTGCTGCTGTACTGCTTAATATTTGTTAGCACCTTTTTTTGGTACTGATCTAGTAGTGAATCATGCTTTGAGTAGACTTCCATTACATTGTTTTCTTCTATTTACAGGGAATGTATTAATATGTGGACTTCTGAAATGTGAAGTTCATTGAGAACAGATATGTGCCATTCTAAAGGCAATATCCTCTTGAAACTTCCATGTTCCAGTTAGCCCTTCTCTCCTGCATTAATGAAAGATACCAGAATGGAAGAACATTTTGTGCTACAATAAAGATTTGGCAAAGCTTTTGTACAGGTAACATTTGAGCTATTTAGTAAAAGACACATAATAATTATCTGAGTAAGAAGATGGGGAGGAGATACCCAGGGAAGTATAAATTTGACTGCTTACATAAAACCAGACAACTGGACTTGCTGTCTCCATTGCATCTTGTTAAAAATGGGTATCATGGATTTCTAGGACTACAGAAATTCTGTTGCTTTGGAGGATCCACATCAGGACTCTGATTTAGCCTCTGCTGCCCATCCTTATCTGACTGGCTGACACATATTTGCTGTTAATAGAGCTTATTTGGGAAAAGTCACCTTACAAAAATTTTTTTGCAGATTACTGGGCCTGTTGTCATAGAGACAGGCTCAAGAAAGGAATGAGGCTCCATACATGTGAGCATTTTCATTTTAAGTTTAAAATTGTTCTTTCACAAATGAAGAAAAATATGAGTCAGAGAGAGGGGGAGAGAGGAAGATGCAGATTCAGAAGAGGAAAGAGAGTGAGAGAGAGAAGAGAAGAGAAGGAAAAGAAAGGAGGGAAAAAGGAAAGGAGGGAGGAAGAGGGAGAGAGGAGAAAATCAAACTCTACCCACAATTTTCCCCTATATTATGATTGATTTGAGGAAAGGTTAACAGAAAGTCCATTCCCAGGGCCGTGGGAGCTCAGCAGACTGGGGAATGGGAAGTGATGTGAAACACACAGACCCTGTCTCCTCAAGATTGGAGCATGCATTGAAGCAGTCTCTCCTGTTGGCTACGTTTTGAATAGAGGAGGTAAGAGGGCAGGAGAAGGTGAACTCTGGCAGTGCATAGAGACAAGTCAGACAATGTGAGTTTTAATTGAAATCATATCCACGGCATTTTACTTTTCAAAAGCTGTTAGTATGATCGAGGTTACATTTTCTTGTGACTACTATTATTACTGTCACACTGACTGTTCTGGGCAGGGGCTGAAGGTTACATGTGGGCTGAGAATGTTGGACTGCAATGGGAGGGGTTGGCAGACCCATGTCTTGGAAGGCCCCTCCCTACCAGGTTCTTTTTGCCTTTTCTCTGACTGCTCAGGAAGCCGGGAACCAGCCATCTCTGGATGTTGCCAGCCCTCCTTTTCAATAAGGGGTGATGATAGAGTCTGGTCCCCACTCTTCTATGCTGTTCACATCTCTAATACGTCATCATCCCTTTCCCTTCTGGGTAGCTGCATCCTGTCCTGCAGCCTGTGCATCAGATAGAATATGGCTTTTCTTTGAGTCTTCTATCAGAGAAAGTGCATCCTCTGGGCTCTGCCAGCATTTCAAGAGGCGGTGAAAGGAGGGATCTCTGACCTGTAGTTTGTTATTAGACATTCCAGATCTTTCCAAAGTATAGGCACTGGTTGAGTAGGTTCAAACTGGGCCTTTCAGTATGTGGGTTCCACAAACTCCCTCATGATACCACACTATTACTAGCAACAACTTAGAAGGCAGGTAGAAGATGTTCATTGTAGAGACTATGCTGTATATATATTTTAGGTAAAAAAAAAAGCCAAGGAGAGAAAGATCAAAGTTTGGAACCTTAGTGGTCTTGGGGGAGAAAATATGCCAAAGGTGACACACAGAATTGTACCCCTATGCCTGAGAGGAGCTGGTGGTTTTGGTGAGAACACAAGGCCTCCACACAAAAGGCAGATTTTATTGCTGCTGGTATATCAAGTAAGGGCTTTGCATTGAAGTACTCTGATGTTGAGAGTGGCAAGTAGTCTCAAGGAACTGAGGAATCTTGGATTAAAAATACAGTGTGTTTAAGTGGGAGGGTGGATTAGTTGTGGGAGCTGTTGTGAAGGACAATGTCCCTTCCTATTCATTTTATTTCCTAGGACATTTCTTGATGTCTTCAGTATACACAATGTCTTCAGTATACACAATGGAGCAGGGGTAGGGAAGAATATCCTCACATGCTTGCTTTACTGAGTTGGGTGTATAATAAAGAACATATTCCTTCATTTGGAAGCCCATTTAACTAATTAACATGTCCTGAGGATCCACCACGTTTCGTGCAGTCTCTACATGACCTTGGCTATGTAGATTTCAGTAGACACTGTACCCTGTTTGACATACATGTCAGTCCCCCCTTAGGGACTAAGTGACTCCCTAGTATGGGCAACAATTGAAAACTTTTAAAATTAGTTAAGGGAAAAATTCTCTCACAAGTGCAGCCATTAAAAAAATATTCAAAATCTGTTTCAGGAAAAATTAGGGATTATAATCATTCAGGTTCGTTTGAGATTTTTTTCTGACAGACTCCCACTTCTTTCATATATGGCTGTGTTTGGAGAAAGATACCAGGTATTACTCTCTAAGTCTCACTGGTTTTAAGGCAGTTAAGAAAAGAAGAGTCTTTGGATTTCCAGTATCAATACATGTGACCACTTCTTGTGTTTCACGGCATGAGTAGGGAGGAAGGGATTAGTTTATAGGCTCAGATTCCCCCCTAGCCATGAGGCATCCAGGCAATCATCTGGCAAGTAGCCACTTCTTCTGTATTCTGAAATAGATGAATCTCTCCTAGAGCTCTGTGCTCAGCAAATTGTATTTTAGAGGGTGTCATTGCCTTAATTGTCCTTGGAAGAAAATTCATGTTTTATCATAGTCCCTTTGAAAGCATTGGAAGGCTAAAGTGACTTTGAAGACTATTACTAGAAGTTCAAATGTTTAATGGGGCCTGGGCCGTCAAGCTAACATGCCCGTCACGTAGTCTCTATAATGTGTGCTGAGCATTCCTGCCTGGAGTGCAAACCACGAGTGTTATGTTTTTGGCTCAGATGTTGGCAGGTGTGTAACCTGATTCCTGATAGCAGGACAGCCGATTACATTCTGCTATAAAACCATTTCTAAGGCTCTTGGCACCTAAACTGTTATTGCATGTCTGCAGGTGTTTAGTAATTGGATTAATGCATAGGCGAAGGAATGTCTGCTCCCCAGCCCTGAGAAACACTGAGGAAAGACAAATGTACTTCAGAGAGTGACCAGGAATGCACGATGACAGTCCTGTGCTCACACATGAAGCCAGATCTAAGCCTACAATGTTTCAAATGGACTGCTATGAACAGCCACCTTCCATAGGAAGGTTTATTCAAATTTAAATACAATAACAACTGCCTTGTCAATCAGGTGGGAAGGGGCATCAATGTGAGTTTTGATCCCCTTCCAAGAGCAACTCTGATAATTTAAGATGAAGTGTTCCTATCATGCAGCTCATGAACCCTACAATCCTAGGAATGTATAATAATAATAATAATAATAATAATAATAATAATAAATTTGAAATTCCAAGGTAAATATAGAAGAGAATGCTAAGATTCTTGCTAGAAGTATGGAGAGCACAATTAGGATCTGGGATCATCAAATGCTTGCCAATCAATTCCCATCTTGACTATAGATACACAGAGTTTATTGAGTAATTGGACTCTGAGGATATGTTTGATAAAATGAAAAATAGTGTTCACTGGCCATTGCAACTGCAATCAACACGGAGAAGAGGGAGCTCTTGAGGAGCCTTGTAACTGTGACAAATTGAAACTCATGTTGTCCTCAGAGAGCAAGCAGCCAGACTCCCAAAGGCTCCCATCTATGTAGATAAGACCTAATGGTTTGGTTTTGCACAACAAACCTCTTTCTCAGCTTTACGACTCAGAAGGGAGGTGGGCCATTTGGAGAGAGTCCAAGTCCAAGGGAGATAAGACTGAAAGACTTTAAATCCTTGAGGGGAAACTTGAAGTTCACAAACATTATTACAGTAGGTGGTAAGAAGACAACCAGGACTGGGGAAGACAAGAAACTCATGGCTTCCAGAGCATGAGTTTGAATGAAAGGGCTTGTGAAAAAGAGAGTGATGTGTGTGTGTGTGTGTGTGTGTGTGTGTGTGTGTGTATACTAAGTAGCAGGGCTGAATGATTGTTCATTTTCATATATAGAATATGTATATTAAAGCAGCCCCTGAATGTAGGGGACCCAGAGCAGCCAAATTATACTTTGATTCTGAGAATTATCACCTAGAAATTGTGGGGATGTGCTGGGATGCTCTGGACAAAGTTATCTTCTGGCTGGGGTATGTTTTGGGGTTTGTGTATGAGGTCTTATGTTCCATGAGTGTAGAGAGGAGGCATGTCTACAATAGCACTATTCCCCTTTAGAGATCTCTGGTCCTTCTTGCCTCGTTAACAGCTCCTTGCTGACATTCCCCTGACCCCCATTCCTCATCCAGAAGCAGTAACATTGAATGAGAGGATGTGCTGAAGATCACAGGTTTGATTGGAATGGAAGGTGAGTGGAAAGCAGGACTCTGGAGTGTAGAGGTGGTTTGCTTGACATGGGGTTTTTGAGGAAAGAAGTCCTGGTGTCTGAGAGATGTATCAAAAGAAAAAGATGATAAGGACTATTAGATTCATTTAGACATTGGATACAAGAGCATGAAATAGCTAAGCATGATAAGTTCCAATACTTCATTGGTTCAACTCGGCATAGTTCTTGAAGACTACAAGTCTACCCTCCCCATTGATTAGCTGTGAGGATCACAATAAATAAACTTATTCCAACTGCACCATACTACCCAAGAGTACTGAAGATTATAGGATGAAAAAGAGGATTGCTTGAGTCAACAGGTGGTTGAGAATATCCTCTAAAGTTTTATGTACTGCAAGTCTGTAAGCCCCATGTTCCTACTGAGAAGTGGAAGAAAATTTAATTGGTTGGGCACATGAAAGGTAGAGGTGTAATCCTTTAGAATGCTACTGCTTTACTCTCAGGAACATGTTCTTGTTCTTGTTCTTGAGACAGAACACATTGCTTTGAATGAGACTGGCACCTCCCTTATATGGCATCCTATCATGCTATATGACCTCTCTCTGTCTTTTTCTCTTGGTTATTTCCTTTTCCTCTTCTTAACTATGTTATGATGCAGGTTTGGATGGATTTCCTCACCAACAAGTTCTTGGAATTCCAGAACTTTTTAAAGCATCATCCTTAGGTACGTTGTGATTGCAACCCCAAGCAGACTAAGAGAAAGTTTGGGATGGTGATGAAATAGATTGATGAATGATTGTTGTTTTCTTGTTTGCCCTATGGAACTGACCATTCAATTAGAAAGTTCCAGTTAAGTGCAAAGCATTGTCAAGGATGCTAAAGTGTTGAGTTATACACATCATTTTCTTTCAGGAGAGACAGCTAATCTCTCAGAAAGAAAATATTTTGAATAGGGTCTCTGAGAATCCCGGTGTGGTATAAGGTGTATGAGTGCATGTGCATGTAGCTATGTACTTATATGCATTCATGAGTGCAGCTAGTGTAAGTTTAGCACCAAAAAGGGATAAGCAAAAAGAGTGTCCTCAAAGCACACATAGGCTAGTTACTTGGGAATCACTCATAATATGTAAAAAAAAAATGTTGCTTTGTTTATGGGCACAGATGGTAAGTCCTTGACAAGCAGAGTGGAATTATTTAAATTCTTGAAGCTGAGTAACAAGAGACCAGAGTGTCAATCTCAGCATCACCAACTTTCTGTTGGCTTCAACAAAAAGGTGTCTTGTGGGGGAGGTGTTTCTATATAGAGCCTACGGTAAAGATGCTGCCCATAAAACCTGTAGAGAGTTTCATCAGCTGTGAGGCCAGAATTACTTTAGAGTCATAGTTTCCAACCTTTATAATGCTGAAACCCTTTAATACAGTTCCTCATGTTGTGGTGACTCCCAACCATGAAATTATTTTTATCGCTATTACTTTATGACTAATTGTGATAATGTTATGCATCATAATGTAAATATGTGATATGCAGGATATATGATATGTGACTGCACAAAAGTTGAGAACCACAGCTTTAAGAGGATTGTTTGATGCCACAAATACCTTTTAAGATCCACTGGTCCAGAGAAGACAAATGTGTCCCTGCCACTGCTATTCTTTATAAAATATTTCTGTAGTACCACATTTTCTAGCATCCCCCAAAGCCAAGAGTGCCCCTGCAGTTAAATATCTTTATTTATAAGTTATTTGAAATCCTGAAGTTAATATCTTTCTCTTTTAAAACTTTATCACAACCAACAGCTTGCTGAGAGATTGCTCTGCTGCTAGGATTGCAACCTCAGATAGAGATGTTGGAATCCTGAACTAAGATCTTTCTGTATACATTTCATTTCTCCTGAAGCCCACTGTGCACCTATACCCAACACCCAGAGCAGCTAGCCAGCGTTTTCCCCAGTCTCAGATTTCTCCTGAGGGGTGTTTTTCCAGATAAAATCCTTATGGTTGTCCTACTGCTCTGGACTATATGGAATGTGAAAGCAAGGAAAACAGGAAGAATGTTGAATACTTATGTGTTTACTAATTAGTCAAGGTTCAGTAGGATGTTTTAATAAGTAAAATTGACTTAAATTACAATGAATATTATTTGCATATACAACCCACAAAATAACCATTTTATTAAATCAGAAATAAATTCTATTTTATCATCCTATTTTCTCTGTTGGTGTTATTTAATTAAAACCCTTTTATCCAAATGTGGAAATCAGGTAAATGTTGACTCACACCTCTCCATAATCTATGTCATTCTTGTTTCTTGTCCTCAGAAAAACACCATGACATAGGCTTTTTCTTTCCTACACTGTTCAGGGGAAATGTTTGGGCAAAATGCAGAAAACTCCAAAAGTCTATTTTTTTCAGTGGAAATTATAAAATACAATTAGACTTTCTGTCTCTTCTCTCTAATATGAAAGTAAATACAAGAAGACTTATAAAGAGTTGGATATTGACAGCTTCTGAAGGCTTGGCACCACTGAGTTATATGTAAGATGGGCCTGGATTCTTCCAAAAATAATATGAGGTATAGGAGTGAAAGAAAATGGGCCACTTACCTTCAGCTGTAAGAATTTCCTCCCAACCACCTTCAATAGGACTGGAGAACATCTGGAACTCAGACAGCAGAGTCATCAAGGGACTAGAACGCAAAGGAACCAAGAAGGGTTAGAAACTTGAGTCACAGGGCTACTTTGATTTCTTGCTACCTGGATGAGAGGCTTGGCAAAGCTTCCTTCCTTTGCTCCCATCTTTTCCAAACACTAAGAAAATTCCCAAGGAAGGGGTATTGTGGAAGAAGGTACGGAGAGCTCCAGCCTCAGAACTGTCTGTGGTTGGTTGATTGATGTGTTGATCCGTCTTTGCAAATCTCAAGCATTCTCCTATGAGTCAGACCCAAGGCCAGAGCCAGAACCAAATACTGAAAATACCTTATAGTTTCTGTCTGGTGGAAGCTCCCAGTCTAATTTGAAATGCTGCTTCTTGTCAAGAGTTTTGAAATTCTGGGTGTAACTAAATTTCTTATGTATTAGATGTATTAGATGAATCTTTTCCAGTGGCTTCAGAACACCAATATCTTTAGAGATGATGGAAACATATTGCCAAGAACATTCAGGTACTAGCACTTGATCACTGTGAACCATGGATAAGGAAAGCAAGCTGCCCAGGACACAATATATAGGATGGATTTCATACCTGGCTGTGCAAGCTTAGGATCTCCCTGTACTTAGGCTTTACTTGCTGTTCTGTGGTTTCCCATCTGCCTACTCAAAGTCCTGATGAAAAATTAATTTGAGAACGTGTATTTTATTAACTGTGTTGTTGGTGTGATGCAATCTCAGACAGCGTCAACAGAAGAACTGTTTGTTTTGGCTCAGAGTTCCAGGACATACAATCTACCCTAAAGGAGAGGGTAGGAAGGAAAGAACAAGAGGCAGCTGCTCACACTGTATCCTCTATCAAAGAGTAAAGGACTAATAGGAGCTGGGGCTGAACTTTTAAAAATCCCGGACCTTTCGCTCTGGATGGAGGCGCTACCCACTAAAGTTTTGGCATCCTTCCAAAACAGTGTCACTAAGTGGGGACCAAGTGTGCAAACACATAAACCAATGAATACATCCCATAGTCAAACCACGTGTCATGAACTATAATTATATAAGGATATATTATTTTATATTTGTTAATAACCAACATTTTGGTTTATGTTTATTTAATTAGTTTTTGTTACCCAGTCTCTGTAGTCAATGTACACATTGTATTGCAAATCAGTGATAGGACCAGAAGGAGCAGGTCCCACACTTTACAAGGAGCTAGTGAAATTCAGTACATCGGTAAGTACGGTGTGAGGTTTTTTCCATTAATTTAATTATTCATTCACTTTACATTCTGATCACAGCTCCCTCCACTTCCAGCACCCCCTCCCTCACTATCCCTCCTCTTCTCCTCTGATACCAACCCTGGTATCAGATATCCCCCCCCAATACCAACCCACCCTGGTACCTAAAGTTGCTTCAGTGCGAGGTGCATCCTCTCTCTCTGAGGCCAGTGTGAGATTTTGAACCTGCAAAGTAAGACTTGGATTTCATTCCCTACTTTGTCACTTATAAATGTGTATTTTCAAAAGTCTCACTTTCCATATTTGTGAAGAGGGAATAGTAAGAGCTGGGTGGCCATGAGAATTACGTGTGATGATCTTGTAGAAGTCGAAGAGCTTCCCCTGTGATGAGCTCCACTTGTTACTAGATATAACAAAGCCCCTCATATCCAATAGACTATCTCTAGGGAAACTTTGCTTCTTCCCATAGCTGAAGGCATATCACACCGTCCTAAATTCCAAGGATATTTTTCTGCACAGGTTTGATTTGTAGAAAGAATTCTGCTAACTCTTGCCCTTCTCTTTCCTTGTTTTCTGAAACTATAGAAATCAAAACATTACTGGAATCCAGTTTTTATCTTCACAATAATTTAGTGATGTCGATGTTTTCTTTAAATCTTGCAAATATAAATATTATAAAATATTTTTGGTTTGGAATTCAGTATTTAAATGCAAAAGTACTAGGGAAGGATCAAGGGATGGTTGTGACAAGTAGGTAGCCACTGACTAAAAACAATACAAAAGGTAAAGATTTTAAGGTTGCAAACAATAAAGAGAAGTTAGGGGCTCCAATTCAGCTCTATTTCATCAGTATATCTTAGTTGGCCTCTGAAACACATTACCATCCTGCCAACTGGAGAAGAGCATTTGTTAAAACAAATTACAATTCTTTAAATATAATTTTAGTACACCAACTATGCTTCAGGGGACAACTCGAACTTGCTGTGCCCTAGAACTCAGAAGACAAAGTCTTCTTCAGTTTTCATGGAGCTAAGAGCTCTGGCTAAGAAGTCTAGATTGTGCCTTTAATTTTTTTTTGAAGTTGAAAGTGTGTGTATGCTTCTAGCTATATTAGAAACTAATCCTCTATATCCCTCCCCTGAGGACTCTTGTACTCTTGTAGCAGGGGGAGCTCACTCGGCCTGAAGGCACTCTGAGCAGCACTTGGGGGAAGATACAGCATTTATTCCGTTTCAAGGCCGAGTTCTTGATCTAAGCTCCTGTGCTAGACCGCCTTCTCTTGAAGAATCGTCTTCCCATTCTCACAATGCTTTCTCAGGTAGCAGTTCCTCATTTATAATGGCTGTTGAGTGGAAGACTGTCCTTATGCTGTGAGGCTTGGTGGCTTCAGGACCACATTCAGGAAGCTATGAGCAGGTTCTGGCATGCGTGTGCTTGCTCAGCTTGGCAGTGGTGACAAACAACTATGACTCTGCCTTCCTCTTCCACCATGAATATATTGTGAATAGCCTTTCTGGGGAGTGGTATGGTCGGATCAGCCTTGCCCAGAAGGAGCTGTGCGTAGCATAGTGTCCTGCCTGACTCCTAGTACTAGCCAGCTGCCTCTGTACTAAAAGACCTGGAAGTAGTGTTTCAGCTTCTAGGGATGCTGCTGTTGTCTGAAATGGGTAAAACCACTGCTGTGGCTGAGGCTTTCCTGTCCACTGTCATCCCTAACAGATGCCTGACTCCAGGGGCACTTTCTAAGATACAGGGCAAATTGAGAGATGGACTAGTTGCTGAAAATGGTGGAAATAAGATCTGGAAAGGGGATGTTTTCCCAGTGCCATAGCCAAAATGGACACTGTCCCAGAGCCTGAAAGCTCTCGATTTCGGTTCTTCTGAATGTGTGACCTGAACTGAGGAAAATGCCTCGGCCAGCCTTCCTGGGGCCACGGCCAAAGCTCTGCTGTGCACGTGTTCCCTCGCTTTCCTTGCCTTCTCTGCGCCCTCTTTGAAATGAAAAATAAAGCCACCTGTCAAAGCTGGTGATATGTTCAGACCTGTAACCCACACAGATTCAGGAAGACTTCAAAGTGGAAACTCCTGGGGTCTGATTACATTTCACTACAGATGGTGAATTTATGCCCTGAGCCCCCAACTCTGCTCTGACTTCTGTATTGTAAGTTTGGAACAGACTATACAATGGAGTATTTTCAGATTAATGAGTTACACGCCATTTACTCTAACAAATTTTAGAGGCTCTCTCTGGGTTTCAACAGAGACGAAATCGATAGCTTTGTAGATACATTCTGAAAAAAAAAACACGTGTTGATTAGAGGACAAACCCTCCAACACCAGGGTGACTGTCAGTTTCATAGAACTTGAACTTCTCAAAGTCAGTTGCAAAAGAGACCTAGCTCACAGAGTGGGTGCGTTCAATAATTGGGCCATTACGTACAAAGCCCCCAGCACTGTGCCTGAGAGGAATGAATGTTGTGTGAATATCAGGGCTTTTGTTTTCCCGAAGAAGCAGGTATAGGCATCTCTCAGGAAAGGAAGGAGAGTCTACACTGGGTGACTTTTCACCACCAACTTTGTTATCTACGGTCTAGTGAGCCACCACTGGCAACGGTTCACACCTGTGTGATATGGCTCCAACTGTTCTAAAGCAGAAAACCATGGGTGGTCCGTGCTTCTCTTCTGTGATGATTTCATTTTGCAAGGAATTCCCTGTCATGCTACTTCTGCAGAGAAGCACTACCCAGTCTTTGCCATCTGTTGTTCTAGAACTTAGTGCACGCCTTCTGGGTCTTGGTCTGGGTATCTGACCTCTCTTAGAGTGGTAATGCCCTTGGTTGACCCACCCCACTAGGTACTATTTACTTCTTTGGGGGAAACTTACATGGCTCTCCAGCTGAGCACATTTTTCATCATCTGATTGTGTTCGTATCTCAGATGAGATGTAAGTATTAAAAAGGGGAAGAATAAATCTAGGAAGAGATGTGGGTTCATCCTGGATCATCTCCTGACTATGGCTGGGACTGTTTAGACCTGTGGAACAAGTTTCAGGAGAATCTCTCTATACTGGCAAAGGATGGTCTAACACCACATTGAACCAGAAGACTCATTTGCGTTTTTGATTATCCACAACTGGCCCAATGAGAGATGGCATTTCCTCATGTCCAGGGACAGCTCTGTATTTTCTAGTCTGTAAGTTTCAGGCGGAATGTAGGCCCTTGCTAGCTGTTAGGGCCCAAGGCTTTGGAAAGGAGGCTCAGGACAGTTTTTCTCTTGCTCCAGACCTTCTGCCCAGCCTTTCCTCTGGCTTAGAAAGTGTATAAGAAGAGTACAGTTTGAGGTTGAGTTGCCCTGAATGACCTGTTGCCTACTAGTAGATAAGTGTCATTGAAGAGATCAGAAGTTTCAAAAGTGTCCTTTGTATGGTTGAGCCTGGTTCATCATCTTTCACATTTACTTTCCTTTGGGTCTCATTCCCTCAACCATACAACAGAAAATAATTATCTGGATAATTTAAATATGCAAGGCTCCCACACTTAAAGTGGCCATATGAAAGCACATCTGTGAAACATGGAAAGTTCTGGCAAGAATGTAGCGAAACAGTAATGTGATTATACTATTGGTGGAGATTAAAATGGGGGCAGCCATTATGGAAAACAGCATGGAGTGTTTTGCTTATACATTAAGAAATAATAGAACTACTACCCAATCAGGCAATTCCATTTCTGAGCATTGATCCACAGGAAAGGAAATCAGTATATTAGAGAGTTCCTTGCCATCCTCTGTTTATTGCAGCACTGTTTATAATAGTCAGAATCAATATGTAGACAAGAAAATGTGGTACACAAATGTGCATGCACTCGTTCGTGCATTCATGCAGTGTGCACACACATACCCAGAGAGGAATACTGTTCAACAACGAGAGGATGAAACCTTGACATTTTCTAAAACACGATGTAACAGGAGATCAAATACAAAGTAAAATAAGCCAGGTGAAAAGAACCACAATAGCAACAACCATAACCACAAAGTCCAGCTCTTAAAGTCAGTGAGTACACAATGGTGTTTTTCACATCTTGGGAGAGAAGATAAAAGGAATGAATGAGAAGGGGTTGCTTAAAGTACTGCAAATTCACAACAGGATAGGAGAGGTTAGAATGGATGTTCTACTATATAGAAAATTATTATTATTATTATTATTATTATTATTATTATTATTATTATTATCTGTATTGTATGATTTAAAATAGTTAAACACTTTTGACTTTTCTTATCCTGAAGTAATGACCAAGAAGTCTGTGGGTAATCTAGGTTTATCTAAGGGATAGATTTGCCTAAGTGTACTGTGGCATCACAGCATATCCCAGGAAAATATATAGTTGTAGTATCAATTAAGAAGAATCTGAAATGCTGCTGTGCCCCCCACCCAGTTTTATATCCAACATTGTCCAGCCAGCACGAAGGCCCAGTCTTTTTTTTTTTTTGGCATTTCAGAATAGAAGTGGCCGCATGTAGCCTGTCTCTGACATCGTGGTCTCCTATTTCCATCAGTTTAGAACACTGATGTTTTCCCACACTTGCGTGAGAACACACACATTGAATACAAGCTAAGTATCTATTTAGTATAACTTTGAGAAGCATTATCCTGTTACTGTGGATTGGTAAACTCTGAAGGCTGCTGCAGGGGCCTCGGAAGAAGAAGGGCAGTTTGAGGGTTATCTGTCCATTTGTTACTCTCCCGACCACCCCTGCCTCATGAAGATCCCTTTGCTGATGAGCGAGAGATTGGATATCCGGGTATATAAAAGGACCAATCTCACTTTGGGAGCAGGGATTTTCCTTGGAATGGAGTGGTGCCTTTCCTCACTCCATCCCCAGCCCAGCAGTGTTAAGCTTCAGTCAAGACTCGCTTCAAATAAAGCGATGACAAAAGCGAACCATTTGGACTGTTTTACTTATCATGTGACTTGGGGTCCTCAATATGGATTCAGCACAGCTGTGTTTTTTAATAATCTAGACCAGATTAAAGGGCCCCGTGTTTGAAACGTGTACTTTATTTAACAATGTGTTACTTATAGCACCTCAGACACAAGTGGGCTTCTACATTTCTGTGGAAGAAGCTGAAGGTATGAGCAGTAAGCTATAGTTTCCACAGGGTTTTTTCTTTTCTAAATCCTATGAAAGGAAAAAAAAAGAAAAAAGAAAAGAAAACCAAACCAAACCAAGCTTCTGTAGCTCCTATGTCCTTCAAATAAACGAACAGTAATTAACTTACACAGCTCAGTTCATTTAGTTTTTTAAAATAGCTCCATGCCATTTTACTTTTAAAAAATCTTAAAGAGATTTCCTGAAGAGATCATTACACCAAGTTGGTCCTGACTTGTGTAGGCAATAAAGCAAATAAAGTCATTAAAAATAATTTGAACAAAAGGAGTAACTTGATATTATGCCATCTACATTTGGTTAAAATGACATTTTAAAGTTTGCTTTCATCTTAACAAACAGAAAAAACAGAAAAAAAAATGTGATTAATAAATTATCCTCCATAAATCTTATGATAACTATTATAGTCTTTGGAGAATTATGAATCCACATCTGGAAAAAGTATTTTATATGCTACTGCCTGTAAAACAGCATGCCATGCATTTTACAAGTGCACGTTAGTTAGTAAAAATACGGTACGTTTTTTTGTATTCATCATTTTCCCCTACAAAAGAAGTGTAAGCCTAGTTTATTTCATAGTAAAGAGTGCTAATAAAGTTTATATGACGCTTGTTTTCCTCCCTTACTTTGGTGCTAATGTAGTTTCACTGGGTTATTTTGAAGGAGTTTTCTAACCCAGCTCAAGGAAGTCATCATTAGAAGCAAAGTCAGCTCGTGCCCCTAGTAGCTGGAGTGGGCAGAAACCAGCTGGTCCAAGGGGTGGCAGAAACATCACAGGAGTGTACTGAAAACATCAGAGCTGCACACCTCATCCTGCTGTGTGTGTGTGTGTGTGTGTGTGTGTGTGTGTGTGTGTGTGCACATGTGCCTGTGTGTAAATATGCCTTTGTGTGTATGTATGTGTGTGTGCACATGTTCCTGTGTGTGCATGCATCTGTGTGTGTGTGTGTGCGTGTGTGTGTGTGTGTGTGTGTGTGTACACGCGCGCAGGCATGTGCACTCTTTATCCTGATTCCTTTTATTCTTCTTCAGATGCATAGTAGGTCTCCTGAGTTCCTGACTCAGAATGCATGCAAGATAAGATCATTTTTAGAATTAGAAATTCGATTAAACTTAAACATTTGTTAAGGAAAATGAGCAAAGTGCTTTGAGAGCCAACAGTGTCCCTTGGAAATAGAAAATGTTTTTTCGTTTCCAGGCAGCTGTTTGCAATAAGAAGTAGCTGCTGAGTGAAAGGGAAGGCCGCCATTAAGTGAAGGTAAGCCCTCCAGGGTTTTATGGCGCTCCACAGTCATGAGAGCACCATCAGTGATAAATATCACAATAGTGGTTACAGTGCATCTGGTTTTATTTCCATGTGGATCCCCGAATACACTTCAGTCCAAGTCACAGAATACATTTAACGATCACAGAAATGCACAAGCTTAATGTACACAAAAGCAACCTCAGGGAAAATAAAAGATGGCCAAGTCTTATTTCTAGAAGAATGACCTACCAGGGCCCATAACAATAACACCTGTAAACCAAATTTTCTTTTGTTTGGATTCCGGAAAAGCAGCACACCAGACTCTCCTAAGTAGACACCAGGCCTTCAGTCTCCAGAGAGTTTTAATGCATTTATCTTTGAGGCCTTATTTCCAAACATTTAGAATGACCAGATTAAGGGCTTGGGATGCTGCTGGAAAAACCAAGGACCTTGAAGTTCCTTTCGTCCGCCTGTGGAGGTAGCTCTGCTTGTGTTCACGGCATGAAGACCCATGCTTCATCTCTAAAACCGATGTTAAAAAAAAACAATCAAATGAACAAACAGAACAAAACCGGGTGTGGTGGCATATTCTTGTAACCTCAGCATTAAAGGAGACAGGCAGATCCTGGGGCTTTTTGGCCAGTCACTGTAGTCTAATTCGTGAGCTACAGGGCAGTGAGAGACCCCGTGACTAAAAGCACTGTGACATATGCTGAGGACTAACACTGGAGGTAGACCACTGGCTTCTGTGTGTAACTCCATATACAAATCCACATATCCTCCTGAATAAGATACATGCAAACACACACACACACACACACACACACACACACACACACACCCCTCTGTCCAGCATTATAATTTCTCATATAAGGAATCTGAGGACCAGAGTGAAACAGGAATAATGTTTAAAGGGCATTATGTAGCTAAATCAAGAGTTTGAGCTTATGCTTCCTGAATGCAGGTCTCCCAACTCCAGTGCAATAGTTTGAAACGTTTCTAGTTTAAAATGTGCAGAATCACATTAGAGGAGTAAGGTCTTTATTCTTTTACTGGTATCATTACTGGTAAAAATTATCCCTTAGAATTCCTTAACATAGGCAGCTGATAGTGTAGCCTAGAGAACCAGAGAAACATCCATTGATTGCGGTGGGATAGGTACGTGAAGGCAATTCTGGATAATTCTGGGGGAATTATGTTCACTGTTGTAGTTTTTTAGGCTTATTCTGCCACTTGCTAGATGAGAGAGGTCACAGAATCCTAACAGTGGCCATGCACACAAATCCCTTTAAAAAGAAGATCACACTAGGTGACGGCTTAGTTCCCTTTTAGATAAAGTGGCATCTTAAGGAGTTATTGCAAGCCGAGTGTCAGATTTGAGAGTCACCATGTCAGCAAGGCATTCAATGTGGCATTTCTCCTTTGAACTTAAGCACTTGTGCTAGCAACCATCTGCTTAGCCTGGAATTATTCTACAAGTTCCTTCCTTTGTATGGATTTAGTCGTGCGACTGAGATATGAGGGAGTGCCTGGCACATGGTTTCTATTCACCGATGGGTTAGTCTGTGTTTGTTCACATGTAGCTGCAGGTTTTGAGAGGCAAAATAAAAGGCAGGGAATCAAGGTCCTGGAACACAATTATTTCCATGTCATTGTATTGCCAAGGCACAAGACCAGGCCCAGGCAAGTAGGAGAGCAGACAGCTTTGGCTCATGAATTGAAGAAGGTAGGAATAGTTAGAGTGCAAAGTCTCGGTGACGTGGATATTCCGCCAAATGGAAATCTAACCATTTTCAACTTAGAGTAGTGTGTAACTTATTGTTGAAATTATGGTTTCTTCCATAAAACAATGGTGGTTAAGACATTTGGATTTCTTTAATCACTATAAAAGCTAGGAAGTAATCACAAATATTTAAAAAATGATATTGCTGAATGTGTGTATATGCAGGTGGATGCCAGAGTTCAATGTTGAGTGGCTTCTTCTTTTGCTCTCCACACCATTTTTTATTAGATATATTCTTTATTTACATTTCAAATGATTTTCCCCTTTTCTGGTCCCCTTCACCCCCCTGAAAACCCCATAAGCCATCTCTCTTCCTCCTGTTCCCCAATCAACCCTCTCTCGCTTCCCTGTCCTGGTATTCCCCTACACTGCAGCATCAAGCCTTTCCAGGACCAAGGACCTCTCCTCCCTTGGATGTCCAACAAGGCCATCCTCTGCTGCCTACGCATCTGGAGCCATGGGTAACACCATCTCTGGTTGATATTTATGTCCCTGGGAGCTCTGGGAGTACTGGGTGGCTCATATCATTGTTCCTCCTATGGTGCCACAAACCCCTTCAGCTCCTTGGGTCCTCTCTCTAGCTTCCCAATTGGGGACCCTGTGTTCAGTTAAATGGCTGGATGAAAGGGTCCCCCTCTGTATTTGTCATGCTCTAGCAGAGCCTCCCAGGTGACAGCTATATCCAGCTCTGGTCAGCAAGTACTTGTGGGCATCGATAATAGTGTCTGGGTTTTGTAACTGTATATGGGATGGATCACTAGGTGGGGTAGTCTCTGGATGGTCTTTCCCTCAGACTCTGCTCCACACTTTGTCTCTGTATCTTCTTCTGTGAGTATTTTGTTCCCCATTCTAAGAAGGACCAGAGTATCCATACTTTGTTCTTCCTTCTTCTTGGACATCATTTGATATATGAATTGTGTCTTGTGTATTCCAAGTTTCTGGGCTAATATCTACTTCCCAGGTATACCTCAAAGGAGGAATGGATACAAAAAATGTAGTATATTTACACAATGGAATACTACTCAGATATTAAAAACAATGAATTCATGAAATTCTTAGGCAAATGGGACTGGAAAATATCATACTAAGTGAGGTAACCCAATCACAAAAGAACACATATGGTATGTACTCACTGATAAGTAGATATTTGCCCAGAAACTTGGAATACTCCACACCATTTTTAAGACTAGGCCTCGATTATCTAGTTGGTGTGACCCCAGGGTCTGTATGTCTCTGCCCCTCAGCACTGGGGTTATAAGCTTGTTCTATCATACCCTGATTCCTTCCTGGGTGGTAGAAATCTAAACTCAGGTCTCTCATTTTTGCCCCCAAAAATTGTTTTACACACAGAGCCATCTCTCCAGTCTCCCAAACAGACATTTTATCATGATGAATAAGAGTGAGATAAAGTCAAATGGTGGCTGTTCTACTTTTCGGTTTTCCTACATGGAAAACACAAAATTGGTTTACCACTAAAGACTGTAAGAAGACAAACTGAAGAAATGACAGTCACGGGTTGACACTCTCTGTATCTAACTAACATATGTTTTTTATTTTCCTTGCATTTCTGTGGACTGGCAGAAAATGTCACCCAAAGTGCCACTGCTCTGTGTGGCAGAACTTGAGGAGCACTGATTGCCCCCAAGAGCCCCTGTGCTTATGGTTTGGAGGGAAACAGCTCACCCTGTGTGGTTTTATACATGCTTTCAGTGCAAGTCTAAGCTCCGCATACATCTCATCTGTAGACCTGCTGCAGTGAGTGAAATATTATCCTGAGTATCTGTCCCCATGGGAACCTTTATTTAATTTTTCTAAAGTACCAAGGACTGTATGCATCTCTCATCTAAGGGGCACGATGTTGGGGTTTGGCACTAAGGCTTTGTCCTTCCCTGGAGTGCTTGTAGGAGGGCTCGGCTCTCAGGGAGTATGTTTGTTAGCTTCATTCTGCACTCATCAACTGGGGATACTCCATGAAACCTTTCACTTGGCCCAATTTGATAGTTTTTCCGTCTGTGAAATGAGAACACAGTCAGCACTTTTCTCTGTTATATTTAATTTTTGCATGCATTAAATGAAAACAATCTGTGTTAAGAGCTCAACAGCACGCCAGGATCATGCAAAACACTTACTATAAATAGCCGATTGTTAGAAGCTTGGTGTTTTCTAGTGTTGGTGATTTTGCACAGCCCTCCCATTGAGTATAACATGCTAAAGGCCTCTTTTCATTTTAGCAGCAATTGGGTCTTAATTTGTAAAAGCATAATAATGAAAGAAGCCTAAACTGGAGCCATGTTCTTTTGAGATTGAAAGCAAGTACAATGACTGGATCTCTTAATCAATGATGTTCAACTAGCCTTACTACTTTCATCATGCAACTCTTTATGTTACATTTACCAAGCATGGGTATGGCTTGTCAGATTGTCAGATACCCCAGGAAGTCTAGGAATTCATTGGCTAGTCTTTTGTTTACTCTATCTTTTATAGCCACTACCACATCTCTCTCCTCGTCAAAACCCAGGATTTAAAGAAAGTTTTGAAACCTCTCAGAGACTCTTTTTGAGTATACCAATCTTATTTTATAGTTCCCTTAAGACACAACAAGTTAGAAAGGCAGCAGAATATAATCTGGCTAGAGGGAAGCTGCTATGGAGGGTAAATTGAGGTGGTATCTTGGTTTTCCTCAGTCCCTCTTACCAGCTGTTTTGCACCCATAACTTTCTTAATTTTTAGTTTATCCTCTGAAGAATCTTAACAATGTTAAGACAAGATTACAGGCAGAGCTCTTTCTTGGTGGCACACGAGATTTGTGAAGATTTCAATGATATTAGAAACAAGAAGCTTTTAAAACAAAGACAAACCAGGCATTGTAACAAGTATGTTTAATTTTATATGTGAGGTAGAACCAAGCAGATCTCTGTAAATTCAAGGCCACCCTAGTTTACACAGACAATTCTAGGCCAGCCAGGGTTGTACATATTAAGATATTTTCTCCAAAAGCAAAAAATATGTGTTGTGTACTCACATCTGAGGATTTGCAATTAAGAGCCTCCAAAGAGAGATCATGTGATATTTATCTGAGTTTAGGTTATCTCACTGGATATAATCTTCTTAATCTTAATCTTAATAATTTACCTGTGTTTTTCATTTTTTCTCTTCAGTTCAATAGTGTTATATTGTGAATATGTACCTAATTTTTATTATCCATGTTTCAATTTCCAACCCTACTCAAAGAAATATAGAGAAATAAGGACTGTTGAGAAAAGGAGAAATAGTTTACCCCAGGGAAGAGCAGACCAATTGGTTATCAGATGTGAAATCGTTAGCTTTGAAAACATAGACATAAAGTAATATTATATAGACCAAGCAATTTATATTTATGTGTTTAAGGACACACAAATGCAATTAATGAAAATAGAGGCAATGAATTTGAAAGAGAACAAAGAGGGATATTTGAGAGGTTTGGAGGAAGGAAAGGGAAGAAGAGGATAAGTAAAAAGGGAAAGTGTATAATTCTAAAACAATCGAACAAACAACAAAACTAAGAGAAAATGATATTTCAGAAAATTTACATCAATTTTGCTCTAGCAGTCTTACTATTCATTTAGTGTCAGGAGTCATTTGCCACTTCTCTGAAGGAGAGAGAGAGAGAGAGAGAGAGAGAGAGAGAGAGAGAGAGAGAGAGAGAGAGAGAGAGAGAGACGCTGTCTGCCAGGCAAAGTCAAGGCAGGTCAGGGTCTGCTGGCAGATTTCCCGACATGCTGAGGCACAGGAAGATACGAGGAGGTGCACTTGAGGCTCAAGGCAAGGGGCTGAAGATTCTGTTGACCTTGGTGGAAGGAACAGAGAGGCTTGGATAGGAACAGATGTCTTGTGTGTATTTTTCAGCAAATTGTTTCGCTAACTTGTGGCTTTTCTTCCCATGGTACTGAAGTACAAGAAAGCTGTAAGGAATGCAATCGCAGCTGGGGTAGTAGTGACCTGCAGCTCCTCCATTATCTGTCTCTTGCATCTTTTTTCTATCTTCCTTATAACCAGCCCCACTCCCCCATCAGAGGAGTGCTTGCCTTTGTCCTGGGAAGACAAGTAAGATTTGGTCTCCAAACTGTGGGTGATTCACACAAGGAGAGAGAGAGAGAAAGAGAGAGAGAGAGAGAGAGAGAGAGAGAGAGAGAGAGAGAGAGAGAGAGAGAGAGAGAGAGAGAGAGAGAGAATATGCTCATTTACAATGAACATCAATGGCCAACACATGCCCCTCTTACAGATGGTTATCTTGAGACTCATTGACACTGGTGACTTAGCACACTGAGCTTCTCCATTTATTAATGGAAATGGCTTTTTGTCTTTTATAGTTATTCTTTACTCCCAATTCTCTGATACCTATGTTAGCTTATCCCCAAGAAAGGCTTCCAAAGCAATATGGTTTCATTCTTTTTGTGGCTATTCTTAGTGTCTTTTTTTGTTAGTTTGTTTCAATGTCTCCAATGACATGGTTCTTGGCAAAATATTAATCTTTAATTTTTTTAAGTCTGAAGAAACTACTTCATCAGCATTCTGGCCCATATCTGTGCCACTGAATTCTCCTGTCTCAATACATTCTTTGTAACGTACAAATCAAAATTTGATCTCTGCAAGTATGCACATGCATGAATGTATCATGCCATTCTCTTTGCTTGAAACCTAATTTTTAAGCATCTGTGGCAAAGATATCTTTAATGATATATCCTTTAGCATTTTTTTCATTTGAAGAAAGAAACAACAGTAAAGCCATTGATAAATAAGGAAAACCAATATTAGGGGGAGGTGAAAATATTAGTGATAGCCTTAACTATATCATATTAAACTTGATTCTATAAATTAGTTTTAAAATCCCCTGACTCAGAATGTAAAAATGCACAGCTCCATCCCATTTGCCTGTCCTTTTCTCTATTGGGTTGACAAAACTGGTTTATAGCAGGCATGTATCTCTGACTATGTTTGGCATTTGTTAATCTTGAGCCATTTAATTGTTGTTAGCTTATAAGTTTTTGCTTTACTCAGAAAGAAAAATACCTTTGCGATGAGGTGGCACAAAAATCCCTTACTACACAGAAAGCCAGCCTTAAATAATTCTTTGAAATAGAACTGACCTCCATGGACTAGAAAGAAGGCAGTAAGGAAACAGAATGTTCCCTGAAACAGAACCCAGGAGCCAAAACTCGTGACTCCCTCAGGGGTTGAAAATATTTCTCCTGAATTAACTTCTACTTGTGTTTCTGCCACTATGGTTTTTGCAGTGAACATTTGATAAAGATGGCCATTGTGCAGTTTTCAGCTGGTCTGTAGAACCTGGATGCCACCCACTTGACTGCGTATGATCCTGAGCAGGAAATTTTTGATAAAACTAGATGCAATTTCCCTAATGATGCTGTTGTCTCCTGGTGCAAGTTGAACTTATGCATCTTCTGAATATATATATATATATATATATATATATATATATATATATATATGTGTGTGTGTGTGTGTGTGTGTGTGTGTGTGTGTGTGTGTTTCTATTTCACATACACATGCTTATCAAAATCTTAAAAGCTTTAGCCATAGTTATAGCAATGTTTCAGAAAGCAGAAACAAAGAAAAGACACATAGGTAGAACTAAAGTCAGCAACTGCATACTCATGTTAAATGGTAAGGATGGGGTTGTTCAGGCTGAGCTGAGTATAGAACTGTCCAAGAGATTTTCATTCTGAGGTGCAGAGGCTCTCTAGGCTGATCTGAGAGTTCTTATGAAAAAGTGTTGGATGGGTAGAGTAAGCAGCTTTTGATTGGCTCCAAAAAATTCTTTGTTACCTCTTGGTAATAATGACTTTGTGTCACTACCCATCAAGGACATAGAAACTTTCTGACAAAAAAGAAATAGTAAAAGTGATGGGATGTGTCCTCCACGATGATCTCACACATGATTAGTGTGTTGTTTTCATGTTCTTGGTTTTGTGTAACATTTTATGATACCATGGATGTTGTATTAGTCTTCACCAGAGAAGGAAACCCTTTATAATTTTATATATGGAAAAATGTCTGAAGAGAGTTTGTTTCAAATTGCTTTGGAGGTGACTGACTTCAAAGATTACAGTGGTCCAATGTGATGAAGATAGAAGCTGGAGGTACAATCCGGCTTGATAGTCAATAGGCAAGAGACCTAAGAGTTGAAGATAATCCTAGGAAAAGCTCCTGGAGTAGTCCTGCTTGCTCAGGAAGTCTCCTATTTTAGTCTTGTTTGGGCCTTCAGCTGGTTGAATGAGGCCGACCTATGTTTCAGAGGTCAGATTGTTTACTCCAAGATCATGGTTTAAATGTCCATCCCCTCCAAAGATACTCTTCAGTCATAATATTAGTGATCACTGATGTAAACTCAGATCTTAAAGCTAACTTTAGGCGAATATAGAATTTAAATTTCTGGGTACAGGAGAAACATTTCCACTTTTTTAAAGCAGGCTGCATAGTGAAGAATGGTCTGATAGTGTTGCATGAGGTTCAGAAATGTTAAGCTGTGACTCTAGCATGTGAAGGACTAAGGCCACTGGCAATGCCTTGTGAATACTGTCCAAAGTCATTAAGTCTTGTTTTTAGGTGTAATGTTCATTATATAGCAGGTCATAGTAAATGATTTTGAACATGTGCAAACACATAATTAATTGCATGTAAACTTTACACTCTGTTAGAGAGAAATGGCCACCCTGATTACAGAGGAGTATATACCAGAACCTCCAAATCCCTTTCCCCTCTCTGTGTGTCACTTTCTTCCCTCTGTGATTTTCATTATGATCATAGAATTTGAGAAATTAAAACTCAAAATTATGAGTATTATTGGAAGGAAGCATGTTCTATCAATTGCTCTAGCTGTAAGATTCTTTTTGTCTTCACTAGATTAATTTTCTTAAGAACAAAGATACTGTTTAATATACCTAGGAAAACCATATCTTTCAGTACAGGAGTGATTCCCCACAGTTACTCTTCCTTTTGAATGCTTGACAATGGGCCATGAAAGAATTTTCAATGCCCAGATGAACTTGTAGAATTAGATGTATGGTGATAGAATATGTGTGTAGCTGAGCCCAAAGGTCTCTCATAATCTTAGGGTTTTAGGAGGAATTTTTTGTATTGTCTATCTGAAATGATTAGTATTCCATGTGTTTCCATAACTTTAAAGGTAATTGCTAATTTCAGTGCTAATAGTGCCTAAGCTAACAAGGTTCATGGTTGATTTCTGAAAGTCAACATGGATACATTCTAGAGTTTAAGAACTCTAATGTGCATGTGAATGTTTGTGGTGTGTGTGTGTGTGTGTGTGTGTGTGTGTATGTAATTTGTATGCAACTGTTCAGTAATTTGTATGCATCTGTGTAGCTATATAAAATTGTATGCTTGTGTTTGTGTGTAGTTGTTACTGTCTGTGGATCATTTTTCAGTGTGTGTATATGGAGAGATGGAGGCAGAGAGAAAGGATGGAAAATGACTGCAGGAGAGAAACAGCAGATGCAGTTCTGAGGTCACATAAGTACAGTGGAGGCCACTGTCCAGCCTGGAGTGTTTTACCAGGTGATGAAACTTCTAGACTCCATGGAAAATATAATCCGAACTTCTTCTATAAATTGTAAGTGTTTGTTTCATTGTGGCTTGCTGGCACTAGGATTTGGTCTGTCGAGAGTGTAATAAAAATGAACATAATGCTTTGAAATGCCAAGAAAAACAAACGCCCAACGGGAGCACAAATATGCAAACTAGCCCAGGGATCTTATCCCAGCAGGAGGACTGGGGTCGGGGTTCTTGCAGGCATCAAGGAGGTCTCTGGAGGGAAGTAAACCGTGTGATTACAGCACTCTTGGTGGGGACACTTGCAAGGCAGTAAGTTGCAAGGCACAAAGCGGGACACTTGATGTGGGCTTCCACCTGCAGGTTTGCTGAGATTAACGTGCACCATGGACCAGTTCAGCCAGAATATTTCCAAGAGGAATCAGATGCCGGTGCCAAGCTGCCTCAAAACAGATGGGCAAGCACGAAGAAGGAGCACAAGGTGAAATGCCACATGTCAGGAGAAGATATTTCAAACTTAATTCACAACAGGCAGATACAGTGTGGAAGATTAAACTGGGTTGTGTATATTTCTGGTCTGAACCCACAACCCTCTTCTCAACCTCTTCCACTGACTATCTAGGATTTCTAAGACTCACCTGTTGTAATGGAAAAGGGCTTCAAATAATGGTTTCAGTCTTTGTAAAAAGTTTTGTTTTCATGAATTCAGCGTGAGCCCTAATAGGTCATCACGTTTCTTCAGTGTTAAGAAGAGAGGGATTCTTTCTTCTGTCTTTACTGGAACAGAGAGTGCTTTTACATTACTTTGTATCAAGGTCTTCCATTTTTAAGCCCTTGCTTTTATTGGACACTGCAAAACTACATATATCTAAACCCACTAGATTGTAGGCCAGATGACTGGGCCAGGGAATAGCCACTTATTCCCAGCTTCACGTCAAAGCTGATTGAAACAAAGATCCAAATATACCACCTGCAAAATTTCCCGCTGTAATTTGCTAGGAACTCAGCCCTTTCCCAAGGTGGTGAGTGTTATTTGTAACCACAGGCTGCATTCTTTACCAAGTTCCAGACTGATGCCGCATGGGGGCTTGAAAGAGCCCTCAAAAGTGCCTAAATTGTTAGTGTGTGTGGATTGCCACTACTAAGGCTCTGAGCCTGTTTTGTGGGACAAAACCTGTAGAAGGGACTATCAGTGCTTATTAGTGTTGGAAAGAAGATTCAGAGGGAGAATCTTGCCTACCAAGGCCAATGAGAGAGAGACAGTGTCAGAAATGTTAGGTGTATAAATTAACTGGCAAGATATGAAATGGTAGCTAACAAAAGTATAAATGAAAAGGTCACATTTATATATGAAAACAGTAAAATAAGTATAGATTAACGATTTAAAAATATATATATGTATATATATATATATATATATATATATACATATATATATATAACCATAGACATTGTCCCTACATGAGGCCTATGACATATAAGTATTATTATTATTTTTTTTTCAAGACGGAGTTTCTCTATATAGCCCTGGCTGTCCTCGAACTCACTCTGTAGACCAGGCTGGGCTTGAACTCAGAAATCCACCTGCCTCTGCCTCCCAGAGTGCTGGGATTACAGGTGTGCGCCACCACTGCCCGGTTATAAGTATTATTAATATTCATTAATTAATAAGAATCATTGCAAACTTGTTAAACGCAGATGTGCATAATGAAAAGAGCATTGATCTTAGCTTCAGAAAGTATTAATTTGAATCTAGCTTCCACCCACCCCCACCCCTTGTGACCAGTATGGCTTTTGTTAAGTAATTTAACTACTCTGTGTTTGTTTTGGTTGGTAGTGAAACGGAGAAGGCAATACTTATCTAATTCCCATTTCCATAATGAACAACTATGCAGGTGCCTAGAAACTATTTTGTAAATAAGTGTAACAGGAATGAATGGGGGGATGAATCTATAATTCATACTCCAGGTCTCTCTGGGTGCCTATGGAGAAGTGAACAAGGATGAGAAGCAAGCTGCTGTTCAGAGTTCAGAATGTGGGAACAGTGATGGCTGCCAGGAAGTAGCACACCTGTTTTGTGGAATGACAGAAACTTTGGAGAGAAAAATTTATCTGATGATCTTGTATCTGCCTATCCCCAGGAGGCATTTCTCTACATCTGACCCAGTGTAGGCAACTGAATCATCCATGGCTGGTTGGCTTCTTCCAAAGCCATGCAAAGACACCATGCAAAATGCTTCTGCAGCAGAATGGACCTCAGCTATTTCCATGGTGCTCCTGTGGGGATGCCTAGTCACTGAGTCATTGGGATGCTGAGCACTATCCGTGATAGGGCAAGCCAGCAGAATAGCTTCTTTATACATCAGCAGGCTTCCACATTACAGAGCCCGGCAAAGCACCAGACATGCTTTTTTTTCATCATGTAAAACTCAGATCATGGTTCAAGGACAGCAGCAAATGCTTCATGTTTTGTCGTGAAGGGGAGAGGCTGGTATTTAAGGGAAGACTGACTAGGGTAAGAATTCTACCAGTGGTCTTCTTGGGGATCTATCCTATTCACTCTTTTGTTTTGTGGCATCAGTGTTCCCCTTGCCTTGGGTTATGTTTAATAGCCATGTACTGAGTCACTTTCATGTGTGTGAATCATTGCCATTCCTTAGGGAGGGTGGGCAGCTGCTCATGACTGACATCACTCTGCCTATGTTACTGAAAGTTTTGATGTGGATTTCTTCTGTCCCTCCTCTTTGTCTTTCTCCTCCCCCCTTTCTTTCATTTTCTTTTTTTGAAAGAGTTTCTTGCTATCCCCAGGCTTGATCTGAGCTTCTGATTTTCCTGCCTCAGCCTCCAGAGTGTCAGAATAGCAAATGTATGGCTCAAGTTCAGCTCAAACAATAAATCATGAGTATATTCCACAATCGTTTCAGTTTATTTTTTGAGATAATTTATGTTGCCAAGGCTTGCCTCAAATTTACTGTGTAGCTGAGGGTAGCCTTGACATTCTAGTTATCATCCCTGTACTTTGTTAGTACAGGGAATACAGGTGTGCATCATTATGACTGGTATCTTTTAAAAGGTAAATTAAATTTAGCAACTTTTGTTGTTGTTGTTAAGGAGATTACTTGGGCACTACATTGCTATAAGCATGATAAGACTGCTACAGAAGAGGTTTTCTCCATGGCATGGAGTCTCCACAAATGTGCTCAAGTCTTTTTCGTAAAACAGCAAGGCACAATAGCTTGTTATGGGATGATATGAGTTGAAGACGGAGACCAGGAGAGGAGACAAAGTCATTGCCAGAAGGCCAATGGTCACTATTTCGGACATGCATGCAGGGCTGAGAACCAAGTTCCAGAGGATGCAAAGGATGACCAGGGGCTCTTTTGTAAAATGGTTGACATGCTTCAGGATGTAGACTGCTAAAGGATTACACATGATATCATTCATCTAAAACAGGAAATAGCTTTACTTTTACAGGTAAAAGGCCAGTTCTCCAGGTCACATTTTAGTGCTTGTAGTTAGTGGATTTTCACAGACCAAAATTCTTATAGATACTTCAGAAAAGAGTAGGTTCATCAAAGCTCCAGACTTAAGGGAAGGGAAGGGAAGACTTGGTTGACAAGGTTACATTTAAGCTTGGAGGTAAAAGAAGGTTGAGATGGGAGAATTAAACATGGATAAAGGTAGTAGCATTGAAGGTTCTGTATCCCACCCCCTCTTTGTAGTTCTAGATCCAGTGCAGGAATTGCACAAATCGCTGACTGTCTCAGCTAGAGCCTGTCACTTGGTGAGTGGCTCTCCTCACTCAGCCTGCATCTGCTCAGTCTCGCTATTTCAGGCCCTTTCATTCCAGCCTTTAATGGAAACTTATTCTATCAGCAATAAAGGGACAGCCATGCTCAGTGGCTTCTAGGACCAAGGGGTCCTTGTTCATCATTTTAGTTCCTTCAAGTTGTTCACAGCAGATAGCACCCACATCCCTTCCTGTAGCTCAGATCTTTTACAGCTCAAAGTCTATACTTTCTGCTGCCCTTGTTGTTGTTGTTGTTGTTGTTGTTGTTGTTGTTGTTGTTGCTTTTATCTTCCAGGTAGCCTGCCAAACTGTAAACCCTTTTTCATTATATGTGCTACTTTTATTGTGATCACAAAACCTCACTCACAAAATACAAATGTGATTTAGCCCATAGGCTTTAATTGGGCACTGAGATTTTTAATCTAATCTTGCATTGGAATTGCACCAGAAACTGCCACAATGAGAAGGCATGCATTTATAACTTTTCCTCCTCTTCCTCCTCCTCCTTCTTTTCCTTAGTCACTTTACATTCTGCACACTGCCCCTCTCTCAGTTATAATTGTTATTTAAAGTAATTACATGCTACTAGACAAGTGCTATGGAGTATATAGAAAAGGAGGGAGGATATTAGCAGGGGTTGAAAGACTCATACATTACACACCCATCATTGTCATAGCCAGGCCATAAAGTCTTTGGTTCATGATCTATAATCCTTTGCCATGTTCCTCCAATGGCACTGTATATCCCAAGGCAAATCTGACTATGGGATAGACCTAAATCTTAAGCTTATTCTTCCAATGAACTGAGGAGTCAGGGACTTAAGTTTCTTACTCCAAGACTGAAGGAATGTAAAACCATGTTGGGCCAGGGGGTGGCACGACAAGAGGTGGATAGACCTAGTCAGTCACAAGAGTGGGGTCTAGGTGTGTCCAAACTGGAAATCATACCCTGAGACTTGCAGGAGAAAGATCACTTCCCATCTTGTCCTGATACATATAGCCCTATAACCCACCTTTGGTGAACAGAGGAGGTCACGTAGCCTGGTAGCCAGGTTAACCTTCCTCTCCACTTATAAGGTAATAGTCCATCACTTGGAATTCCTCCTTCTGCAAATAAGGTATCTAACACTCCAGTACTGGCCAATCATGTGCACTCACCCCAAACGTCAGTATTCATCCCCTAAAGGTTTAAGTTGCCTTTGTTACCCTCATTAAATGATCTGTCCCACTGAAGCAGCCTCGAGAGAGTCTGTTTTTGACAGACCCACTACCACCTGATGTCTCTTCACTCCCAGTCATTCTTGCCTTGTTTTTATTCTCAGGACTTCTGCTGAAGAAAGTGGAGCCTCAACAGCAAAACCCAGTCATAAATGCCATGTAAGCCATTTATGGTTATATAAAGAGGTGGAGATCTTTTCCTTGTGACTTTGAGACATATATACACTCACACATAGAAGAGAAACCATGGTGTTTGGTACTAGAGACAGGAGAAATTTCGTTGTGGTAAAATGTTGAATAAGGTCATGGACCATCTTTTGAGATGGAAGACATCCTATCATGTAACATCAGTGTTGTTGGGAAATGCTGCAAAGCAGAGTCTTGCATTAGATACCATGTTAGAATAATTATAATTTATTCTAGCCTTTCATTCTGAACATCCATAAAATCAGTTTGCCTTATATATTAGCCATGTTCAGAATTTCAATTTCAAAATCCTGTAGATGGGGATAGAAAACCGGTCTTTACTTTCAGAGTATTTTCTTCAAGGTTTAAGGAGGTATGACAAGTAACCCAGCTTACAGATGCCCAACCGTTCCAATGATGGCACACCAGGGCCCCTGCCTCTGAATCTTCTCTGTGAAGCCCATATGATTCATCAAAAACTTTCAGTTTCTGTCTTTCTTGCCCATGATCACTTTTTGTGAAAACTCCTTTAGAAGAGATGAGATGAGAAGTTGATTTGACAGTTCGTTGCACACTTAGGCATGAGCTACCTGAATCATTCATCATTGTTGTGGTTTCTTTAAAGTCTGATCAAAATGAAATCTGCTTCAGGAATTTAGTTTCTAGAATGTCAGCTCCATCCTGCTGAGTGTTCCATCAACACCCCTAGCGCAGTTATCTGCAGAAACCTTGACCCCTGACGGGGAGCCTTGGATGAAGCCAGAACATTGCTTTAGAAAGCACCATGAAAAATACATATAAAATACAAAAAATGTGAATTATGTGCGAAACAAACAAAGCACCAGGCAACATGGAATTCATGTCAACAATGGTTCTGTTCAAGCTATTGCTTATCTCTGATAGAAGGCTGATTCCAGTGTCTGTAAACAGTAGCAAGGGAGAACTTTCTGCATAAAAGCTTTGGAAATGATGACATGACTTTTTTTTTTCACTACAATTGTTTTCAAGTTTCAAGCACTCTTTTCTTTTTATTATCTCTCTAAATATTTTTATATGCTGAGGGAAGTTACCAATTGCTGAGACAATCTAAGCCATGGGTGGGCAATAACCAACATTCATGATAGTTTGATGCATTCAAGAGAAGAGAAAAACTTTTCAAAGGATGGAGCTGACAGTTGAGTTCCTTGCTGATGATGAACTATCTCTATGGCTGGGTTGCTTGAGTGGATGTGGACATTACAAGTTGCTTAGGAAGAGCCATGCATGGAGATGTTGTGTTTTCTGTTATAGTTCAATTGTAAAGAGGTTATACTTTTGTTTATAAAACTATTCATTTAATATAATATGCAAATATAATAAATATCAAATAATATAATTGATATATACTTCTATCTTTTTACATATAAATATGCTAATATAAAACCATTTATATACTATAATAAATAATACGATTATTATTACATTTTAATTAAATATTAATTTAATGGTTATACTAAATTCAATATAAGATATTAGCATTTATACAACTCAAATGTTATATATTTATTATGCAATATTAATGTAATTTTCCCAATTCTCAAACTGCAGTTTATGTTTCAATTAAAATATTGAATATAGTGATATTAAACCAAGTAGACTTTGGTGACATTCATCAAATATAATAGTATTTTTTGTGCTGGTTTCTAAGGTAGCTGCATAAATCCAAAATATTCTCTCTGAGAGAGAGCATTTTCAAGAAAGGAGACAACTAATATATTCACCTTTAAAGTTAATCATCTTCAGTTACTCACAATTGCTCTGTTCCTGTCTGGATGGTCACTGGAGACCCTGGCACCCAAGTGCCACAGGCTGCCTTGTCAAGTCGAATAAGTACTATTCTGTTCATGTTCAAGGGGGCCACACACAGCTGTAGGTTGGCTCTCAGCCACACCAGCTATCCCCAGAACTGCCTTCCTAAAGTATTCTGGTAGAAAAGAGTCCATGTGGTCCAACTGGCAAAATTTTTGCATAAATAGATCTCCCTTTACAAGGCAGATGAGAGTTTGTGGCCTACTGGCCACTACCTCTCCCGAAATTCACTGCCACTGCACACTTTCATTTATGTGAGAGGCCCTTCGGCTTGCTCTTACTGTTCAAATTGCCCTTGGGGCCCATTGAAGGCTCATAAAGAGAGCTCTAGGGCAGCAATCTTCCAGGCATGGAGAAATGAGGCCCCCTAAAATAGAGTTTGCCTTTGTGAATAATATATTCAGGTAAAATTCAACCCACTGTACTTAATAAGTATAGATAACTCATTTGTTTCTATATGCTATGAGATTTCATTTTTTTTTAACATGGAGAGATATTTTCACACTCCCACATTGAAGCTGTGGGTTAATTGTGTTGGCTAGTTTTTATCACTTTGACACAAAATGAGTCACCTGGGAAGAAATACCTTCTGCCAAAGAATTGACTCTAACTTACTACCCTGTGGACATGTATGTAGGGGCATTTTCTTCATTGATGCTGGAGGGGCCAGCCCATTGTGGTCAATACCATTTATTCATATATAGCCCTAGACTGAGTAACAAATAGGTTGAATAAGTCATGCTGACAAGCCTGGTTTTCTGGTCACCGCCTCAGTGCTTGCTTTCAGGTTCCTACCTGTGCCCCTACCTTCACTTCCCTTGAAGATGAACTATAACTGAAAAACTAAATAAGGCCTCATCTCCCTAAGTTGCTTTTGATCATGATGCATTATCATAGAAATGGAATGGCAACAAGGACACTTATACTGTGACTTTACAAGGTCATAGGTTATAAGGAATTGAATGAGGTTATATCTTCAGACTTCTTAACACATTTAGTGCCCAGCAAAACTTTATCTACTGTTGGACAATCCCTGTCTTTTTTCCTTGTCCCATGTCTATTGACACATCTACCGATCCATCCATCCATCTATTGATTTAGGTATCCGCTTATTTAATCATCCTTCTTTAAATTTATTTCATTATTATTTCATTAGTACTTGGATGGAAGCCTCCTTAGCTCTTTGTGTTCAGTGGACTTCTATACTTCCTTTTCCTGGTTCCTTAAAGAATTTGGTCAATGTTTCAATCCACAAGGATCAACAGAATGTCTGCTAATTGTCAGATGATTTGTTAGTCCTTTGAGTCATCTAAAAGAGGCTTGGCAATCGACGTTAGTCACACAAGCAAGATCTTTCTATCTACTTACAATTTGTTAGAAAATCCAGAGAAGTTAACACAGCTTTATTTCCATACAATACATGATATGACAGATATAAGTATTTAGGATAGGGACATGGATAATGACATGGGGCTGGTGTCAGGGATGGCAAAAGAAATTCTAAGCCGGAGTATATAAGCAATGCTTTATATTAAAGAACAAAAGTTTCTTCTTCCTTGAGCCCCAGAATTACTGTTCACATAAGTGTGCTTGAAATCTGGCAGCTACAGCTAATGGTGAATATGTCTAAGTTCTGTCACTAGACTATGCTTGGAAAGCAGAAAAACAGGCTGGGACTTCTGTTTGGATTTCATCCTTCCAAGGAGAAACAAACCTCTTCCCTAATTTGACTCCAACAATGATTACCTTTAAGATATTGATCCATGCTTCCAGGACTCCTCTCAGGACTATTATCATAGGCAACCTTGATAGATCACCCCCATATAAGTGGGTCCTCAAGATGGTTTTTAAGAGATTCTAGTACAAAAACCCAGGAGTAAACCCCATAAAGACACAGACAGTTTTGTCTGGCAGACCAATAAAGATAAAGCAGCTTCAAGATCACCTGTCTCAGTGCATGGCTGGTTAGACTTCATTCCTGGAAGGTACAACCCTGCCCAACAATGACGCAGAGTTGAGTGCAGGACATTGATGAAATCCAGGGCAGAACTTGAAAAAGACACACAAGCCTCAGAGCCTTCCACTCTGTTGTTAAGTATAGAAAATAAGCTTTGGAATACCAAGTGCATTGCTAGGATATCATTCTGACCAAATATTAGATTTTCTTTGTGATTTCAACAATACAATTTTCCAGGTCCTGACTTGGGAGCCTGTCCTTCCCCGGGTCCATCACTGACTGGGGCCTGGGCATTCCTGTATTGTATATAGGATGTTGCTTTGCTTCTATTCTGTTTTTCTCTGGGCCCTGACATTGGTGTTAATATTCTGTTTCTCTCTATTCTGCCCCAGAAATCCCTGAGTTTTGTGTCATGTCTAATGAAAAACCAAACCACTACTTCAGCTTTTGAACTTTACAGGGAAGCAACATTTGCTTCCTTTAGAGGCCCAAGTCACCTATTAAACCTTTGCACACAAAATCACTTGTTCAAAGAAGGAAAACTCTCTTGCCTGGAAGAGTTTGGCAACTCTTGAGGTAACATTAGCACTGGGTCCACCTAGTGGGTCACTATTCACGGGAATGTGGGAATGGATGTTCCAGTCTCCTACTTTACAGATGAGTGGTTTCCTTTCCCACATTGTGATAAAATTGACTTAAAGAGATAACCCAGCTACTACATCACTGAAATCGATTTCTTCAGAAGGGTCTCCTCCTCAGTATCTGTTACCAATAGCAGTAACCTCAGAAAGGACAATGAAAGAGAGTGGCACAATTGTGATGCTGGCTTACATATGTGTTCTGCATTTTGAACTATCCCTTTAACACCTGACTTCCCATGGGCCCATGTAAATGATGGTGTAGAGAAAAGTGCAAAGGCCACCCTTCCCACTTTTCAGTCCAGGAAGCCAGCTATCACTGTACTTATACAGCAAAGTCTGCAGTACATAGATGGCTGGGATAGCAAAGCAGGATCGAACTACAGTCCCTGACCCCCAGCTCACAGTATGTCATTTATTCAATCCACAATTATCAAGCAGCTACAGTGGTCTAGGCTCTAGGCTAAAGCGTAAGAGAGGTTCCTCAAGGGGCATCCTAGAGGCAAACAGAGATTGTTTAGGTATAAAGTCTCAGCGGCAGGAGTCATAGGGTTAGCAGTCATAGGGCTGCAGTAATCTCTTTACCCTGGGAGTTAGGCAGAATTCTCCTTATTCAGCATAGTCAGGAGTGGGGCAGAAACAAGGGCATGATTAGTATGTAGGACTTAAGATGAGGTCATTACTACTAAGGAGTTTCCCATGTAGCACTGTATAAAGTTAGGATGTTATTTATGGTTCTTGAGTGGATATGAAAGGGGCTCAGAAGAGCACAGGAGTCATGAGATGCTTAGTCAGGGTCCCTGTGCAATATTCTCAGGCTTTGACTTGTACTTTTTTTTTTTTTGGTTCAGAGTGGTTTCACCTGCTGGGGAGTTTATATGATCTCTTTTGGTAGAGATGTACAAGGGCATGTTTCTTGGGGGCTCTCAGTACAAGATATTCTCTTGGTTTTACCCTTTAGCTGGGCGTCTTCAAAGAAGGATGAGGCCACAGACCATTTGCTGGTCTTGAGGGAGCATCAGTTCTTAAGCAACTTGAACGAGCTTCCTTTCATCTGGCTGTTCTCAGATGTAACAGACACAGAACAGAAAGTGTCTGAAGGTCTGGCTGGTGGGGGGGGGGAACGGAGTGGATATTCAAAGCTAGGCCCTCGGCAGCCCTGACCTGCAGCAGCTCATCAGTCCCCTGCCTCACACCTGAGTGGGAGCCTGCATGCTCCGACTCCTGCCTGGCTCCTGCCTTGGCAACAGCATCTGGTAGCAATGAGTGAGGCGGAGTGGGGGCAGGAGAAAGGTCTACTTAAACAAAATGTGTTTCTCACACACATAAAACCACAGGCCTCCTGGAGGCTAGCGCCCTTTTAGGCCCCTCTTTTTCTTGAGTTTGTAATCAGAAGCATGCGATTGAAAGCTGGCTTTAACATCCCAATGTCTTACACATAAAGGGGCTTGGCGAGGCACCTTTGCAGGTCTTCCCAGGGCAGATTAGCCATGTCTAGTGGGTAGAAATTGACTGGTCTAAATCTCGTTTGCCAAATCCTTACCTTAGGCGGATGGTACTAAAGCATAGCTAGTATCTGGCAGATGTATTTAACTCTGAGAAGCAAACAATCAAGTTACAAAGAGTCTCTGCATCAAGTCTGCTTATGATATTTGTGTTGAGCTTCGCTATAAGATAGCCTCAGCTTGACAGCAGATGGAATACACCTGTAAGACAAGCCCAGCAGCCTAAGTATTTCCAATGCTCTCAACAGAGTGAAGCAAGCCCTCTAGAAGAAAGGTCCCCACCATTCACATGACAATGGCTGGTTATTCGTGTTGGCATTTAAGATCCTCAGGATATGATGTCTGCTTTCTTATTATTTTTACCAAGATCATAGCTGTCAAGACAATGAATTAAAAACAATACTTGGAAAGGCACTGAAATCAGAATCCAGTCCCATGAGTAGCTCAGATGTTTGGACTGGTAGAAATGGCAACACTCCTTCTCAGGAAATGACTGGGAGTGAGTGACAATGATGCAGGGAGAGAATGACATCAGGTAACACCCCCCTTTCCTCCTAGGGGATTTGCAGCCTCTACATCTGTCTTCCCCATGGCAGCCAGGTAGATAGATTTGAGGCCAAGTCCAGTAAAGAGAATAAAGGCATACTGCACCAAGACTCTCCATCCTGTGATGCTCTAACAGAGTCCAGGCAGGTGGGCTGGTCCTTTGGTGGTAAACTGCAGGGGAGAGAGTTGAGGAAATGTGAGTAGTATAAGATTAAACAAGAAATTTAATGGTTTGGAAAGCCCCGTGCACTTCAGAACAAATGGAACAATTCACTGGGAGGATGATTACAACCAAGTAAGAGTGTACAGACACAGACTTCAGGGACAGGGAATCCCCAAAGAGGCATGTGTTTGTGTGTGTGTGTGTGTGTGTGTGTGTGTGTGTGAGAGAGAGAGAGAGAGAGAGAGAGAGAGAGAGAGAGAGAGAGAGAGAGAGAATCCTTGTTTGCATTCTCTTGTGGCCAGTTTTAAATGTGTTCCCAAAGGGAAATATTGCAATTTTCATTAAGCTCACCAAATATTCCATGCCCATGCTATAAACACTGTAAGCCTGGTCATCGCTGACTCATTGTGGGACCCTGGAAATGATCATGTTCATTTGCAAGTTTCTTGCGTATTTATAAATTGGGGACTTCGTGGCCAAGACCCTCAGCAGCCTTGGGGATTAATGAAAGCCTTGTTCACAAATGTCTTGGAATTCACAAAGGTTTAGATCGATAATTAACAAGAAAGAGAAGGCATAAACATTTCAAATGTATATCAACTCCTCAATCTATAACAGCCAATAAGTCTAAGAACAGAGTGACCACAATTTCCCCCAGTGACAGGCAGCCCATGCACTTTCAAAAGTAATTCTTCAATGAGCATAAATTACTGCTTGGGGAAACCTTCCATGTATGCCACAACTGTGGATTTATTAAGTGAAAATGAAACTTTTAAATAAATATGTGGAACAAAAATGTACTTCCCATCAAATTGGGCCATAAGACAAGAGGCTTTAAAACAGTGTGGAGCCTGGAGTCTGAGAGGAGGAAGCTGGAATTTTTCTTTAGATGTTATTTTGCTGATTCAGCACCTGTTACATCTTCTCCCTTCTTGACTGATCAATGCCTGGACTCTCCTAGTGTGAGCCAAGAGCCAAAAAGGCTCACAAATACTTTAGGGAGATTCTTTCCATCTTTCAAGGGAAGCAGATAGGGTTGGAGATCTTGATTTCTTTCTAACAATGCAGTGATTGATGATAGATCAATGATATATCAATGATAGATAGATAGATAGGTAGATAGATAGATAGATAGATAGATAGATAGATAGATAGACAGACAGAGAGGCTGAGTCAATTCACTCACTTTAGAAATTTAAATTATTCCAAGAGTCATTTAAGGAGTTATAGAGAATTTTAAGGTGCTTACAGATTACTAATTCTTCTAGTATATTGCTAGAGAGATATAAAAGATAACATCAACCATTGCCCTGCAAAGACTTTTAACTAGAAAGTGGAAGTGAGGGGCCTTGATGATTTCATCCGTGACTGTCTCTCCTTCCTTTTACACATGTGTAATTCACACACACACACACACACACACACACACACACACACATACACACACACACACACTTGTAGGAACACAACTATCACCTATACAAAAAATCTACTTAAGAGTCCTTATAATTCATGACCAGTCTTGGAATAAGAGTCAGTAGGCACAGGGAAGCCAGTCACAAAGGTCATAGTCCCTTAGCATAGTCACAGGAATGTCAGTCTTAATCTGTGTCTTATGTATATTGTAATATCCCATACATTTTATTTTCTCATAAAAATAGAAAATAGAGATGGTGAATTATACTTTTTAAAATATTCCTTTCAACTATAATTATTACTTTTATATTTTGAGATTATAATGCAATTATATTATTTCCTTTCATCCTTCTTTCAAAGGCTCCCATAACTTTTTCCTTGTTTTTTTTAAAATTCATGCTTTCTATTTATTTATTGTTATACATATACAACACACACATATAATATTATATAAAATTTCACATATATATACATATACACACACACACCAATACACAAGTAGAACCTAGAATCTGTATAATATTATTTGTATGCATCTTTGGGGTTGATCATTGGTATTGGGTAACCAATGACAGAAGACTCGCTCCTGCTCTCAGCATCCTTAGTTGCTTGTAGTTCTTTGTATAGAGTTGAGGTCTCCTGGGCTTTCCCCCATCAATGTTAGAATGTTTATGTTGTCATCTTGTTCATCTCATGTTAATGTATTCTTGTTGGTAAACATTTATTAGTGTAGCTTCTGATATTAGGAGCCACAATCTCTAATATATAGTCTTTTACAGTTTTAGTTTATATTTTTCCAATGTTGTTAAAATCAGGATAGTATTATATGCTTATTTTCTATTTCTCTCATTGTCTGTTACATGCTATTTGTCTATCATCTATCCATCTATCTCTTTTCTGTCTGTCTTTGTAAAATCTTTTAATCTATCTTTCTATAAAATGTCTGCCCTAGAATCTCAAAATTACTTGTAAAGTGCTTGATATTCTTGATAAATTTTTGTATCACCGATACTTATCTTTTAAATGTTTGGTGGAAATGATCTGTAAAATAATTTGTGTGTGGGATGCTTATCTATGGCATGAAGAAAGAAAAACAAGATTAAAATGTAATATGTAATATGTAAAATGTAAAATGTAATAGATATGGCACTATCCATACACTTACTGACTTTAACAGTTATCAAGGCATTGTATATTCTAAGCAACGTATATAATATACACATACAGAAGTCTATATTACTTATATTACATTATATATTGGACATATTATTTTTTAATAATATCATTAGGGTTCTCTAATGATATTTCTTTTTTTTTTTTTTGATTTTTCGAGACAGAGTTTCTCTCTGTAGCCCTGGCTGTCCTGGAGCTCACTCTATAGACGAGGCTGGCCTCGAACTCAGAAATCCGCCTGCCTCTACCTCCCAAGTGCTGGGATTACAGGTGTGCACCACCACGCCCAGCTTCTAATAATTTTTCTGATTATTGATATTTACAGTTTGTATCTCCTCCTCCTATTGGCAATTTGTGCCTCCTTCTCTTCTTGTTATTTTTCTCCTCCTCCTTTGGTGTTTCTTCTTCCTTTTCTTCTTCTTTTCTTCTTCTTCTTCTTCTTCTTCTTCTTCTTCTTCTTCTTCTTCTTCTTCTTCTTCTTCTTCCTCCTCCTCCTCCTCCTCCTCCTCCTCCTCCTCTTCCTCCTCCTCCTCTTCCTCGTCTTCCTTTTTTTATTAGATATATATTCTTTATTTACATTTTAAATGATTTCCCCTTTCCTGGTTCCCCCCCCTCCCTGAAAGTCCCATTAGCCCTCTTTCCTCCCCCTGTTCCCCCATCCACGCCTTCCTACTTCCCTGTTCTGGTATTCCCCTTAAACTGCTGCACTGAGCCTTTCCAGAACCAGGGGCCACTCCTTCCTTCTTCTTGGACATCATTTGATATGTGGATTGTGTCTTGGGTATTCCAAGCTTCTAGGCTAATATCCGCTTATTAGTGAGTACATACTATGAGTGTTCTTTTGAGACTGGGTTATCTCACTTAGGATGATGTTCTCCAGCTCCATTCATTTGTCTAAGAAGTTCATGAATTCATTGTTTCTAATGGCTGAATAGTACTCCATTGTGTATGTATACCACATTTTTTGTATCCATTCCTCTATTGAGGGATATCTGGGTTCTTTCCAGCCTCTGGCTATTATAAATAGGACTACTATGAACATAGTGGAGCATGTATCCTTATTACATGCTCAGGAATTCTCTGGGTATATGTCTAGGAGTGGTATAGCAGGGTCCTCTGGAAGTGTTGTGCCCAGTTTTCTGAGGAACTGCCAGACTGATTTTCAGAGTGGTTTTACCATCTTGCAATCCCACCAACAGTGGAGGAGTGTTCCTCTTTCTCCACATCCTCTCCAGCACCTGTTGTCTCCTGAGATTTTAATCTTAGCCATTCTGACTGGTGTGAGGTGAAATCTCAGGGTTGTTTTGATTTGCATTTCCCTAATGGCTAATGATGTTGAACATTTCTTTTTTTTATTTTTTATATTCATTGTTTACATTCCAAATGCCTTCTCTTTCCTGGTTCCCTCCTCCCCTTAAGTCCCATAAGCCCTCTTCCCTCTGCCCATTCCCCAATCATCCCCTCCCACTTCTCTGTCCTGGTACTCCCCTACAATGCTGTATCAAGTCTTTCCAGGACCAGGGCCCTCTCCTTCCTTCGTCTTGGGAATCATTTGATACCTTAATTGTGTCTTGAGTATTCAGAGCTTCTAGGCTAATTAATATCCACTTATCAGTGACTGAATTCCATGTGTATTCTTTTGTGATTGGGTTACTTCACTTAGGATGATATTTTCCAGTTCCATCCATTTGCCTAAAAATTTCATGAATTCATTGTTTTTAATTGCTGAGTAGTATTCCATTGTGTAAACATACCACATTTTCTGTATCCATTCCTCCACTAAGGGACATCTGGGTTCTTTCCAGCTTCTGCTATGATAAATAAGGCTGCTTTGAACATAGTGGTGCATGTGTCTTTGCTGCATGCTGGGGAATCCTCTGAGTATATGCCCAGGAGTGGTATAATTGGGTCCTCTGGAAGTGTAATGCCCAGTTTTCTGAGGAACCGCCAGACTGATTTCCAGAGTGGTTGTACCAGCTTGCAGTCCCACCAGCAGTGGAGGAGTGTTCCTCTTTCTCCACATCCTCGCCAATACCTGCTGTCTCCTGAGTTTTAGATCTTAGTCATTCTGACTGGTGTGAGGTGAAATCTCAGGGTTGTTTTGATTTGCATTTTCTTATGATTAATAATGTTGAACATTTCTTAAGGTGCTTCTCAGCCATTCGAAATTCTTCAGGTGAAAATTCTTTGTTTAGCTCTGTACCCCATTTTTAATAGGGTTATTTGGCTCTCTGGAGACTACCTTCTTGTGTTCTTTGTATATATTGGATATTTGCCCTCTGTCGGATGTAGGGTTGGTGAAGATCTTTTCCCAATTTGTTGGTTGCTGTTTTGACCTTTTGACAGTGTCCTTTGCCTTACAGAAACTCGGTAATTTTATGACTTCCCATTTGTCAATTCTTGATCCTAGAGCATAAACTATTGGTGTTTTGTTCAGGAACTATTTCCCTGTGCCCATTCCCTCAAGGGTCTTCCCCAGTTTCTTTTATATTAGTTTCTGTGTGTCTGGTTTTATGTGGAGCTCTTTGATCCACTTGGAGTTAAGCTTAGTACAAGGAGATAAGAATGGATCAATTTGCATTCTTCTGCATGCAGACCTCCAGTAGAGCTAGCACCATTTGTTGAAAAGGCTCTCTTTTTCCCACTGGATGGTTTCAGCTCCTTTATCAAAGATAAAGTAACCATAGGTGTGTGGGTTCATTTCTGGGTCTTCAATCATATTCTATTGATCTACCTGCCTGCCACTACCAATACCATGCAGTTTTTAATACTATTGCTCTGTAGTACTGCTTGAGGTCCAGGATACTGATTCCCCCAGAAGTTCTTTTACTATTGATAATAGTTTTAGCTATCCTGGGTTTTTTGTTATTCCAGATGAATTTGAGAATTGCTCTTTCTAATTCTATGAAGAACTGAGTTGGGATTTTGATGGGGATTGCATTGAATCTGTGTACTGCTTTTGGTAAGATGGCCATTTTAACTATTTTAATCCTGCCAATCCATGAATATGGAAGATTTTTCCATTTTCTGAGGTCGTCAATTTCCTTCTTCAGAGACATGAAGTTCTTGTCATATAGAGCTTTCACTTGTTTGGTTAGAGTCACACCAAGATACTTTATATTGTTTGTGGCTATTTTGAAGGTTGTCATTACCTAATTTCTTTCTCAGCCTGTTTATCCTTTGAGTAAAGGAAGGCTACTGAAGTTGATTATCAGCTGTAGGAAGAAATCCTTTTGTACTTTCTTCACAGGTTGTTTTATTGTTAACAAGCAATCTAAATCTCATATATCATTCCAAAGTGTTGTAATGAGTAGGGGCATTTTGCCTTTTGCTACCTAATTAGCAACACTGTCTCCTTGTTTATTATAAATATGATGTTTTTAATATTTTCAGCTTTTTTTTTCTAGAAATAATCTTGGCTAAACTGAGGAAGTGCTGTTGTCTTGGTTTACTGAGAGTTTGTCTTTAAACAGTGAATGAATATTGGGTTTTTCAATTGTTTTATTTGTATGTTACATGATTATTAGCTTTTAACTTTTGTCTAATAAGTGCTTTGTTAAGATGATCTGCAATCATTCTACCTCAACCTCCAAGTAGATTATAGATTTATACCACATACAGTATTCCTGGTTTGCATCAATTAAATTTTGAACATGGGACTAATCTTGCATAACTGGCACAAATCACACTTGTTCATGGTACATTTTCCAGAGGACCCTACCATACCACTCCTGTGCATATACCCAGAGGATTCCCCACCAGGCAACAAGGACACATGCTCCACTATGTTCACAACAGTCTTGTTTATAATAGCCAGAAGCTGGAAAGAACCCAGATGCCCCTCAATGGAGGAATGGATATAGAAAATGTGGTATATTTACAATGGAATACTACTCAGCAATTAAAAACAATGTATTCATGCAATTTGTAGGCAAATGGTTGGAACTGGAAAATATCATCCTAAGTGAGCTATATCCCAATCACAAAAGAATACACATGAAATGCAATCACTGATAAGTGGATATTAATTAGCCCAGAAGCTCTGAATACTCAAGACATAATTAGCAAATCATATGATTCCCAAGAAGAAGGGAGAAAAGGGCCCTGGTCCTGAAAAGACTTGATCCAGTATCATAGGGGAGTACCAGAACAGAGAAATGGGAGGGGTGATTGGGGAATAGGTAGAGGGAAGAGGACTTATGGGACATATGGAGAGGGGGGAACTGGGAAAGGTGAAAGCATTCAGAATGTAAACAAAGATTATAGAAAATAAAAGAATGTAAAAAAATAATTTTTTAAAATTTATTTTACTGAGGTTATTTACATCTTATTTATGAGGGTTATTGCTTAACAGGATTCATTCTTTATAATATCATGTCTGATATTGATATTGGGTCAATTCTGGTGTCATATAATAGCATGGTCCCTATACTTTTAGATACTGGAAGAGATTGGAGAGAATTCATGAAATTTCCCCTGTAATCATTTTAACATAGTTTCTCAGAGTATACAGTTGGATTAGGTACTCTTTGTTTTGGAAATTTTGATTCAATGGTTTTAATAGATATTGGCCTATCAGATAATCTATTTTTATATGTGTGGATTTTGTGTATTTTGAGAAACTGGCCTCTTTTAGAATGTACACCAGGATACAAAAATGTCTTATGCTATGCTTTCATTATTTATTCTGGTAACCATAGGCCCTGTAGTCATAGATCATCTTTTTTTTCTTACTTATATTGTAGAAAATTCTTTTATTAGATATATTCTTTACTTACATTTCAAATGCTGTCCCCTTTTCTGGTTTCTACCCCGAAAATCACCCAACCCATTCCCCCTCTGCCTGCTCAAGAATCCACCCACTCCTGCTTCCTTGTCTTGGCATTTCTCTATACTGGGGAATCTAGCCTTCCCAGGACCAAGGACCTCTCCTCCCTTGGTGTCCAACAAGGCCATCCTCTGCTGCATATGCATCTGGAGCCATGGGTTCCTCCATGTGTACTATTTGTTTCGTTGTTTAGTCCGTGGGAGCTCTAGGATTACTGGGGGGGGGATTCATATTGTTGTTCCTCCTATGGCGCTGCAAAACCTTTCAGTTCCTTGTGTCCTCTCTCTATTTCCTCCATTGGGGACCCTGTGCTCAGTTCAATGGCTGTCTGAGAGTGTCCCCCTCTGTATTCATCATGCACTGGCAGATCTTACCAGGTGACAGCTATATCAGGCACCTGTCAGCAAGCATTGCTCGCATTCACAATAGTGCCTGGGTTTTGTAACTGTATATGGGATGGATACCTAGTTGGGACAGTCTCTGGGTGGTCTTTCCCTCAGACTCTGCTCCACACTTTGTCTCTGTATCTCCTCCTGTGGGTATTTTGCTTCCCCTTCAAAGAAGGACCAGAGTATCCACACTATGTTTTGTGATTGGGTTACCTCACTCAGGATGATATGTTTTAGTTCCATGCTTTTGTCTATGAATTTCATGAATTCATTGTTTTTAATAGCTGAGTAGTATTCCATTGTGTAAATATAAAACATTTTTTTATTCATTCCTCTGTTGAGGGACATCTGGGTTCTTTCCAGCTACTGGCTATTATAAATAAGGCTGCTATGAACATAGTAGAACATGTGTCCTTATTACATGCTGGAGAATCTTCTGGGTATATGCCCAGGAGTGGTATAGCAGGGTCCTCTGGTAGTATTATGCCCAATTTTCTGAGGAACTGCCAAACTGATTTCCAGAGTGGTTGTACCAGCTTGCAATACAACCAGCAGTAGAGGAGTGTTCCTCTTTCTTCACAACATCACCAGCACCTGCTGTCTCCTGAGATTTTTATCTTAGCCATTCTGACTGGTGTGAGGTGAAATTTCAGGGTTGTTTTGATTTGCATTTCCCTGATTACTAAGGATGTTGGACATTTCTTTAGGTGCTTCTCAGCCATTTGATATTCCTTAGTTGAAAATTCTTTGTTTAGCTCTGTATCCCATTTTTTAAACCAGGTTATTTGGTTTTTTGGTGCCTAACTTCTTGAGTTCTTTGTATATATTGGATATTAGCCCTCTGTCTGATGCAGGATTGGTAAAGATCTTTTACTTATTTGTTGGTTACTGTTTTGTCCTATAGACAGTGTCCTTTGCCTTGCAGAAACTTTGTAATTTTATGAGGTCCCAATTGTCAATTCTTGATCTTAGAGCATAAGCTATTGGTGTTCTGTTCAGGAAATTCTTCCCTGTGCCCATGTGCTTGAGCCTTTCCCCCTTTCTTTTCTATTAGTTTAAATGTGTCTGGTTTTATGTGGAGGTGTTTTATCCACTTGTACTTGAGTTTTGTACAAGGAGATAAGAATGGATTAATTTGCATTCTTCTGCATACTAACCACAGTTGAAACAGCACCATTTTTGAAAAGGCTGTCTTTTGTCTACTGGATGGTTTTAGCTCCTTTGTCAAAGATCAAGTGACCATAGGTATGTGGGTTCATTTTTGGGTCTTCAATTGTATTCCATTGATCTACCTGTCAGTCACTGTACAAATACCATTCAATTTTTATCACTATTGCTTTGTAGTACTGCTTGAGGTACATGATACTAATTCCCCTAGAAGTTTTTTTATTGTTGAGATAGTTTTAGTTCTCCTGGGTTTTTTGTTATTCCAGATGAATTTGAGAATTGCTCTTTCTAACTCTATGGAGAATTGTGTTGGAATTTTGATAGACATTGCACTTCATCTGTAGATTGCTTTTGGCAAGATGGCCATTTTTACTATATTATTCCTGCCAATTCATGAGCATGGAAGATCTTTCCATCTTCTGAGGTCTTCTTTGATTTCTTTCTTCAGAGACTTGAAGTTCTTGTCATACATATCTTTCACATGTTTAGTTAGAGTCACACCAAGATACTTTATATTGTTTGCGACTGTTGTGAAGGGTGTTGTTTCTGTAATATCTTTCTCAGACCCTTTATCCTTCTAGTATTGAAAGGCTACTGAGTTGTTTGAGTTAATTTTATATCTGGCCACTTTGCTGAGGTTGTTTATCAGCTGTAGGAGTTCTCTGGTGGAGTTTTGGGATTGTTTAAATATACTATCATATCATCTGCAAATAGTGATTCTTTGACTTTTTCCTTTCCAATTTGTATCACTTTGACCTCATTTTGTTGTCCAATTGCTCTAGCTTGAACTTCAAGTACTATATTGAATAGATATGGAGAGGGAGGGCAGCCTTGTCTAGTCCTTGATTTTAGTGGGATTGCTTTATGTTTCTCCCGATTTAGTTTTATGTTGGCTACGGGTTTGCTGTATATTGCTTTTATTATGTTTAGGTATGGGCCTTGAATTCCTGATCTTTCCAGGACTTTTAACATGAAAGGATGCTGAATTTTGTCAAATGCTTTTTCAGCATCTAATGAAATGATCATGTTGTTATTTCTTTCAGTTTGTTTATGTAGTGGATTACATCGACACATTTTCACATATTTAACCATCCCTGCATCCCTGGAATGAAACCTACTTGATCCTGGTGAAAGATCATTTTGATGTGTTCTTGGATTCGGTTGGAAAGAATTTCATTGTGTATTTTTGCATCAATATTCCTACGGGAAATTGGTCTGAAGTGCTCTTTCTTTGTAGGATCTTTGTGTGGTTTTGGTATCAGTGTAATTGTGGCTACCTTAAACGAGTTAAGTACTTTTCTTTCTGTTTCTAGTTTGTGGAATAGTTTGAAGAGTATTGGTGTTAGGTCTTCTTTGTAGGTCTAATAGAATTCTGCACTAAAATGATCTCATCCTGTGCCTTTTTGGTTGGCAGACTTTCAATGGCTGCTTCTATTTCTTTAGGAATTATGGGATTGTTTAGATCATTTCTCTGATCCCGATTTAACTTTAGTATTTGGTATCTGTCTAGAACAATTGTCCATTTCATCCAGATTTTCCAGTTGTGTTGAGTATACACTTTTGTATTAGAATCTGATGATTTTTGAATTTCCTCAGCATCTGCTGTTATATCTCCCCCTTATTTCTGATTTTGTTAATTGATACTGACTCTGTGCCATCTGGCTAGTCTGGCCAAATGTATATCTATCTTGTTGATTTTTTCAAAGAACCAGGTTCTGGTTTTGTTGATTCTTTGTATAGTTCTTTTTGTTTGTTTTCTTTTTTGTTTCATTTGATTTCAGCCCCAAACTTGTGGCTTTCCTACCATCTACTTCTCTTGGGTGTATTAGCTTCTTTTTGTTCTAGCACTTTCAGGTATGCTGTTAAGCTGCTAGTGTATGCTTTCTCCAGTTTCTTTTTGGCTACACCCAGAGCTATGAGTTTTCCTCTTAGCACTGCTTTCATTGTGTCCCATAAGTTTAGGTATGTTGTGCCTTTATTTTCATTAAATTCTAAAAAGCTTTTGATTTCGTTCCTTATTTCTTAGTTTACCAAGCTTTCATTCAGTAGATCATTGTTCAGCTTCCATGTTTATATTGGCTTTCTGTTGTTTTTGTTGCTATTGAAGACCAGCCTTAATCTGTAGTGATTTGATAGGAGGCATATGATTATTTCAATATTCTTATATCTGTTGAGGACTGTTTTCTGACAAAATTGGAGAAGGTACCATGAGGTATTCAGAAAAAGGTATATTCTTTTGATTTAGGATGAAATATTCTATAGATATCTGTTAAATCCATTTTGTCTTTAACTTCTGTTAGTTTCACTGTGTCTCATTTTAGTTTGTGTTTTCCTGATCTGTCCATTGATGAGAGTAGGGTGTTAGAGTCACCTGCAATTACTGTGTGAGATGCAATTTGTGCTTTGAGCTTTAGTAAAGTTTCTTTTATGAATGTGGATGCCCTTGCATTTGGAGTATAGATGTTCATAATTGAGAGTTCTTCTTGGTAGATTTTTCCTTTGATGAGTATGAAGTGTTCTTACATGTCTTTTTTGATGGCTTTTGGTTGAAAGTCAATTTTTATTCAATATTAGAATGGCTACTCTAGCTTGTTTGCTGGGACCACTTGCTTCTAAAATGGTTTTTCAGCCTCTTATTTAAGGTAGTGTTTGTCTTTGACATTGAGGTGTGTTTCCTGTGTGCAGCAAAATGCTGGGTCCTGTTTATGTATCCAGTCTGTTAGTCTTTGCCTTTTAAAAAATTATTGAATATATTCTTCATTTATATTTCAAATGTTATGCCCTTTCTCAGTTCCCCCCTCCCAGAAAACCCCCAACCCATCCTCCTACTCTCCACCTCCAAGAAGATGCCCCTCTACCCAACCCACTCCCACCTACCCTCCTTGATTTCTCATGTTGGCGCATCTATCAAGCCTTCATAGAACCAAGGACTTCTCCTCCCACTTATGCCCTACAAGGCATTCCTCTGCCACACTTTGGGCTGGAACCATGTGTATCCCTTGGTTGATGGCTTAGTCCCTGGGAGCCCTGGGGCATCTCGTTGGCCCACATCATCGTTCTTCCCCTGGGGCTGTAACCTTCTTCAGCTCCTCCAGACCTTCCTTTTTACTGGAGAATTGAGTCCACTGATGTTAAGAAATATTGAGTAATAGTGATTGTTGCTTTCTATTATTTTTGATGTTATTTTTATGTTTGTGTGGGTATCTTCTTTTAGGTTTATTGAAAGATTACAAGCACTTGTAGGTCTTGCAGAGGACCCAAGTTGAATTGCCAGCACTTATGTTATGTGTCTCACAACTGCTAATTACTAAATCTCCATAGTTCCTGACATCTTCTTTTTGGCATGTAAAGCCACACCCACAGACATACACATAAAGCGGTCCCCATAAATAAAGTGAAAACAAATATATTTTTAAAGAGCTCTAAATTTCTTTCAAGATTTCTTATTTGACTCATGTGCTGGAGGCATGTTTTTAATCTGTACATATTTAGGAATTTTCCAGCTGTCTATCTGCTCTTTATTTTTGGTCTAATTTCATTGTGGCCTGAGAGCAGGCACTTTAAGATTTCTCTTCTTTTGAGTTTGTCATGGTATGTTTTATGTGGTCTCTTTCTTGATGAGTATCCCATGTCAGCTTGGGAAAAATGTGTGTTCTGTTTTGTTGGATGAAGATGTAAATTATAAATTATATTACATTTATTGATGAGGATGATGAGATCCCTTATATCTTGATTAATATTCTGCCTGCTAGACCCATCCATCACTTTGTGCTTAAGTTAGGGTTTCACTGTTAGGAAAAGCTACCATGACCACAGAAATTCTTATAAGGCAAAACATTTAATTGGAGCTAGTTTACAGATTCAGAATTCAGTCCATTATCATCATGATGGGAAGCATGCATTCGAGCAGTCCTGGTGATGGAGGAACCAAGAGTTCTACATCCTGACCCAAGGGCAGACAGGAGGAGACTGTCTTTCAAAGGCACCCAGGAGGGGATACTCATCTTCATTGGGCAGAGCTTAGGCACAGGACATCAAAGCCCACCCCTACAGTGATTTTCTTCCTCTAACAAGGCCACAGCTACTCCAACAAGGCCGTACCTCCTAACAATGCTATTTTCCATGGGCTAAGCATGGAAAACGACCACACTGACTGGTGCTAACCTCATGAAGCAGGATAGTAGGTGGACCCATTTCTCCTTTCACGTCCATCAGTGTGTGCTCAACATATGTCCATACTCTGCTTTTAAGCATATGCATGTTAAGAAACACTTTGCCTTTCTGGAGAACTGACTCTGTTATCAAATTGTTTAATACCTAATGCCTTTTAATGTTTTCATGTCTATTTGAATTTAATAATACTTTTCTACTTTATTTTATGTTGGCAAAGCATTTGCCATTCATTTACTTGAACTGTATAGAGATCTTTGTATTTAAAGTGAAATTTGTATAGGCTACATACAATTGAATCTTGCCCTTTCATCTGTATATTTATATATGTATATAAACCATTGATGGTCCAAGTGACTACTAATAACATAATAAACAAATACTTATAATAACTTTTATATATTGCTTTAATTAATTAACTAATTAATTAGGTGACTGACTTAAAAAAAAACTTTTTCTGTTGTTAACCCTTTTCTTACCTTTTGTGGTTCTGTTTGAGTTTTATACAATTTTATTCATTCTCCTTTAATAACATCTCATATTTTTAGTCGACAAAATCTGTTTTTGTTTTTAAAAGGTTATTACTTTTATTTTTATTTATTTATTTATTTTTAAATTTATTTGTACTTCAAGTGTTATCCTCTTACTCAATTTCCCCCTGCTCCTGGTAACCCCCATCCCGTCCACTGCACTTCCCCCTTATATGAAGGTGTTGCTTCACCCACCAACCCACTTTTGCCTCCCAGCCCTTGATTTCCCTACACTGGGGTATTTATCTAACCAAGGACTTCTCCTAACATTGATGCCTGACAAGGCCATCCTCTGCTACATATACAGCTGGAGCCATATGTACTCCTTGGTGGCTTAGTCCCTGGGAGATCTGGGGCGTCTGATTGGTTGATATTGTAATTCTTCCTATGGAGTTGCAAACTCCTTCAGCTTCTTCAGTCCTTTCTCTAACTCCTCCATTGGGGACCCTGCAGGCAGCACTATGGTTGGCTGTTAGCATCTGGCTATGTATTTGTCTCTGGCAGGGCCTCTTAGGAGATAGCTATATCAGGCTTCTTTCAGCAAGCCTTTCTTTGCATCCACAATAGTGTTTGAGTTTGGTGACTGTATCTGGGATGAATCCCCAGGTGGGACAGTCTCTGGATGGCCTCTGGTCTGCACTTTGCCTCTATATTTGCTTCTGTCAGTATTTCGTTGCCCTTCCTAAGAAGGACCGAAGCATTGGTCTTTCTTCTTTTTGAGCTTCATGTGGTCTGTGAATTGTATGTATTTGGAGCTTTGGGGCTACTAGTCACTTATCAGTGAGTGAATACCATGTGTGTTCTTTTGTAATTGGGTTGCCTCACTCAGGATGATATTTTCTAGATTCATCTATTTTCCTAAGAATTTCATGAATCCATTGTTTTTAATAGCTGAGTAGTACTCCATTGTGTGAATGTACCACATTTTCTGTATCCATTCCTCTGTCGAGGGACATCTGCATTTTTTCCAGCTTCTGGCTATTATAAATAAGGCTGATATGAATACAGTAGAGTATTTGTCCTTATTACATGTAGGAGTATTTTGTGGTTATATGCCCAGGAGTGGTATAGCTAGGTCCTCAGGTAGTGCTATATCCAATTTTCTGAGGAACCACCAAACTGATTTCCAGAGTGGTTGTACCAGCTTGCAATCCCACCAACAATGGAGGAGTGTTCCTCTTTCTCCATGTCAGAATCTGCTATCCCCTGAGTTTTTGATCTTAGTCATTTTGACTTGTGTGAGGTAGAATTTCAGGGTTGTTTTGATTTGCATTTTCCTGATGGCTAAGGATGTTAGACATTTTTTCAACACTTCATATTTATTTAGAACAAGATTCTTGGTGGTTTAAAGTAGTACCAAGTCACTAAGTCCCACTGTCTAAACACTTTCTTGCATTACATATCTAATCTAACTTAAAGAGGTGCTTTCCATACATGGCTGTGACATCATTATCAACACAGAATGTTTCAAATGTAAACTGCATCATAATACACATATTAAATTAGTAACTGAGGATTCAGGAGACCTCCAGACAATGAACATAAGGGAAAACTAAGACTCAAGATGAGGAAAATTAGTAAGTTCAGTGTTGGAGAGACGGTTCAGATATTTGGAGCCCATACTGGTGTGTGCAAAGGACCTGGGTTTGGTCATTCTCAGCACTGATTTCAAGGGGTTCATAAAAGCCAGTAACTCAATCTCCAATGAAGAAGCCAACATCTCTGGCCCCTGCAGGCACCTGCATGAACTCACACAAAGACACACACGAGCACAAGGAAATTAGTTCATAGAAGGCTGAATTCAACTTTCCAGACACCTGCTACCATATGTCAGAACAGAGACAAGCACTTCATGTTTTCTGTCAGCTGCTCATTCATACATCTAAATAGTAAACATACAAGCTACTCAAAATACCACTGAAGGCTAACTGCCTTAAAAAAACAAAAAATAAAAAACAAAAATACTGATCGTGTAAGGAAACCTGTTAATCACTGTTAGCTATTCAAGTCTTTGCTTCTCAATTTAGTAAACTAATATATAATTTAATATAATGTAAATGTTTGGTAATAAAAATATTGTAATTATCAAATTTAACATCAAAATACAAAAAATAAGACTAAAGATATACTGTACAAAGGCACAAGTTGGCTTTTCTTAGTAATATATGACATTCTAAGAAAAACATACATTTGGCTGTATGTTCTAAGTAACAGCTTTCAGATGCAGAGTTCTACAAACCTTAAAATTATGGTGTTCTCAACCAGATACCCTGAGAAGGGACAGGTGTGACTTCAAGACAGAGTTGAGAGTGCTGTTAATGAGGAGGACTGAGCATCCACTTTGGCAGTCTTTGGTCACCAGCTGAGGAACCTAAGAGGCTGTACACAATTACTGTCCATTCTATATCCATATGTAGCTTGAGAGAATATTTTGCCCAGTCACTAACACTCATCCAAAAGAAAGAAGTTTGACTTAAAAGTGTACATATATAGAATATATTCTATGTATGGCCATACATACATTTATGAATGGATGTTTGTATGTTTTTATGTATGTATAAGAAACAGAAGCCAGGAATGATATATTACTACTATACCTAAATTAATACAACTTGGGAAGCTGAGGCACGTGGATTGTCATAAATTCAAGGCCAGCCTGAGCTACAAAATAAGACCATCTCAAAACAAACAAATACATGCACATGCATGTATGCACCCTCACATACATGCACAATGCAGGAAGAGAGAGAGAGAGAGAGAGAGAGAGAGAGAGAGAGAGAGAGAGAGAGAGACTCGGTGATGATGGCATCATAGACCCAGCACCGGTTGTACTGGCACTCTGGTCCACACCTGTTGGAGTTGCATTTGGGGCATGGGTAGAAGCATCCCAGGCAGTTCTCCAGGTAGTCACACAGGTGCATGTCGTTACAGATCAGCCTGCCACTTTTGTCATACTTCTTCATCACCTTGTACTTCACAGAAAATATTCATTCATCTTCGACATCCTCACTTTCTTTTTCTGCTGCCTTGTCTCAGGGTTAAAATCTGCCACCAGTGGTCCAGGGTTTTGAAATGCCAAGCACTTGAGCTGCTGTTCTATCTGTTGCTGCATGTCACAAGCCAGCCTTGAAAATCTGACAGGACGAACTCCAGAACCAGCTTTTTTTTTTTTTTTTTTTTTTTTTTTTTTTTTTGGCATAAGGACAGAGCAGTAATGGTACACACGCCCAGCCATCACTGAAGAAACCCATTTACTATGTGTGATGATCTTAATATCATGTTAAACATTTCTTTAGGTGTTTCTCAGCCTTTTGTGTTTTCTTCTCTATTTAGTTCTCTTCCCCAATTTTTAGTAGGGTTATTTGGTTCTCTGGGGTGTAACTTCTTGAGTTCTTTGTATATATTGGATATTAGTCCTCTATTGGATGTAAGATTGGTAAAGTTCTTTTCCTAGTCTGTTGGTTGCTGTTTTGTCCTATTGACAGTGTCCTTTGCCTTACAGAAGCTTTACAATTTTAGGTGGTCCCAATTGGCGATTCTTGATCTTAGAGCTACATACATCTATATCTATATATCTGTATCTGTATCTGTATCTGCATCTGCATCTGTCTGTCTGTCTGTCTGTCTGTGTTTTGCTTGCACGTTTGACTGTGTACTACTTGTGTGCCTGGTGCCAAGAAAGGCCAGAAAAGGCATTAGGTTCTCTGTGAGTTGAGTTACAGTTGTGAGCTGCCTTGAGCATTTTGGGAATTGAATTCCAGTCTTTGAAAGAGCAAGCATTGCTCTTAACCACTGAGCCATTTCTCCAGCTTCAAGATATCACTTAGAAGAAATAAAAGCAAAATCACATTTTAGTGTTTCCCTATAGTTTACAAAATATATTTACTATAACAATAAAGTAGTACAATAATATACTACCTTACAGAAAGTGAATAATAATAATGTCATTTTTCCTTCAATCACTTGTATAATTATCATTTATATTACTCAGTTTGGCAGTTCCTCAGAAAATTGGGCATGTCACTTCCAGAGGACCCTGGCATACCACTCCTGGGCATATACCCAGAGCATTCCCCTGCATACAATAAAGACACATGCTCCACTATGTTTATAGCAGCCTTGTTTGTAATAGCCAGAAATTGGAAGGAGCCCAAATATACCTCAAAGGAGGAATGGATACAGAAAATGTGGTATATTTATACAATGGAATACTACTCAGCAATTAAAAATAATTAATTCATGCAATTTGTAGGTAAATGGTTAGACCTGGAAAATATCATCCTGAGTGAGTTAACCCAATCACAAAAGAATACACATGAAATGCAATCACTGATAAGTGGATATTAATGAGCCCAGAAGCCCTAAATACTCAAGGCACAATTAGCAAGTCAAATGATTCCCAAGAAGAAGAAAGGAGAGGACCCTGGGCCTGAAAAGATGGGATCCAGTTTTGTAGACCCAGAACAGAGAAATCATTGGGGGGGGATGATTGGGGAATAGTTGGGGGGGAAAGGAATTATGGGACGTATGGTGGGGGGGAACTGGGAAAGGGAATATAGAACATAGAATATAGAAAATAAAAATTTAAATAAAAAACCCACATATATTCTTACACATATTTGCATATAATTAAGCATACATAATTAGATATAACGTTGCTATTATTTTGAACAAAGAATCTGTTAAATAAATAATGAATAAAACAGCTTTTTAAACATTTTTTTATTTTCTATATTCTTTGTTTACATTCCAAAGGCCTTCTCCTTTCCCAGTTCCCCCCTCACCATATGTCTTTATTGTATGCAGGGGAATCCTCCGGGTATATGCCCAGGAGTGGTATGACAGGGTCCTCTGGAAGTGTCATGCCCAATTTTCTGAGGAAACCATACTGATTTCCAGAGCGGTTGTACCATCTTGCAATCCCACCAACAGTGTAGGAGTGTTCCTCTTTCTCCACATCCTTGCCAGTACCTGTTGTCTCTTGAGTTTTTAATCTTAGCCATTCTGACTGGTAGAGGTGGAATCTCTGGGTTGTTTTGATTTGCATTTCCCTGGTGACTAATGATGTTGAACATCTCTTAAGGTTCTCTCTCTCTCTCTCTCTCTCTCTCTCTCTCTCTCTCTCTCTCTCTCTCTCTCTCTCTGTTGTATTATCTGTTAATTTGGTACATTAACTATCCTATCCAGGTATTCTTTATTTTCTTATAATACATTTAATTTCTAGCATTTATGGTTCTTACAATTTTCCATTGCTTATTTCCTTCCAGTCACCCCTCCTAACATCCTTCCTCCATCTCCCCTTCCCTTCTCTGAGCATGTGAGGGTTCTCTTGGTTGTCTACCCCCTATTGTGGCACATCAATTCCCTGCAAGACTAGGTGCTTCCTCTCCCACTGAGGCCAGACAAAGCAGCTGAGCAAGTAGAGCATATTCACATGCAGGCAGCTGCTTTTGGTATAACTACTGCTCCAGTTGTTCATGACACACACGAAGTTCAAGCTGCCATGTTACACTCCACAGTTCCAAAGAAGCTAAACAAGAATGAAGCCCCAAGTGAGGAAACTTGAATCACACTTAGAGGGGAGAAATGAAATAGTCATAAGAGGCAGATGGAGTGCAGGAACTAGGATGGAGAGATGAATGCGGACCAGGAGGGGAATGGGGGAACTCAGGGTCAAGTGTGGAGAAGGACAGGAGAGATGGCCAGATGACCACTAAAATGAATGGAAATCTGCAGCTGACTGGGGTAAGGAGGGGGTGGGATCTGCAGGACAAGACCTGAGAAAAAGGAGGTGCCAAAGAATCAATGGGGGTGACCTTGCCTGTGAGTCTCTTTGCTGGGCATATGGAACCTGAAGAAGCCCTCTGCTGTATCTGGACAGGAACTCCAGTGCAGTTATAGAGACACCAACTCAACCACAAAACTTTCAACCTGTATTTTGTCCCATCTATAAGAAATGCAGGCACCAGGGAGCGAGTAGAAGCTTTATTTTTAAAGCCTCGAATCCATTAAAGATAATTACTTCAAATTTCTAATTAGATAATTTCAATGTCCCTTCCAGGTCCTTTGATGTTCACTTTGACTCTTTAAAGAGGGGTTTTTCCCTTTTCTTATTCTTTATAGGTTTTTCTTGTAAAGCTAGGCATGATGCATTTGATGAAATGAATTTTAGAAAATAAACTTGAGTAATGTGGTAGGAAGAGGTTGTGGGTAGGGAAACATAAAGGGTCTATGAGTAAGAATCAATGGTGTAAGCCTGGGCCAATCGTCTCTGAATGCATAGCATTTCAATCTTTCCTCTCCTTACATGTGGAGTAGGAGAGGCAGAGTGGGTTATAGTTAGTATTTCCATCCTGATGAGTTGGTTAGCTCTGATGAAATCCTAAAATATTAGCTTTTGGTTAAGTCATTTATCTCAGGCTAGATCTTTTTAGGAGGAATACTTTTTTATTTTTAAATTTTCTCTATTCTTTGTTTACATTCCAAAGACTTTCCCCTTTCCTGGTTCCCCCCTCACAATATGTCCCGTAAGTCCTCTTCCCTCCACCCATTCCCCAATCACCCCCACTCCATTTCTCAGTTCTGATACTTTCCTACAAAACTGGATCCAGTCTTTTCAGGACCAGGGTCCTCTCCTTCCCTCTTTTTGGCAATCTTTTGATTTGTTAATTGTACCTTGAGTATTCAGAGCTTCTGGGCTCATTAATATCCACTTATCAGTGATAGCATTTCATGTGTATTCTTTTGTGACTGGGTTAACTCACTTAGGATGATATTTTCCAGATCCAACCATTTGCCTACAAATTGCATGAATTCATTATTTTTAATTGGTGAGTAGTATTCCATTGTATAAATATACCACATTTTCTGTATCCATTCCTCCTTTGAGGGACATCTGGGCTTTTTCCAACGCTATTATAAATAAGGCTGCTATGAACATAGTGGAGCATGTGTCTTTATTGTATACAGGGGAATCCTCTGGGTATATGCCCAGGAGTGGTATGACAGGGTCCTCTGGAAGTGTCATGCCCAATTTTCTGTGGAACCGCCAGACTGATTTCCAGAGTGGTTGTACCATCTTGCAATCCCACCAACAGTGTAGGAGTGTTCCTCTTTCTTCACATCTTCACCAGCACCTGTTGTCCCTTGAGATTTTAATCTTAGGCATTCTGACTGGTGTGAGGTGAAATCTCAGGTTTCTTTTGATTTGCATTTCCCTGATGTTGAACACCTCTTAAGGTGCTTCTCAGCCACCCGAATTTCTTCTGGTGAAAATTCTTTGTTTAGCTCTGTACCCCATTTTTGATAGGGTTATTTGGTTCTTTGGGGTCTAAGTTCTTGAGTTCTTTGTATATATTGGATATTAGCCCTCTGTCAGATGTGGGGTTGGTGAAGATTTTTTCCCAATTTGTTGGTTGCCAATTTGTCCTTCTGACAGTGTCCTTTGTCTTACAGAAACTTTGTAATTTTATGAGGTCCCATTTGTCAATTCTTGATCTTAGAGCATAAGCTATTGGTGTTCTGTTCAGGAACTTTCCCTTGTGCCCATGTCCTCCAGGGTCTTCCCAAGTTTTGTAGAAGCTTGAGGGTATATCTACTCGATGGGCATTTCCACTCAATGTTTATAGTGGGGGATCTGGTTCCATGTTCCTGGACCTAAAATTCAAGTGTGCATTCTTCTATATGACTTTCATGTGAAACATCACTTCATTAAAAGAACAACAAAACAAAAGAGTACTGGAGACTCCGGGTAATGAAACTAGAGCAGTTTATTTTACAGCCCTGTATCAGTCTAGAGTAGCAGACATGCTGTTGAGCGGAGAGGAGAGTTCATAAACTCCAACACATGACCCTTCCACCATTCTGTGAATAATTATGAGGGTGGCATCTTATGTATTATATATGTCTTACTGTTGTCTATGATATTGTCTTTGCCATTTTCTACACAAAAATTGTGCATAGGTTCATCTATAAGTTTTCAAAATAATTCTTGTCAGTTCATTAAGCATTTCATTTTTCTTATTTATTTATTTATTTATTTATTTATTCATTCTTTGCTCATCTATTATACCCTGACCTCAGTTTCCCCTCACCACATTCTTCCTACTCTCTGCACTTTGCTGCTTTACCCCAGGTCCACATCTCCTCTTTTCCCTTCAGTAAAAGAGCAGCCTTCTCAGGGATGTCAACCAAACAGTGCATCCTTGTTATAATAAGACTAGACACAAACACTCACATCAAAGGGTCCTAAAAGCAGACAAGAGTTAGAGATATCCCTATTCCCACTATTAGAAGCCCTGCAAGAACACTGAGCTAAGCAATCATAACATACATACAGAGGATCTAGTTTAGACAATACAGGCTCCCTGGTTGGTGCTTTAGTCTCTGTGAGGCCATAAAATACATTATCAGATACACATACCTCTCTTGCCCATCCAACTTTGTTTTCTCTTTTTGTTTGGAATCCATTGAGTCCATTTTGTGATACCTATTTACTATTGGTTATGGGGTCTTTCTCTGGAATATACTTGACCTACCAGTGACTACAACATTAAATAAAACTCTCCTTCTCCCAGGATTTATGACTTTTCCGTAGCTCTTCAGCTAGTCTCCATGCTGAGACTTTGTCTGACTTGAACATGTTCAGGTCTTGTGCTTATTGTCATAACAGCTGAAAGTTCAAATGAGCCACAGCCCCCCTAGCTCTGGAAGACACAATTTCTTTCAGTCATTCATTACATTTGGATCTTACAACTGTACAAGAGTGATAGCGAATTAGAAAGAATCCACAGTACGCTTGTAGTATGCTTGTTGTGTTTCTGAGCCCAGCTATATCTTTGGGAAAACTCATTTCATACTTAGTTTGTCACTGCTGTGCATTTAAAATAGATGAACTGTACTAGACATACATTTAACATGTCGTCTTCTCCTGGAGGCTTATTGGCATGTTGAGAACAAAGAACTGAAGCTCAGAATGGGGCAGTGTCTTATCCAAGACGTTAGAAATGAGATTGTGTCAGAGTACACACACACACACACACACACACACACACACACACACACACACACCTTTTGACTTAAAGTTCTGGGCCTTTTCACCATTGCTAGGTACTTGGAAGATTACTCAAAGGGCAGGTCTTCATATTGAGCTGCTTCCTGTTTTCTTGGTAGAATGAACTCACCTGATGCTTCCTGATAAGCAAAGATGGTTAATAAATTTCAACATCACAAGGTTCAGTCCTGAGTCACAAACCTTTCTTTCAGCAAGCTGTCATGAGCCTGAGCCTCACCCCACAGGGTGCAGTAGCTCACACCCTTAGGCAGTCCTGCATTCACCATCAGAGTTTTGGCTTTTGAGCAGTGGCTCTCAATGTTTCTAATGCTGCGAACCTTGAATACAGTTCCTCGCATTGTGCTGATCACCAGTCATAAAATTATTTTTGCTGCTACTTCATAACTGTAATTTTGCTGCTGTTATGAATCATAATGTAAATAGGTTTGGAGACAGAGGTTTGCCAAGTAGGTCACAAACCACAAGATGAGAACCACTGCTTTAGAGCATAGCCTATGAGGTAAACCACCATCCTTCCATTGAAGAGATAAGGAACAAAATAAGTTATTTTGAATGTAAAATACTTAAGCATTTCATTGTCTGTTGTGTAAGTAAATCTAATACTAATGCAAATTGGAAAATGTTACTTACCTAAGGCAAAAGATTCCATGTGGTTTATCTGCATGATAACTGTTCTTTCACTTGAAATTTCAGACCTACCTGGTTTTAGAATTTTCTCTTTATTTTTGAGAACTTTGAACTTGCATATAATGAAGTAGGAACATACCTAGCTATCATTTCTCTCTCTGCTCTCTCAACTCACCTCTTACAAAATTCTCTCTCTGTCTCTGTCTGTCTGTCTGTCTGTCTCTCCTTTCTTCTCCCATAACTTTTTGGAAATTAAGTTAGTGCTAGCCATATGTGCACATGCCTGGACTTTCCATTGAAACATTCAAAATCTACCAGTTAACACTTCTTCAACAGAAAAAAAAATCACTATCACCTAGCAACTATCTAGTTCCTTAGTAAGTGGTCAATGCTGCAGATGATGAACCCCATCTATGTTGGGAGTATGTATAGCTTGCTCTTGTATAGGTCTGGTGCAGGCAACCATAAATTCTGTGAGTTCATGATTGCTTTAGCTACGGAATGGCCAGAAGATAGCATTTCAAAATGCACCTTCCCATCTTACCTTCTTTCTGTCCACACTTTCACTATGTTCCCTGAATTTTGGTGGCAGTGGGATTATTGTAGATGTCTCATATAGGGCTGAACATTGAAACTTGCATTCTCAGAAGTCTAACCAGTTATTCATCTCTCCATTGACTGCTTCCCATTGCCAAAGACTGATGGCAGCAAAGGTTTATCAGTATAAACATAAATATTTTAAAGTAATTTGATGGCAAGCCATTTAGCAAAATGACAATAGCAGATTATATCCCAAGGTTAACACAAAAAGGAGGTATGGAAAGCAATATGGAAGCCTATTTCCTCACAATTAAATTTAAAATGCATGTACAGGTCTACTATTTTTATAAAATATATAATGATATATTACATGGATATACATGCATGTACACATATATTTTCTAGACATATGCATGCAAAATACAATAACGCTCACTGAAAATGATACCATGAATTTTAAGGAGAGCAGAAAGAGATAATGGGAGGGGTTGGGGTTGAAAAGGAAAGAGAGTAATGTTATAATTAAGCTATAATCTTGAAAATAATTTCTGAAAAAGAGAAAAAAAGTAGTGGAAGGATAGTAAACACATGGGAAATAAGAGTGACTGATGGTGGCTAAGTAGGAGGGAGGCAGGGAGATGTGGGAGAGAGAGGAAGGAGGCAGGGCGATGGGGGAGAGGAGGCAGTCAGGAAGATGGGGGAGTCAGGAAGATGGGGGAAAGGAGGCAGGACGATGGGGGAGAGGAGGCAGTGAGGAAGATGGGGGGAGGGTGGGAGGCAGGGCAATGTGGGAGAGGAGAGGGTAGAAAACTGGGGGACAGGATGCAAGTGTGGGAAAGGCCTCTCGGAAACCCAGTGGTTAGTAAGCTACTTTATAAATGAAATTAAAAAATATTTTCAATGAATTACCCTGCATGTGTGGACCATGTCACTACAAGAAGATGTGATTATTAGATGAGAATCACAGTATAAGCGTGGATACCTCTCTATGAATCATAACCTAGAATCAGTGTCATAACCTAGAGATCTCCAAAACAAAATAGGATATTGTACTTCCCTTGGTTACCCACAATAACTTTCTGGTAAGAGCCTATTTCTGAAGTCATGATACATTTTGGCTGTAGGATACAGAGAATTTACTCTCAAAATAATGGGAAACTTCCTCTCTGGTTCCCCAGACTACTATGCAGGATGCTGGGAGAAAAGTGACATCAACTGTCTGCCCACCACTGGATCCTGAATGCCCCAATACTGACCTGCTAGGCAAGATGTACCAATGGATGACAGAGTGGCACACCTGCAGTGGGGGTAATTAACTAATTTCTGGGTGAATTTGAAGCAGTGTATTTAATATCTCATACTACAATCTGGGTCAGAAACCCATTGCTTTGGTAGTCACAGCTCTTGAGTAGAACCAGCTATTGAAAACAACTTTTATAAAACATGGTTACTGGGAAATGTCACCTACGGAGACTCATTCCTCATAATGTTGTACAGCTATGCAATTAGGGGCTATCAGGCTCACTCAAATATGCTATTACTTAAAAAGTCTGTGAAGATAAAATTGTCAACCAAAAATAGTTGGCAAAAACAAAGAAAGTAAAAGTAGACATTTTTCTTCTTTTTGATTACTTAAAAAAATAGCTAAAATCGCTTTTCCTCTTGGCAGTCATAAGGAACACTCTGCAGTCTGAGAGTGATGTCATATATACTTTTTAAAAAAAATTCAGAGCTCCATGGTCTTATTGCAACAAAACTCCACTAAGGCACTTCTGAATCTCCATTGTTTGTTCAATGTCTCAAAGGCTCCTTTCCAGCTGAAGGATATACTCAAAAATGAAATCATCCATAGTCAGGAAATTTCTTTAACATGTAAAAAGTGTTTGTTAAAAGACAATTTGCTAAGTTCTGTGCAGTACTTAGTATCTCTCAGCTCAGGAGTGATACAATAGAGTATACACTTAGTCAACTGGTTGCCAGAAGAAAGGTATCAGTTAGAAAAAGTCAGTCATAGCCTCTGGAAGTTGTGATTATAGAGCACAGCTCAGGAAGTGGATAATTCCTTCAGTGCACCGTGAGATTAACACATACAGCATTGACCAAAGGGAATGGTGTGGGACAGGGGAGTATTTAGAGAATCAAATCATGGCTTCTGTGATGCTTTGAAGATAAAAGTAAAGGTAATGAGCAAATACCTATTATTGAAAATGATCTAATAATTACTGATATAGTTGTCCATATCCAACCAGAGACCCATAATAGAGATAAAAATTCAAGGAGTTTCAGATTGCACATTGTGAACAGTAGCACAAATCACATTCCCAAGAGCAGTAAATCTACTATGCTTAGTTGCCATTCCTCAAGATTTCTCTGTCTCCTGGAAATCACATAGAATAACAAATGAACTGGAGTTGGCAGTGGGCAGACTAGAGGGGATGGACAGGCTGGCACTTAGTTTATTTGCTTGTTTCTGCAGTTACTGTTCGACAACAGACAAGCTTCTCCAATGAACCAGCTAATGTCTTTGAGCTGAACTAACAGATTGTTTTGACATCATTAGACACAGATAAATAGAATGGAACCAAATCAGTAGCCACATTTTCACAAAGCCTTCCAACACACCTGCAAGAAATTCTGAAATGCAGACTTTAATCTAGCTTTGCACAAGGTCCCGGCTAGCTTCTTCAGTAAGAGTTTCTGACTAGGGAAAATTTGGCAGATAGTCTAAGTCCTGTTCTAATCAAAGAGAGGCTTATCTCTTATTCCCAAAGCATAGATTCAGTTACAGCTGAGATGCCCACCACAATCAGGCCAGTATGAGATGAAGATGAGGGGATTCCTAAGCACTCTAGAGTTAGAGGGCAGGCATGTATGTGATAAAATAGCAATCATATTAGTCATAAGACTGAGCGTTCACAGTCAGCCTTGCGTCCCTAGATATATTGAAGTTTGAAACACATTTTATGGAAGGCCAATAACTTCTGTCTCATATAATGAAACACTATAGTGATGGATCCAAAATAAATTTTAATCAATTAAGTAACAATCTATCAGTTCTATGCTGGGATAGATATTAGTAAATATTTATTGTAAATATGCCTGCATTTAGAATCTTGGGAAATTCAGATATATATGCTCAGAGACAGGCAGGCAGATCGCTATGAATCCTAGCCCAGGCCCACAGGCTGAGTTCAGGGCTGCACAGAGTGGCCCTGTCTGGGGCAGGGTAGAGAGAGCGCAGTGGCTCTTGAAAGGGACTGGAATTCAGTTGCTGAGAGCCATGGCAGGTAGCTTATAGCACCCTAGGGTCTATATACTTCCTATATACATACATATATATATATATATATATATATATATATATATATGCATTTCTGCAGTATTAATTGAGGGAGAAGACACACTCTGAGTGTGGGGGGCATCTGAGTGTGAGGCTGTGGGTCTGACTAGGATAAAAAGGAGAGAAGAAAGGAAGAGAATATTGTGAAGAGAAATGATCTGTCATGTCTTCTCTCCTATGATGGACTGGACTACCTGAAAGTATGAGCCAGAAGCAAAGCTTTCTTCCTTTATGTTGTCTCTGACAGATATCGTGTTCACATCATCTTGAATATTACTTATATAGGAGGGACCATGATACACTCAGGTCTTCAGTCTTAATCTAACTCTCCTCCAGTCAACTTCTTGGATTCCTCCTTACAGAAAAAAAATCCAGGACTGAATGATACTATTGGTTGGTCACTTTCTCAGATATAGCTGGAAAATTCATGTTGACATACATCCCAGCCCATCTGAGACAGAAAAGCCTTTACACCTTTCTCCTTCACTTTCATCTTCCCAGAAACATGGGGATGTATCTTTCTTCTAGGTTCTTTCCAACCACTCTCAAAGGATTCTTAGTCAATGAACTTACGCATCATCAGACAACACTCAAAACTAAATGAGAGAAAGCAGGAAGCAGTGATGGCTTTATTAAGAGATAGAAGTTGGACTGAGGATGGTTCAGCAGTTAAGAACACTGACCTCTCTTCCAGAGGTCCTGAGTTCAATTGCCAGGAATCACATGGTGGCTCACAACCATCTTTAAAAGGATCCAATGCCCTCTTCTGGTGTGTCTGAAGACAGCTACAGTATATTCATATACATAAAAAGATGGAAGTTTAGGTTAGGAAACCTAGGATAGACTCTCATTTATGTTGTAAAAGCCAATAATTGGACTTTTATAATAGATGAAAAACAGCAAGATTATCTTTTATTATTGGCCTATAGAGTCAATATAAAAGTAGAATGAGATATTTTTGAATTTATTAATTTTTGGTGCATTATTTTATTATATTTGGGTATTGGGGTTGTACAGATTACAAAGAAAGGATTATGAATTTCTGCATCTCCTGAAGCATTGACATAGGGAATTAGATGCAAGAAAACAGTCTGTTTTAGGTAAATGAGTGAATGACTATATATTGACATCCTTAGTGAATAATTTGTATGATTATGAAATGTGGACTTAAAGGATTCTTAGTGTACCAGATTTTCATTATCCTCTGCAGACAGATGAGGTCTCTGAACACACCTCTTTGCCCCTTTACTTTGCTCTTGTTTAGATAGGTGAAGAGAGAGTCTCAAAGGCAATTTGAATATTGAATTAACTCTGTATTTGAAGATTTCATATCTCCCATCCAAAGTGCTGAATAAATGTGTGCATGACAGTTTAGTGAACCTGCACTACTTCCCAGGTTCTTCACAATTGTTCTTGTTTTCTTGACTTTGCCTCCATATCTTAGAGCATTCTCTTTTGACACATTCTTCAACATTTAAACAAAAGCCCAGATGCTTGTACATGCCAACGGATGCTGTTTTAGTGGTAGAACACAAAGAGCCCATTTACAACTGGCACCCATCCAGAGAACAGACACAGCTATTCCAGTGACACAAGGACACGGAATCCCCTCTGTCCTAAGCCAGGAGTGCAGAGTGAGAAGGAGCTGGAGAAAGGGGCAGTGCCAAGGCTGACAACCAGATAAGGGTCTTGACTGTTCCCAGCCCTGCTCCTGCCATACACCTCATAAAGTGATAACTTGGATAGAATTTCCCTTCCCGTGACTGTAGTGAAGCAAGTTTTATAACACATCGAGCCAGGTTGACAGCTCCCAGAATACAGAACTGGGGCCATTCCTATAATCTCAGTAGGAAGCTGCTGTCTGCCCAGTCTACACTGTCTTTAACACAGATATTCTGGTGTGTCTGCAGTTGACAGCCCATGTGCAGGAAAGCAATAATGATAAAATCAGTGGGCAGGTCACATTTATTGAGGACTGATCAGGTGTTAGCAACTGTTCCCTGTTTTATACAGATGATCTAATTTAATCATCTGAAATAGCACACTGCAGTGATTTTGAATCCAGAAGTAGAGCTTGGGGATGCTAATTTTTCTGACATTCACAGCTAGCAAAGGTGGTGATTTGAGCCTAGTTTGTTCTGAGGATGGTATCTGCCTCTCACAGTTCTCTTTTTTTCCTCTCCAGATGCCTAAGAATCCACTATACCCTCTATAAACTGCTAGAAAAACTCATCTGGCAATTCACTATGTGAATCTGCAGAGAAGTATCCCAAGTGTTTAGCACTGATGGACGCAGGGTAAAAACACAAAGGATATTCAATGAATGAATAGGTAAATTAAACTCACATCTGGAAGGACTTGCTTCGTGAAGGTCCTTTATTAGCTGTTTTCCAGGTGATGCTTTCTGTATGGGAAATCATTACATGTGTAGATAATAATGTCCTTGATAAAGCAGTAAAAATGAAACACCAGTCCAAAGAAGCAACCAGTCCGTTCAGGAATGAGTGACTCAAAATGCACCAAGTTTGGAGTTAGCATCTTGAAGGACAGGAAGTCGGGTTGCTAATGCCAAATGATTTCAAATAATGCCAAATGCCACTTGGTTCCCTTCCATTTCAGAGGTATTTCTAGGCAAATGAACAGCCGCCCCTTCAGGAACACTGCAAGTCCACATTCTTGGCTCGGGATAATTTCTAAACCTAGGACTCATTTTAATTTATTCGGAGAGCAGATGTGTTCTACTGGTGCTCTACTAAAATCAGAAGCGTGATGGAGAGCAACTGTGGTCCTGTGGAATCAACAGATGTAGCCTGTGACCTATTGGGAAGGAAGTAATAATCCCTGGGTCAGAGTGTGGGTTCCCAGCAGAAGCCACATACCCAATAGTTGACCTACATATCTGACCCTAGACACAGCAGCTAAAGGATCCCACTAGTTTCTTGGAGGACATGGAAGATGAGGGCATGCACATAGAGTGTGTCCTTTATTCATCATATCTCAAAGGAACCAGGGTAAATGTTAGCAGGTTCTTGTGAAAAGGTGTGAGTTTAATTAGCTTGAACTCATCTGAGAGGTGGAGAACTCAGACTTTCCAGACCTGGATTCTATTTGGGGATGTAGTAAAAGCAAGTGGGGAGACTTTTCTGAAAGATTCTGGTGGAACATTTCACATTCTGATTCAACACTTGGGGTGCCCTCAGAAATGAGTTGTCTGTCTGAGGGCACCTAAACTGCATAAATTCAAGGATAAATATCCAAGGAGTAAGGAAGCAATCTTTTTTTTTAAAAAAAATATGTGCCAATTATATATATACACACACATATATATAATTGCAATGACTAGTTATGATACTTTAACACTGAGTTATTGACTTTTACTGGAATATTTACCCCATATTCTAGCTGATGTCTGCATTGTACACTAATGCATGTCTTTCCACACTTACCTCTTCTTAAAACGTTGCTTTCTGAAGGTTGAAGAAGAGCCTTCATGAAATGAGAGCCCAGATTCACATACAAATCCTCACGTGGCTGGGCATGCCTGAAGCATCAATACTGGGGAGTGGAGACATGTGGGGTCCTGGGCATTTACTGAGCAGCCAAGCACATCCAATAGCAAGTTTCTAGTTCAGTAAGAGAGCTGGTCTACAGGCAAAGAAGCTGACAGTGACACCCAATGCTCCCTAACACTACTTGGATGCAAGGGATATGTACCTGCCCTAACATGTGCATGCAACGTACACACACACACACACACACACACACACACACACACACAGAGCATGTATACAACATAGTCCAAGCACATACAACATACATACATGAGCTATAAAACACACACAGAGCATTCATATAACATACATCACACACACAGCATTCATACACAAGCCTTAAAAACACACAGAGCATGCACATAACATACATCACACACACAACATTCATACAGAAGCCTTAAAAACACACAGAGCATGCACATAACTTACATCTCAATACACAACATATACATACAAGTTATAAATACACACATAGATCATACAAACAACATATACCACACATATAACATATACAGCATACACATACTACTAGCCATAAACAAACAAATACACACACACACACACACACACACACACACACACACACATACCCCTACACACGTTCCTTAAAGGAACATGTGATATTATGTGGGATACAGCTCTTTTATTTCTTATGATGAAATGATGAAATTCTGGGAAGTGTGCTATGATGGTATTAGTCACATAGGGGTACAGATTGACCTCCACGAAGGTGAAAGCCTGTAGATCAGAGAGAGAGCACCTGGTTTACGATTAGTTAGGGATGGAAATGAATAATCTGCTATTTCTCTTTTTCTGGTGAATCCGGATCAAGTTATCCTTCAGCTATTCATCTTCATCCCCCATCTCGCCGAGCACGCACATGTGCAAACGCCGCTGTGCTCTCGCAGGCCCTTGCTTGGTGCAGTCCTATTTCCTGTGTCCAGGCAGAGGCTCCCCACAGCTGGAGTGGCAAGCACCTGCACGGCTCTGCTTTCTGTCTGCCTCACTCACTCACAGTGAGCCTGGTTACCATCTGCACAGGTAAGGCCCTGCCTGGCCCCTGTAACCACTAACCCAGCCCTTACAGACCCAAAGTCAATCTAGACAGAAACCAGGCATCCTGCCATACCTGAGGGGGGCCTGCTTCATGTCTGTGGTTCCTGCTCACACAAAGAAACCTATTTACAGCCCTCCTTTTCTCATAGTCATATCTTCTCTTTGTGCTCAGTGGCTAAATCATGCTGGGAACTTCAGAATGAGCTAGTGAGAACTCTAAATTAAGGTGCTGTGAAATAGACTCATTCACTCCTGTAGGAAACTGACCTATGCCAAGCATTTTGGAGACTGTCCTCACAGAATATCAGCATAGACCTTAGCCTCAGAGCCCAGTGGAAGAGATAAACTAGAACCTTTTAAATACAACCTGCATTTGATTTCATTAGGTAACTCTTCTTCTGGCTTATTACTTTTTTAAAGCTGAGATGGCACACTGGGCAAACTATGTGTTATGTAAGCATAAGAACTGGAGCTCAGATTGCCAGCACTCACATAAGAGCTGGAAATAGCCACATGGACCTGTAACCGTAGTACTGGGATTCTGGAGACAGGTCCATCTCTAGGGCTCACTGAACAAGAAATGTGGTCAAAATGAACGCACAAGCTCACACAGAGCACATAAATCGATAAATGTAGTGAAAGCACCAAAGAATAGAAAGTGCTTTGAGTTAGATCGAAATCAAAGCAACACATATGAATTCACTGGATAATGCTTAAGCCACACAGAAGGGGTAAATGTATATGATTAGATGCTTGCTGAATAGAAGGAGAAAAATCTCAAATAAATGACTCAGTTTCCACTCTTCGGAACAAAAAGAACAGATGATACCCCAAAGTGGCTAAACATAAGCAGTAAAGATTAGGGTATAAGTCAAGAAATTGATATCAGATAAATAAGGGAGAAAATGACAAACCTGCTTCTGAAGTTAAGGAAAGCAGCAAACCCTTGCCAGATGACAAGATAGAAAACCCAGGTAGAAAGATCTTCACCAACCCTGCATCTGACAGAGGGTTAATATCCAATGTATACAAAGAACTCAAGAAGTTAGACCCCAGAAAACCAAGTAACCCTATCAAAACATGGGGTACAGAGCTAAACAAAGAATTTTCCCCTGAAGAAATTTGGATGGCTGAGAAGCACCTTAAGAAATGTTCAATATCATTAGTCACTAGGGAAATGCAAATCAAAACAACCCTGAGATTTCACCTCACACCAGTCAGAATGGCTAAGATTAAAAACTCAGGAAACAGCAGGTGTTGGCGAAGATGTGGAGAAAGAGGAACACTCCTCCACTGCTGGTGGGATTGCAAGCTGGTACAACCACTCTGGAAATCAGTCTGGCGGTTTCTCAGAAAACTGGACACTATACTTCCAGAGGACCCTGCCATACCATTCCTGGGCATATACCCAGAAGATTCCCCAGCATGCAATAAGGATACATGCTCCACTATGTTCATAGCAAACTTATTTATAATAGCCAGAAACTGGAAAGAACCCAGATGTCCCTCAATGGAGGAATGGATAAAAAAAATGTGGTATATATACACAATGGAGTACTATTCAGCCATTAGAAACAATGAATTCATGAAATTCTTAGAGAAATGGATGGAGCTGGAGAACATCATACTAAGCGAGGTAACCCAGTCTCAAAAGAATACCCATGGTATGCAGTCACTGATAAGTGGATATTAGCCTAGAATCTTGGAACACCAAAGACACAATCCACATACCAAATGATGTCCAAGAAGAAGGAAGGAGTGGACCCTAGTTCTGGAAAGACTCAATGCATCAGTATAGGGGAATACCAGAAGAGGGAAGTGGGAAGGGGTGCATGGGGGAACAGGGGGAGGGAAAAGGGCATATGGGACCTTTTTGGGGGCAGGAAACCAGGAAAAGGGAAATGAAATGTAAATAAAGAATATATCCAATAAAAATGTTTCTTAAAAAAAGAATATATATTTTTATTTTTATTTGAAAAAAAAAAGCAAAGAAAACCTGGCTAGACTTGATTTTGATTGGTCTGCTGAGAGTAAGAAAATAAGTCAATAATATGTTCATAATATTATTATGTTCTAATTTAAATGTAATAAGAATTCCAATAGATAAAAAATTCTAAAGTTCATTCAAGGGAAATTGGTTAACAGGAATAAGCCTTCACTGATTGAATAAATCAAATTTAAAATGAAAAATCTTCTGTGATAGAAAATATTACCATTGAAGTGTTTTGTCACTAAATTTATCAAATATTATGGACAGGAATGATAACAATTATGTGGACATTCTCATACAAAGAAGAAGCATTCCAGATCTGTGGAGTGGACACTGCCCTGATATCCAAGTGATGACCATTACAATATGATTGGGGAATGCGTGGGGGTGGGGGGACGACTTATGGGACACATGGTGAGGGGGGAACTGGGAAAGGGGAAAGCCTTTGGCATGTAAACAAAGAATATAGAAAACAAAACAAAACAAAACAAAACAAAACAAAGCAAAACAAAAAAAAAAAACAGATCCACAGACTAATGCTTTTGGGAAACTGTGGTGTGGTTACAAAAACAGAAAGATAATTTAAGTACTATAGACAGCTGTTAGGGATTTATTCCAAAAGAAAGTCTGTAAGCCAGGATCAGAGGATCATTTTCTCAGTTTGATAATCGACTATAACAAAACCAATGGCTTGTATCATGTGCCTTCAGTGTAATATTAGGGCAAAACCAAGACTAAATGATGACTATTTTAAGTTGATCCACTGCACTCTATACCAGAGCATTTTAACCAACGTAATAAGACACAGGAAAAAGGTTAGTCAAATTGACAAGCAAAAAGGCTTCTTTGCCTTTCTTCTTAGAGAAAACTATTATTTTAGTAGAAATGTAGGCACAATAGTCTATTAGTCAAAGCTAATTAATTAATAAATGAGTTCACTAAATTTGTGGGGATAACATTAATTGAATTTCTATATACTAGCAACAAACAACCAGGAATCTAAATGAAAACAATACTATTTGGGAAATGGGAAATGCTAGACTTAAATTTGATAAGACACAGAGTGGGTATAAATGCTGAAAACTACAAAATACACCTGACAAAAATTTAAAAGAGGACTTATGGGACATATGGTGTGTGTGTGTGGGGGGGACTGGGAAAGGGGAAATCCTTTGGAATGTAAACAAAGAATATAGAAAATAAAATTAAAAAAAATAAAAACATGTAAGTAATTGGAGAGCTACATCTATCTTGTTCATGAGTCAGGTGAGACTGTACTTGTCCAATTTCTATTTTGTCTTACTTGGTATATTGATGAATGCAATTTCAATAAAAAATACCAAAGGAATGGTTTTATGGAAATTGTCAAATTGATTAAAATATGCAAACATAGGATTTATATATAAATACATATATATAATTATATATACTTATATAAAATTATTACATATAATTATATACACAAATACATATACTTATATATAGCAGAATGCCTATATCTAAATATCTAAAACATGAACAACAAAATTTGAAGGATTAGACAAGATAAGAAGTATATTCAGGTATTGAAGAACTTAAATGATGTATTAATCATTCAAAATGACTCCTCACATGTCTTTAGGGCTTGCTGATTTACCAGCCCTTCCTGTAGAGCAAGCAAGAAAACAACAAGAGTTCTAGTCACTAAAAACAATGCAGATGGCTCCCAAGGAACGACACCTGAGGTTAATTCCTGGCTTACACATGGACACAAATTTACAGAGACATATACACTCATACAAGCATGAACATGAACATATATACATAACACACACATCCACAACATAGTCTCACACAAAACCTGTGCTTGTTAAATAATGAGAGCACTCAAGTTACCATTCAATAAATAAATGAACAAGCAACTTGAGACATAATCAGACATTGGAAATAAGAAATAAGCCATCAAAGTATGAAAATGCATGAAAGAATATTGAATGCACTTATCACTAGCAGAAAGAAAGACTTTCTAAAAAGTACACATATTCTGTATTTGCAACTATGTGCTATTCTAAAAGAGATAGAACTAGGCAGTGAAAAGATTGTTTTTTTTCCAATCTTATGGAAAATGAGGGATATTTAGGGCAAAGCAATTCATTTTGCATGGCACTGTAATAGTGGCTCCATGGAATTTTTATACATTCCCTAAACCCATGAAACCACCTAACACAAAGTCTGAGCCTAATGTAAAGGGTAGGCTTGGATAGTAATGAATAGCAATTTGGGTTCATTGGTGGTAACATAGTTACCACACTGATGGGAAATGAGTTGGGGAATAGAGAGAAACTGAAATTAGTTGGATGGTATAAGTTAGAACCTCACACTTTGCTTCCAATGTTTCTGGTACTAAAGATCATTCTCATATGTGTGTAGTCTACCTGAAAAGGACCAAATTATTGCTGAGCTACTTAGACCTGCACTGAAGTCAGATTTTGTGGGACTAGCTTTAAGAGAAAGCTAAAGCCATTGCTTGTACTGGGAGGTTATTGGTGATAACCTGTGAGTAAGGCATTTGGAGGCTGAGAAGGATGGGCCAGCCAAAGTGGAGATCAATAGTGTGGAAGGCTTTGAAGAAAGAATGCGGAGAGCCTAGATTTGGCTGTGCTGTGGGTTTCGCTGGAAAGAACTTGATTAGACTTCAGAGACTTGGTCAAGTGTTGGCTCTGATTCTTGCCATGTAGTGTGAATTCTGGCAAATGACTTGGCAGGTTTGGCCTTTGATTATCTCAAAAATGCCCCAGGGACATTACTCTGATGTACATGCTGAAATCTCAGAGGCCTGAGGTGCTCTGCCAACATGCTAGCTATTGATGTTCGGTAGGAATCACACCCTTATTAATGTGTTTATCCTGAGCTAAGATGTCCTGTGTATGGAAAATAGTGTGGAAATACAATGAAATCTACCTCATTGATACTAATTATATTATTTATGCATTTCAAATATCTATTCTGGGCCTATTACACATTATTAAGTAAATTTTACTGTTCTGTGTTAAATGTTTAATGCATTTTCCAGAAAATTATACATCACCTGTAAAATTTATGGTTGTGGCTTTCACTATGCATCTACCATATAGCACAAGTGCTAAGCTTCACTAGTTGAATTGTCTTTGGGGAGACATAATTTTAGGTCACAGTGTATTTCCTAGTTAAGCAGAGTTATTACCTACTCCAGAAAGGAGTAGAACCAAGAAAGAATATAAGATTACCAAAGTAATCTCATGACAACCTAGAGCCATTTTGCTACCCATTTGGTATCCTTTGGAGCAGTTTTATCAACACTAGCTCAACCTGCAATTTTCAAGAATATTTAAATGAGAAGTCCCAAATTCCTTCCCTAGACACAGATCTAATCCTTAATAACCCTATTCTTTCTCTGCTTCTGTGAAACTATCAGCAATTTAGAGATGAGTCTGGATCAATTGGGTCTGTTTCTAGGTCACCCCACTGTGAAAGAGGAAGCCACCATAGGTGGTTGCCATGTTAGTGTAAGACTGACACTTTCCCAGTTTTCATGCTACCTTACATGCCAGAAAATATCAAGTTTAAGACCCAATATGTTCTTGATGCTTCTAGGGCTGACATTAGTTTTCACTTAGACTTTTACAATGTAAACATATTTAATATTATTTGATCAAGATCCTTCAGTATCTGCTGTCAAGTCCCTCACACTCCCATGAGTCCTTTCTTCTTCCCCAGGGTCTTTTCTACTCTCATATTCTTTTAATTGTATTTTATTTGATTGTTTTATTTTATTTATGGCCCACTGAATTTAATTAGAGTTGTTTTCATGAACGGAAGGTTATTCAGTTGAGTAAAGTCACCAGTGCCTCTTACCACTGAATACTGTGACTCTTCCCACTGCAACCTTTCACTGTAGCTCCTCTGAGTGTGGTGTGCTCTTATGATCACATTCCAACCCCAATAGGAAGTTGACCTGAATTTATTCCATATTGTTTTCTAAATCATGTCTTATTTATATCTGATCTTTAAAGGAATATATGCTATTCATAAGCACAGAGACTTAGATATACTGTTGTTTTCTTCCTTTCATGGGTTTGCTCAGATCCTAAGTATTCAGTCCGATCCTATTATCATCAGGAAGCTTGATATTCTTAGTTTGGAATTTATTCCTTCAAATAATGATTACCATCAAGTTATTTGATGTGAATTTCATTTCCTCAGCAGAATAGGATCCCTACCTTCTCATTCACAAATTCTTTCATACACAGAAAAGAGAGAGTGAAGGATTAGCAGTCATGTGATGGTAGAAATAGTGGTTGGAAACAAATGAGAGATGTCTATGAAGTTTGCATCCACAGCATCAAATTTCTGTGCAGTTTGTACAGTCTACTCCATAGTTATTTGTGTGTACATCTATACTGTAATTAATCATTCAGTAAAAGTGTGATTCCAAGGTGTTTCATGGTGATATCACAGATTCATCCCTGGGGTTCCTGTCAAGGACTCTTTTTTTAATTTAAATTTTTATTTTCTATATTCTATGTTTACATTCCAAAGGCTTTCCCCTTTCCCAGTTCCCCCCACCATACGTCCCATAATTCCTCTCCCCCCCAACTATTCCCCAATCACCCCCCCCCACGATTTCTCTGTTCTGGGTCTACAAAACTGGATTCAATCTTTTCAGGCCCAGGGTCCTCTCCTTTCTTCTTCTTGGGAATCATTTGACTTGCTAATTGTGCCTTGAGTATTTAGGGCTTCTGGGCTCATTAATATCCAGTTATCAGTGATTGCATTTCATGTGTATTCTTTTGTGATTGGGTTAACTCACTTAGGATGATATTTTCCAGATCTAACCATTTGCCTACAAATTGCATGAATTCATTATTTTTAATTGCTGAGTAGTATTCCATTGTATAAATATACCAGACTCTTAGGAGGAGGTTTTCCTCAGTGAAGAAAGTATGCATGATTGAAAATTTCTATTTGCCCAGGCTTGGTTCTTCAGTTACAGTGCATCTCTGGAGTTTCTTTGGAAACTCCATAGTATCTCAGAAGCTCTAGGCACTTGAAGATTTTCTGCCCATAAAACTTTCATTTTCAAAGTTCATTGCTTTACGGTATCTGGACACTCCAGTAGCATCCAGATTCCCACATGTTTGCACTGCTCCTATTGTGTCCACACATCAGTTTTGATCTTAGCTGCTATGCCATTTATTAGTTCTATCTTGTCTTCCTTTTTTTAAAAGATTATTTATTGGATATAGTCTATAATTACATTTCACTTCCCTTTTTCTGGCTCCCCATCCCCCAAAGATCCCACATGCCCTTTCCCCTCCCTCTGTTCTCCCATCGACCCCTTTCCCACTCCCCTGTCCTGGTATTCCCCTACACTAATGTTTTGATCCTTTCCAGCACCAGTGTCCACTCCTTCCTTCTTGTCGGATATCATTTGATATTTGGATTATGTCTTTGGTGTCCCAAGTCTTCCATGTCAAAGCATGGAGTTTGAAAATACAGGTCACATTACATTGAACAGGCACAGTCGGATCAGTGCCTGACATAGAATAACTTCTAACTGAGAATTGTTTGATCACCGAATGTTAAGTAAAGGAACTGGTATGACTTATATTAAGACAACACCAGTTTATTAAAGCAAAGACCATCTTCCACACTGTGTGCTTCTTGAAGTCCCATAATGAATGTTCCTTTGGAGTATTAACACTGGGTGGATTTTGGGAATTATAGATTGGGAGTAGGTTATCGGATAAAATTACCAATTCAGCTCAACATATTTTCTTTACAAGTTACTATAATATGGCATTCTATATTTGACACTGTAAATATTAATGTATGTTTTAAAAGAAATTTGTGTTTTGCTTTATGTATTGAATAGAATCCTCTATTATTGACAGTCATCGAGAAAGTGATGAGCAGAGAGAAGCTCTATGTGTAAAAATCCTAGGTAGCACTCTTATCTCCTTGTACTAAGATCAACTCCAAGTGGATCAAGGACCTCCACATAAAACCAGACGCACTGAAACTAATAGAAAAGAAACTGGGGAAGACCCTGGAGGACATGGGAACAGGGGGAAAGTTCCTGAACAGAACACCAATAGCTTATGCTCTAAGATCAAGAATTGACAAATGGGACCTCTTAAAATTACAAAGTTTCTGTAAGACAAAGGACACTGTCAGAAGGACAAAACAGCAACCAACAAATTGGGAAAAGATCTTCACCAACCCCACATCTGACAAAGGGCTAATATCCAGTATATACAAAGAGCTCAAGAAGTTAGACCCCAAAGAACCAAATAACCCTATCAAAAATGGGGTACAGAGCTAAACAAAGACCTTTCACCAGAAGAAATTTGGATGGCTGAGAAGCGCCTTAAGAGATGTTCAACATCATTAGTCATCAGGGAAATGCAAATCAAAACAACCCTGAGATTCCACCTCTACCAGTCAGAATGGCTAAGATTAAAAACTCAAGGGACAACAGGTGCTGGTGAGGATGTGGAGAAAAAGGAACACTCCTACACTGTTAGTGGGATTGCAAGATGGTACAACTGCTCTCGAAATCAGTCTGGCGGTTCCTCAGAAAATTGGGCATTACACTTCCAGAGGACCCTGTTATACCACTCCTGGGCATATACCCAGAGGATTCCCCTGCATACAATAAAGACACATGCTCCACTATATTCATAGCAGCCTTATTTATAATAGCCAGAAGTTGGAAGGAGCCCAGATGTCCCTCAAAGGAGGAATGGATACAGAAAATGTGGTATATTCATACAATGGAATACTACTCAGCAATTAAAAATAATGAATTCATGCAATTTGTAGGCAAATGGTTGGATCTGGAAAATATCATCCTAAGTGAGTTAACCCAATCACAAAAGAATACACATGAAATGCAATCACTGATAAGTGGATATTAATGAGCTATTAATGAGCCCAAAAGCTCTGAATACTCAAGGCCCAATTAGCAAATCAAAAGATTTCCAAGAATAAGGAAGGAAAGGACCCTGGTCCTGAAAAGACTGGATCTAGTTTTGTAGGAGAGTATCAGAACAGAGAAATGGGGAGGGGTGATTGGGGAATGGGTGAAGTGAAAACGACTTATGGGACATATGGTGAGGGGGGAACTGGGAAAGGGGAAAGCCTTTGGAATGTAAACAAAGAATGTAGAAAATAAAGAAAAAAATCTAAAAAAAAATCCTAGGTAGCAAGGGAACAACCAGGTAGGAGATACCACAAAGAGACTACAGGTGGTCCTTTCATGAACATCATCAATTCATACTTCTGTGTCCATTCTGCATGAGGTTTTGATGTCTTAGATGGTGAGCATGTGACTGTACATTTGACTTCAGGTTTTGGGTATGGGCAGTAGAGAGATGATAAACAATGGATCAGAGGAGGCAGTTTTAGTCCTTCTCAGGTTCAGTACATATACTAATTGAAAGAAAGTAGAAGACACAAAGAAGCATGGACATCACACAGTGACCATGGAGAAGGAATGACTTTATAGACACTAGTGAGAAGAATGAGGTTACATGTAAGTCTGAACTGAAGTCTAACATTTGTGACTTCAGTCTGGTAAATTTCTCATAGATATTTGGCTAAAGAATTCCTGCATCATGCTGAGATTTTTCTGAAGAGAAAAAGTTAACCGGGACACTAGAGAAAGGATGTGGAATGGTTTTATGGTGAACTGACCATATAACAATGTCACAACTTGTTATATGATGCCCATAAATATGATAAAGGATATACTCACAGGGTTCTACCACTGCTTAGAAAACTATTGACCCTTGATGTATGCTGAGCAGGGAGGAGTTATGTCTTCATTTATGCTCTAACCCATGACCTGATGGGTATATTAATTTATTTATGTATAGTTTCTTCATGTACATACAAGCATCACAGGATAAACCTTAAATGTGTGTTTATTATTGTCAAGTTAATGGTTATAAGAATTTTAATATTATATCTTTGGGCACATAAGAACAGAGTGCATGACTGCCTTGGTAGAACAAGTCTTGAAGAGTTCTGTTCAAGATCTGGAGTGATTTGGAAGCCCATCTAGTGCCCCATCAAGTATAAGAATAGAGTTTTCCCCCATGCTCCACCTTTAACCAGGAAACTATTTGCAATTGATTCCTGTTGGGAAAGGAAAATCAGTTTTCCAAAATGGAGTGATGTAATTTTGTCTGTCTTGAACTCATGCAGGTTGTGTGTGCTGTCAGTCTCTGTGGGTTCATACATAAATAAATAGTCCTTGTAGCTAGAAGATGCTATTTCCTTGGACTCATCTCTCCTCTCTGGATCTTACAATCTTTCTTTCCCTTTCTTCATGAATCTTTCAGCCTCTAGGGAAAGGGTTTGAGAAAGACATCCATTTTAACTCTGAGTGTTCCAATGTCTCCTACTCTTAGCACATTTTCCGGCCACAGGTCTCTGTGTTGAACAGTACTTTGTGCAATACAACACTTTTCTGATGAGGTTGAGTAATGCATTGCTCTGTGGCAAAGCAGCAGCATCCTAAGTGTGCTAACCCATTCATAAAAGAATACACATGAAATGCAATCACTGATAAGTGGATATTAATGAGCCCAGAAGCCCTAAATACTCAAGGCAAAATTAGCAAGTCAAATGATTCCCAAGAAGAAGAAAGGAGAGAACTCTGGGCCTGAAAAGATTGGATCCAGTTTTGTAGATCCAGAACAGAGAAATGGTGGTGGTAGGGGGATGATTGGGGAACAGTTGGGGGGGGGAGAGGACTTATGGGACATATGGTGGGGGGAATCTGGGAAAGGGGAAAGCTTTGGAATGTAAACAAAAAATATAGAAAATAAAAAAAGATAAAAAAGAAGTAATTTTGTTTTTATGTTCATTTAGCAGAATAATAGCAATAAGATCCCTTCTACAGTCCACGATCTAGTCTCATGTTATTGGCCTTATTAGCCATGGCAGGAGTGGATTATATTGTAAGGAACAGGTCTTAAACACATTAAAAAAGTGTTTTGTCATTCCAGTGATTCTTATGCAATTATTATACCAGTATGTCTTTACAGACAGATTGATACTTCTGTTGTGATTAATGGTTCATACCTATATGAGGATTAATGACTTCTTTCCTCCTCCAGTAGTGTGTATGGTATCTTCTAGCATCATAAATGCTAGTCAATGGGGATGAAGACTTTAGTTCAGCTTGATTTCTCCATGTTGGCATAAGTGGGTGTCTGCAGCAATAGGACTTCAAAGCAGGTTTTGTACTCTGAAGAAAGAATATTTTGATTCCTCCAAAGAAGAGTATTCTTCATTTTGCTTTAAGTGGGATAGAAATTTTGATACCTCCAAAGAAGAGTATTCTTCAATTTGCTTTAAGTGGGATAGAAATATTGATCATCATATCAATGAAACAATGAACATAGTAATATAGCTGTGATACATCACTCACTGTTCCACAGCATGAATAATCATGTTGAAAGGAACCATATCACAGCTGAGTATAACTGTTACATTGAGAGATGTGGACACATGGCGTGGAGAAGAAGAATATTCAGCTATTTTAGCTAGCATGATTAGTCAGAGAAAGCATTTCATAAGAGAGATTTTTACTATATTTGCATGATGTAGCATGCTATAATGGAGAAGGTTTATTGAGAGCTGGTAGATGCCTATAAAATTGAGTGATGGGAGAGATGTAGATAGAATCACCCAAGTAAGATCCAGGTGTCACAGGATGATGGTCCTTACAGTGTCTTCATTACCAGTGGAAACTACACTGGCTGGTGATTAGCATATCTTAGCATAAACGTGTATTCACTCTAACTCATTCTCTCATAAAAGTCTATCATTTCACACCAGGGCAAAGGCAAGGCCAAGCCACAAACTGTGTGCCAAAGAGTGGCTTTTCTAAAAAGAAAAAAGAAAAGAATCCCCCAAGGTCTCTTTCCTTACCAAGGGCAAAATGTTCTATTGCTGGATTATGCCACATGTTTCCATTCGAGCAGATGGCAGAAAGGTTTGTCAGCAATGTGGAACTTGTTAAGGACGAAGGCCTTGCTGATAGAGATCAAGAAGGCAGCTTAAATTTACTTAGTGGTGAGATGGTTTGTAATCCACTCATGCTAGTGAACATAATGCTTTTGTAATTACTTGTAAGTCAACTGAGAGCCTCCAGAATCAGCTCATGGGAAAAAGTTGATCTGCTGTGTAGTCATTGACTGAATAGTACAGAGAATATGCCCAGTTCTTTCCTGAGACATCAAATAATCACACACACACACACACACACACACACACACACACACACACTTTTCTATATTATAAAGTATTATTTTGTCTACAATAAGGAGGGGGTTTAGAGGTCAGTAAAAGTATTTTCAGGAAATAAATTATGGATAGATAGTATAATGATTGATTATCACTAAAATCTGGACATGATCAATCCAAGGTCTCTGTTGTATGAGGAAGACAAACTCAGATTTACTGTGGTAATGCATAACTTCCAATTCCAGTAGGGTAAGACAAGGCAAGTTAATTTGTCTCATATAAAGTTCACTTTGCTAAGTTTTCCAGAGTATTGACTCACCAATGCAAGCTATTTGGACATTATTATTATTATTATTATTATTATTATTAATTTATTTTTGAGAGAGTGTTGTCTGTGACTTTCATTGTAGTTAAAGCTGGACTTAAACAGAATAAGAAGCATGGACCACTATGCTCAAATTCAGACTGTCTGAAACTTAGCATCTCTGTATCATCACACACTTGCATAATGTACAGGCAGGGAGGTGGAGTGCTGGGTGGTCCTGGATATGCCATAGGCAAATGAATGTTAAGCTCCAAAGTACTTCACATATGTTCTGTCCATAACATTTTGGGTAAAAATTAGTTTCCATTCAACTTCAATCTGAGCTTAGAAGTATAATCCTCTTGTATACGAAAAGGGGGAAGAAAGTGGATAATAGCAAGTATTCAAGGTTTGTTTCAATGTAGATTGTTTAAAATTGCAAAGTAGTGTTATGCACTAAGGATTAATGCATTTTAAAGATGAAAGGGAATATAGATTGGGCACCAAGACTATTGATTTTGGGTGGGATAGATAGCCTTGAATTTTCCTCATATCGCAATTATGGGCCCAGACACGTTAGAATTCCTAAGCTTATAAAGCTTTTTGTCAATTTTGGATAAGATTCCATGCCTTATAGACTACAGGCTTAAAGGCAGCAGGTTAAATGTTTATTACAGCTTCTGACACAGTGCTCAAAAATCTTTCGTTTCTATTATTAGCAGAAAAATGATTATCAGTGTTTAGGAAACAGATGTCTAAAGTAGAGACATTATTCATCTGAACTATTTCAAGGGAACAAATGGACTCAAATGGAAAACAAACATCTTTTAACCTGGGCAAATGTTACTCACGTTGCTTGGTGAACATGTAGTTTAACTCCTAGGCTGTGCTGTTTGAATGGTACCATACTTGTCTCAAGTGTATGTACCCTAAATACAAACAATGGTCGTATATTTTCAGGAAGCCCCAACATGCATGTTCAGCTTCTCTCTGTCTAGCCTTGCAATCTTATCCGCTCATAAGACTTAGGCTTAGTCACAGTTACCCAATAATTTAGTGTGGAAAATGTGGAACACCATGTATGTTTCAGGAGGCTTGGGATCTTGATCTTATTTTTGTCATTCAGGACTTATATGATTTTAGACAATGTAGTAAATTATCAACTATAAAACGTGGGTTAGTAGGAGTCAGTGCACCATGAAGTAGTGTCAGTGTAGGTATCTGTCTGTCGTTACTTTACAAGGACAAGGAATCAAATAAGGACCTGAAAGCACCCTAGATGAATAAGCACTGCTTACTGATATTGCTACACTGACTTAGGGGCAGATGAGTGATCTACCTGACAAAAGATTACATTGCATAGAAACTCAGATTAGTGTGATACTCAAGGTTTTGTTTTAAATTCATGCATCCATACTGGCAACTATTAGTGGTCTGAAATTTATAAGCCATTTAGACCCTGACTCATCTTTCTCTGACCCAGATGGACCATGCTCCCTACAACACCCTCATGGCCTCCTTTGAAACATGGGGAAAATACATATCACATAATTGAACCTGCTCCTTCTGAGTCAAAAAATTTCTCCGTACACAAAAACATGAAGACAAAGACTGGGATTTAGGTAGTGCTATATTTGGTTCTTTTGAACAATGGTACAATGACTGTTCAGTTGCAGATGATTCTTCAGTGTACTAGGGTCAGTTCCTCTAGCTGTGTGATCAGTAGTGAGATGGCTTGGCCAGATCATAGTTCTCAGTCTTGCTTTTTGACAAGCCACCAGCTGTTTCCCATGATGATTATATCAACAGTTTGTGTAAGACAGGGTTTCTGTTTTCCTTGAAGTCTTAGTAAAAGTTAACTGTAAAACTTAGCCTGTGAAATACTGATGTTTCTGTTTGTTGGAAGAAAGGATAAGAAAAGGTGAGAGCATTATAATGGCATTACCTCTCAGTTTAAATCATTTCCCACTTTTCTTTCTTTCCACAGCATTCTTGTTTTTCTTAGATAGGAATATATATATATATATATATATATATATATATGTATATATGTATATATATATGTATATGTATATACATACATATGAATATAACCATATATAATATAGTTTATAACCATTCATCTTTGTTAAATAGCTTAAGGCAACTTAATGAACACCTGTTCCTTCTCCTCATTCAGGTAAACTGAATTTCAGACTTGCACCACCATACCTAGATTATTTGGGGTGGAACCAAAGACTTCTTGCATGCACAGAGGCATTATCAACTGAGCTACATCATCTGCCACACATTTAATGTCTTTACTAAACCCATTTATCTAACTTTCCATTAATTTTGCAAGTTTGTTTTAGTTTCCTATAAACAGTTCTTAAGTTAATTTTCAAATTTAATAATACAAACCTGTATTTGACATGAATCGAACACAGAAAAGAATTCTCTACTCTACCTGTAGCTTTATTCTTATTGCATTTTTCCTTGACAAAGTTTGTAATGCATTTGATCATTTCATTAGTGTTACAAAAAATCAGATTTGGATTTTTTACTCTTCTCTATTTTTTTCTTAAGGAAGTTGAAGAAAGGCAGTGACGTACAAACATTAAAATATATGTGCATATTTATGCATGTATATATACATACAAGAATAGTTTGTCTCTCCGTCTTTCTTACTATAAACACGCACATATATATACTCACCAATGTTTGTGAATGTATATGTCCCTGTAAATATTCATTTAATTACCATGCACAAGTTTTATATATAATAATTTCAGGCTTTTTTATTTCATCATAATTTTTGGATATGTGCCATTTCTCTTTCTATGATGTCACTTATATGTTTTAAATATATTTCTCCTGATAGTATGCTAATTACATACAAAGGTTCTGGGGCCTCTTGGTCTTCCAACTGTGTAGCTGAGATTGAGTACTAAGCTTCCTCCTCGAGTTTATAATGACAATTTTTTTGTACTAAGGATGGAGAAAAGATGCAGAACTACCAAGGTTTCTAACAGTGATGTGATGCCTAAGGCAGTGGGGGAGAAAGTGAATGTGCCAACAGGGATGTTCATTTATGACTTTTCTTAATGATCATTGTAAATCAGAGTTAAGTGGGTGCTTCCTTTTCATTTAGGGATTTGGGAACAGAGAATGAGAACGTCTTTGTTGCTTATAAGTGTAAAATAGAAGATAAGGAAAGATGCTTGTAAATGCAGGGGCATTTTCAGAAAACAGTACACAAAAGATTCTAGCTACCAGGTGTTCAGAGTCATATATAAGGGATGTAATTCAGTGATATATATGAATCACTGAGTACTAATTTCAGCTGTCAATTTGTAGGTGTGCTATATAAGTTCTTTTGATTTTTATAGTCTAACAAAATTATCATGTTTAGAACATGTGCAGAACATATTAAATGTTAAATTATGTGACATCAAAGGGCCAGTGCTTATAAAATGGTTATGAACTGAGGTTGAAGGAATAAAGAACTTGCATGAAGGCCATCTGTAAGGTTTCAATCTTATCTCCTTTATCTATACACTGTGTCAGGGCTCCATTTTTTACAGACTCTGCCACATCCCTACTATGCAATTTCAGGTGTTTGTCTTCTTTACATTGTTTCTATTAGCAATTTATTATTTGTAAAGCAATATGCATTCAGAGTATAAATGAATGCAGAAATTAGGTGGTTTAGTCAACTTTAAGGGATAGGTAGTTTTACTTAATGACCTCAAGTTGTAATAAGAAAACTTCTTAAACATGAACTCCCTTCAATGAGATTATGAAGTTACAAGTAACTAGTCTTTTTCTATTGCTTAGAAATATTTTCTAGACTCATTTGTATACTTATAATTTCTGTGCATTTCACATGTTATAATTTCCATACAGCAATAAAAAAGTAAATAGTCTTAACAATGACACAAACAAATCACATACCTCTAAGCTATTATTCTTCTAGGCTGTTGGACCATATCTCTCAGGAAGCTATGTGAGCTTCTTAAGTGTTACCTGGTACTGGGCACACTTGTCCTATGACTACACTTGTATTATGAGAAAATTTCCAAGTCCAAGTTCATGGGCTGCTGTTTTTATAGATCTGTGAAGAGGAAGGTCACAATGTTTTAGGCTTACCTCTCCCTGATGAAAGTAATATACTGAAATTTGAAAACACAAATTTTCTATTTAGACACCCTCCTGATAAACACTGTACATGCACTAATTCAAGACAATGGAAGATTAGTAATCTCTGAAACATCATTTGAAATTTTTCAAAGTTTAGGATTTCCATTTAAATTTTGGGCTCTCACTTATTTTATTTGTATAGCTGTAGTTCTTTTCCACATGAAATTTTTCTTTATAAAATTCAACAGATGTATCTATATGCATTATACATAGTGATGGAGTTATAGTTTTATTCAAGTATATATATTTGACAATATTTACTCCTGTATCTTCCTTTTTATTCTTCTCATGCTATTTTTGTCTCTGATTTCCTTAATGTCATATACACATATAAATGATGATGTATCTTTATAAAATCAACTATTACAAATGAGGGAAAATTTATGACATTTGTCTTTCTGAGTCAGGTTTGATTTAATTAAACAGAATGGTCTTCAGGTGTATTTATATTTCTTGCCAACACCATAATTTCATTCTTTTGTATGCTTGAATAAAAGTTTATTGTGTACGAATACTACATTTTTATAAATTCATCTATTGAATGATAGCTAGGTTGCTTCATAGGTCATCTATTTTAAGTAGAACTTCAGTAAACATGGACATGCAACTATTTTTTAATAGAATCTAACATATTTGGATATGTACCCAGGAGCAGCATAATGTGTCATGGTAGTTCTCATTTTAGTGTATGAATATCTAGAATTTTCCATAATGACAAGACTATCTTACCTTCACATTCCATTTGAACAAAAATTTCTCTCCTACAACTTTACATTTGTTGTTTATTTTCTTACTAATAGCCTGAAAACATGTTTATTTCTGGGTAACAAAGGTTCTCAATGTGGTTTTAATTTGCATTTCACTGATGGATAAGAATGCTCAATGTTTTTTGCACATTTATTAAACATTCATCTTTTGAGAATTACATGTTCATTGCATAGCCTGTTTAATGATTGAATTATTTGTGGATTTTTTTGGTGTTTAGTGTTTTTAATTCTATATATATTTTTGATATTAGTCTTTTGACAGATGCATATCTAGCAATTTTTTCCCATTCTATAGGTTGTTTCTTCACTCAATTGGTTTTTTATTTCTTCATTGTGAAGACTCTAATGGGTTTTGTGCAAGTCCATTTTTTAACTCATGATTTTATCTCAGGAGTTACTAAAGTCCATTCAAAGACCCTATGGATACATTTGTAACTTGACATCCCTCACCCTCATCAGCCAGCAGCTACTGTGGCTTTATGTATTTTTGGTGGTAATGTTGGTGTCGAAATGACTTTAATAGTTTTCCTTTCCTTACTCTTTGGAACTCCTTACTTTATGAAGCTTAGGTCTTATTTTTGCTTTGAATCTAGTATAATTCAACACTGGATCTATCTGAGCCTGGGCCTTTCTCGCCCTGTCTCTGTCTCTGTCTCTTAAATTGAGAGACTTCTCATTACTGCTTTAAATTCATTGACTTTTATAGAACTGCTTAACTTCTTTGTATGTTTTGATTTAAATTTGTTAGATCATGTACATCTAGAAATTTATGCATTTTTTCTGGATTTTCCCATTCTCTCTCCCAGTCCCCACTAACCTACTGATACCCTCTTCCTTATCCTGGCATTCCCATACCCTAGTGCAACGAACCTTCACAGGTCCAAGGACCTCTCCTTTCATTGATGTCCAACAAGGCCATCCTCTGTTACACAGGTGGCTGGAGCCATGGGTCCCTCCATGTGTACTCTTTGGTTGGTTATTAAGTCCCTATCCATCCTATATACAGTTACCAACCCCGGATACTTATTGTGGATGCCAATAAGTGCTTGCTGACAGGAGCCTGATATAGCTATTTCCTGAGAGGCCTTGCCAGTGTCTGACAAATACAGAGTGGATGCTCTCAGTCAACCATTGAACTGAGCACAGGGTCTCAAATAGAGGAGCTAGAGAAAGGCCCCAAGGAGCTGAAGGGGTTTGCAGCCCCATAGAATGCTTATTTTCAAAGTTTGTAATAATGACCTCCCGAGTTGCATCAATAACTGTTATAATGTCTCTGTTTCCATCTTCAAGTTTGATAATTTGAGTCATATTTCTCTCCATTGTAGTAACTTTGGCTAAGATTTGCCAATATGTTTATTTTGCCAAAGAACCAACCTTTTGTTTCCTTGTTGTTGAATTTTTGTAGTTCTTTTTTCCTTTCCATTTGAGTGATTTTTTTTATTTGATCTTGAATTCAACAGGAATTTTTTTTTCTAGGACCCCAGGATACAACATTAAATTCTGGCGCTTGAAGTTTTGATCTCTAATTTTATTTTTTTTTACATTTTCAATTATAAATGTCCTTCTTAGAATCACTTTTGATGTGTACTTTGGGTTCTGGTGTCTCCTACTTTTATTTCACTAGATTATAGATATTAAAATTTTGTCTCCTGATTTCTGTGATCCATTTATCCTGAAATAGTCTGATATTTAGTCTCCATTTGATTGTGTATTTTCAATACTACTGCTCACTACTGATTTCTAGTTTTGTCCTATTATATAGATAGATATAATTAAATAGAGATCAATCATTTCCCTGGAAACTTAAGCTTTCTTTTTATCTCATATATGTAATGTTTAAATTCCATAAATTCCTGTAATTAATGTGAGCTCTACAGTGTTTGAATGTAATAAGCTGTAGATGCCTTTTAAGGCCATTCAATATATAATGACCTTTAACTCGGATGTTTGTCTTTGTTGCAGTGATGCATTTATTGGTGTGAATGGGACTTCCTGTTGTTTTCATGAGTTCAGTTTTGGACTTTGTGTTCAATATTGTTTGCTTTGTGTAATTGAGCATGCACATGTGTAGAATGAGTGTTATGCATATGTTGAGAATTGTTATATCCTGTTTGATTCAGTATGAAGTAGATTTCTTTATCTCTTTTGACAATTTTTGTTTGAAATTTGCTTTTTCAGACCATGCCTTATCAACTTACATACTAATTTTATTCTATTGGATATATCATTTTCTGTCTTTTTGCTTTAAGTTTGTGTTTATATTTTTCCAGAGATGTCTGTATTTTTACAGGTGACATATATGTAAATACTGTATTTTGTTTTTAACCTATTTACAAGTCTATTATCTTTTTATTAGAGATTTAATATCACCAATAATCAACGTTATTATTGTAATGTATGCATTAACTCCTGCCATTTAATTATTTTTGCAATGCTTTTGTGTGCTTTATGTTAATCTTTGATTCCATTGCCTAGGAATCCTTCAAGTGTTTCTATAGTACTGGATGATGGTCATGGTTTCTTTTATTTTGTGTTTATTATAACAATTTTTATTGCTTCCTCAAATAAGAACAGATTTTTGGGTAGAGTAATGTGGGTTGTCAGTTACTATCTTTCAGATCTTAAAATACATCATTTCTCATATATAATCTTGTATTCCCTTATCAGTGTTTTAAAATACTCATGCATCTAAAAGGTCATCTTATTATTTGACTTAGGAATTTTATATTTTGACTTCATTGAGTATTGTTTTGATATTTTGTAATTTTATGCTCATGATTTATAAAGTTTTCTCTTAGTTTTCCATATATTGCATATTTTGATCCTACCTTATTACTCAATTTCTGCCTCAATGTTCCTATCATCTACCTTCCTTTTAAACCTTATGGTCTGTTTTCAACTTGATTTACTCTTTTAATGAGGCTTTGTACATAGTTTTTTTATTTGACTTAATTTTTCAAACTTCAATATGATTTTTCTGTTTTTGTGTTAAATTTCTTTTTTTAAAAAAATGGTTTCGGCTTTCTAATTGAGCACTTACTTATCCCTGTTTTTTCTCTGTCAGGATGCTCTCTGGTTTGAATGTGTACTCTCTCCTGTTGATTCAACTGTTTAAACACTTGTTGTCCAGGTGGTGGTGCTATTAGGGAAGGTTGAAGATTGTTTAAGAGGTGGAGCCTTGCTGAAGGAAGTGAGTTCCTGAGTGGGGGTGAGGGTTTGAAGCCCAGCCCCACTTCCTGTTCCTGCTCTGCTTCCTAGAGTATGCATATCTTGTGGTCAGACAAATCCCTACTTCTGCCACAATGCCTTTCTCACTCATGCCCATGTCTTCCTCACCACTGTAGAGTATATCCTTCTGGAACTAGAACCCAAAGAACCTTTTCATCCTTAAGTTGCTTTTGCCAAGCTATTTTATTACAGAAGTGAGCAAAAAGCTAAGAAATAGAATGTTAGTAAGTATCATATTACTCTGTCCAGGCTCCACTCCTGTGTGGTTATAACCCTGTTTCCCCACCTGTAATTAGAGGTATTCTTGGGGCCAGGGTATAGAGCTTAGTTTTCTGATACTTGTCCTAAGTTCTCAGAATTGGTCATGCTGGGTGAGAACTTTAGAACTGTCAGATAACTCAGGAGAGACCTTTAAAAATGTTTTCTTGCGATGGCTCTAGTCAATGTTTTTCTTGCCATGAGGAAGAGATCTTTTTGTTACTTCTGTGACTTGAATGACCCAAGATCCTTGTCTACTTGAGTTCCAACATAGCTCAGTTGGTTGTATCCAATGCTGATTATGCTTTTGTATATGCCTGTTTGTTGACACAGCTGGTTCCAAACTTAACCCTTTCCCTCTTTTTAAAGTTTGGCATTTTAAAAATACAGTGCATACTCTTGAGGCTCTTTCCTCATCTAAAGCCATAGTTTCAATCCTCTGCACTTATACTCATTGTACAGTTGGAAGCACTGCCTCCTTGTGGTTTAGCCCTCTAGAATGTATCCTAGATGTTCTTCTTCTATTTCAAAATTATAAAGTTTATTTCTTTGCTATTGAAACTAGTATTTTCCTTCCATCTCCAAGCTTCATAGCATATCTCCTTTTCAACTATCCTTGACTCATACACCAGAAATTTTAATAGTTGGTGCATTAATATCACCTGCCATCTTCTTTCACGTTATTGAGGTATGGAGGAGATCCAAATCCTTTCTTCCTGACACTGTTAGGTAAGCCCTATACACTTCTTCAATAGCCCTTTCCTGACATATAAATAAAAAAACCCTCTTCCATTTTACTAATAAAGCATTAGTAGATCCATTTACTTCAAAGCTTTGTTCATCAGAACACTTCATGGAGGCAGAGGAGGGTGCCGTCTTGCCTCTGGTCACTGTGGGCAGCTGGCAGCTAGAGCCAGGTGCGTGGACAGCGTCTTAGCTTAACATCGACTGCCCTGGCAGGCTCTTGCCAGCACCCAGAGCCAGAGCAGCTCAGCGGGAGATCTGTGCACCGACAGCTCAGCTCTTGCCGACCTCAGGGGTCCAGCTTGATCAGCTTGCAGAGGAGGGCACCATCTTGCCTCGGGGTACTGTGGGTGGCTGGCAGCTGGAGCCAGGTGTGTGGACAGAGTCTTAGCCTCTAACATCGACTACCCTGGCAGGCTCTTGCCAGCACGCAGAGCCAGACCAGCTCAGCGGGATGTCTGTGCACCAACAGCTCAGCTCTTGTCAACCTCTGGGGTCCAGCTTGTTCGGCTTGCAGAGGAGGGCACCATCTTGACTTGGGGCACTGTGAGCGGCTGGCAGTTGTGGCCAGGTGCGTGGACAGAGTCTTAGCCTAACATCAACTACCCCATCAGACTCTTGCTGGCACCCAGAGCCAGATCAACTAGGCAGGTGGTCTCTGTGTTGACCTGGGTAGGCACCAACTTGCCTGGGGGTCTATACCTGGAGTACAGCCGGAAGCTGACATCTTGCCTCAGGGCACCACAGTTAACCAGACAGAGCCCTGTGGACTGGGAGGACCACCATCTACACTTCCAGAGCTGAGGAGGTAATTCAGAGCCCAGTAGCAGAAACCTTCTGGTCTCCACCTTGGGAGCACAGACACCCTCTATGACAGAAGCGCCAAATCCCAGGCTCACAGGAGCTTCAAACACCAACCAGTAACAAAAAGACCAACTAACTCCAGAGATAAACAGATGGCAAAAGGCAAACATAGGAACATTACTAAGAGAAATCAAGGCAATATGGCAGCATCTGAACCCAATTCTCCAGCCACAGCAAGTCCTGGATACCCCAACACACCAGAAAAACAAGAGTTGAATTTAAAAGCACTGGTCATGATGCTGCTAGAGGAACACAAAAAAAGACATAAACAAATCTCTTAAAGAAATGCAGGGGAACATGAATAGGGTAGAAGCCCTTACAATGCAAACACAAAAATCACTTAAAGAATTCCAGTAGAATATGGATCAACAGACAGAAGCCAATAAAGAGGAAATGAAAAAAAAATCACTTAAAGAAATGCAGGAGAAATTGAGTCAAAAGGCAGAAGTCATGAAAGAGGAAACACAAAAATCTCATAAGGAATTGCAAGAAAACACAAACAAACAATTGAAGTAACTGAGCAAAACCATCCAAGATTTAAACAAAGAGGTAGAAACGACTAAGAAATCATAAAGGGAGACAACGTTGGAGATAGAAAACCTTGGGAAGAAATCAGGGGTTGTAGATGCAAATATCAACAAGAGATCGAATACAAGAGATCAAAGTAAGAATCTCATGCTGAAGATACCATAGGAACCATTGACTCCACAGTCAACAAAAATGCAAAATGAAAAAGGCTTGTAACCCAAAACATCCAGGAAATTCAGGACACAACGAGAAGACCAAACCTAAGGATTATAGGGATAGATGAGAGTGAATTTCTACAATTTAAAGGGCCAGCAAATATCTTCAACAAAATTATGGAAGAAAACTTCCCTAACCTCAAGAGAGAGAGAGATGCCCATGATATACAAGAAACTTACAGAACTCCAAACAGACTGGACCAGAACAGAAATACCTCCTGTCACAATAATTAAAACACCAAACGTATTAAACAAAGAAAGAATATTAAAGGCAGTAAGAGAAAAAGGCCAAGTAACATATAAAGGAAGATTTATCACAATCACACCACACTTCTCACCAGAGACCATGAAAGCTAGAAGATCCTGGGTGGATCTCATGCAGACCCTAAGAGAACACAAATGTCAGCCAAGACTATTATACCCAGCGAAATTTTCAATCAACATAGATGGAGAAATCAAAATATTCCATGACAAGACCAAATTTGCACAATATCTTTCCACTAACCCAGCCCTACAAAGGATAATAGGAGGAAAACTCCAACACAAGGAGGGAAACTACACCCTGGAAAAGGCAAGATAATAACCTTCTTCCATCAAACTCAAAAGAAGAAAACCACTCAAAAACAAAAATAACATCAAAAATGACAGGAAGAAATAATCACTATTTCTTAATATCTCTTAACATCAATGGACTCAATAAAAAGACATAGACTAACAGACTGGATTCTGAAACAGGACCCTACATTTTGCTGCATACAGGAAACACACCTCAGGGTCAAAGACAAACACTACCTTAGAGTAAAAGGCTGGAAGACAATTTTACAAGCAAATGGTCTCAGGAAGCAAGCTAGAATAGCCATTCTAATATCAGATAAAATTGACTTTCAACCTAAAGTCATCAAAAGAGACACAGAAGGTCACTTCTTGCTGGTCAAAGGAAAAATCCACCAAGAAGAACTCACAATTCTAAACATCTATGCTCCAAATGCAAGGGCACCCTCATTTGTAAAAGAAACTTTACTAAAGCTCAAAGCACACATTGCACCTAACACAATAATTTTGGGGGACCTCAACACTCCACTATCCTCAATGGACCAATCAGGAAAACAGAAACTAAACAGGGACACAGGTAAACTCATTGAAACTTTGGACCAATTGGATTTAACACACACACACACACACACACACACACACACATAACATTTCATCCTACAGCAAAAGACTATACCTTTTTCTCAGCACCTCATATTATCTTCTCAAAAATCAACCATATGATTGGTCACAAGTCAAACCTCAACAAATATAAGAATATTGAACTAATCCCATGCCTCTCATCTGACCACCATGGAGTAAGAGTGGTCTTCAATAACAACAAAAACAACAGAAAATCCTCATACACATGGAGGCTGAACAATATTCTACTCAATGATACCTTAGTCAAGGAAGAAATAAAGAAAGAAATCAAAGACTTTCTAGAATTTAATAAAAATGAAGGCCCAACGTACACAAATCTATGGGACACAATGAAACCAGTGCTAAGAGGAAAACTCATAGCCCTGAGTGCCTCCAAAAAGAAACAGGAAAGATCATATACTAGCAACTTAATGGCACACCTGAAAGCTCTGGAACAAAAAGAAGCTATTTCACCCAGGAGGAGTAGAAGACAGGAAATTATCAAACTCAGGGCTGAAATGAATCAAGTTGAAAGAAAAAGAACGATACAAAGAATCAACAAAACCAGGAGCTGGTTCTTTGAGAAAGTAAACAAGATAGATATACCCTTAGCCAGATATATCAAAGGGCACAGAGACCGTTTTCAAATTAACAAAATTAGAAATGAAAAGGGAGATATAACAACAGAAACTGAGGAAATTCAAAAAATCATTAGATCCTACTACAAAAGCCTATACTCAACACAACTGGAGAATCAGGACTAAACGGACAATTTCCTAGACAGATACCAAATACCAAAATTAAATCAGGATCAAATAGATTGTCTAAACATTCCCATAACCCCCAAAGAAATAGAAGGGGTTGTAGAAAGTCTTCCAACCAAGAAAAGCAAAGGACCAGATGGTTTTAGTTCAGAATTCTATCAGACCTTCAAAGAAGACCTAATGCCAATACTCTTCAAATTATTCCACAAAATAAAATCAGAAGGAACCCTACCCAACTCATTCTATGAAGCCACAATTACCCTGATACCAAAACCACACAAAGATCCAACTAAGAAAGAGATCTTCAGATGAATCTCCTTTAGGAACAGCGATGCAAAAATACTCAATAAAATTCTTGCCAACTGAATTCAAGAACACATCAAAACGATCATTCGCCATGATCAAGTTTGCTTCATCCCAGGGATGCAGGGAAGGTTTAATATAAGGAAATCCATCAACGTAAACCACTACTTAAACAAACTCAAAGAAAAAAAACACATGGTCATCTCATTGGATGCTGAAAAAGCATTTCACAAAATTCAGCATCCTTTCATGCTAAAAGTCTTGGAAAGAACAGGAATTCAAGGCCCATACCTAAACATAGTAAAAGCAATTTACAGCAGACTGATAGCCAACATCAAAGTAAATGGAGAGAAACTTGAAGCAATACCACTAAAATCAGGGACTAGACAAGGCTGCCCCCCTCTCACCATATCTTTTCAATATAGTACTTGAGGTACTAGATAGAGCAATTTGACAACATAAGGAAGTCAAAGGGATACAGATTGGAAAGGAAGAAGTCAAACTATCACTATTAGCAGATGATATGATAGTATATTTAAGTGACCCAAAAAAACTCCACCAGAGAACTCCTACCACTGATAAACAACTTCAGCAAAGTGGGTGGTTATAAAATCAACTCAAGCAAATTGGTAGCCTTCCTATAAGCAAAGGATAAGCAGGCCAAGAAAGAAATTAGGGAAATGACACCCTTCCCAATAGCCACAAACAATATAAAGTATCTTGGTGTGACTCAAACCAAACAAGTGAAAGATTTATATGACAAAAACTTCAGGTCTCAGAAGAAGGAAATGGAAGAAGACCTCAGAAAATGGAAAAGTCTTCTATACTCGTGGGTTGGCAGGATTAATATAGTTAAAATGGCAATCTTGCCAAAAGCATTATACAGATTCAACACAATCCCTATCAAAATCCCTACTCAGTTCTTCATAGAGTTAGAAAGAGCAATACTCAAATTCATCTGGAATAACAAAAAGCCCAGGATAGCTAAAATTGTCATCAATAGTAAAAGAACTTCTGGGGGAATCAATATCCTGGACCTCAAGCAATACTACAAAGCAGTAGTGTTAAAAACTGCATGCTATTGGTACAGTGACAGGGAGGTGGATCAATGGAATAGGATTGAAACCCAGAATTGAACCTATACATCTATGGCCAGTTGATCTTTAACAAAGGATCTGAAACCATCCAGTGGAGAAAAGATAGCCTTTTCAACAAATGGCACTGGCTCAACTGGAGGTCAACATGCAGAAGAATGAGAATTGATCCACTCTTATCTCCTTGTACTAAGCCCAACTCCAAGTGGATCAAGGACCTCCACATTAAACCAGACACACTAAAATTAAAAAAAAACTGGGGAAGACACTTAAGGACATTGGCTCAGGGGGAAATATCCTGAACAGAACACCAATAGCTTATGCTCTAAGATAAAGAATAGACAAATGGGACCTTATAAGATTACAAAGTTTCTGCAAGGTAAAAGACACTGTCAAAAGTACAAACCGACAACCAACAAATTGGGAAAAGATCTTCTCCAACCCTACATCTGACAGAGGGCTAATATCCAATGTATACAAAGAACTCAAGAAGTTAGACCCCAGAAAACCAAGTAACCCTATCAAAAATGGAGTACAGAGCTAAACAAAGACTTCTCACCTGAAGAAATTTGGATGGCTGAGAAACACCTTAAAAAATGTTCAACATCATTAGTCATTAGAGAAATGCAAATCAAAACATCCCTGAGATTTCATCTCACACCAGTCAGAATGGCTAAGATCAAAAACTCAGAAGACATCAGGTGTTGGCGAGGATGTGGAGAAAGAGCAACACTCCTCCACTGCTGGTGGGACTGCAAGCTGGTACAACCACTCTGGAAATCAGTCTGGCAGTTTCTCAGAAAACTGGACACGATACTTCCAGAGGACCCAGCCATACCACTCCTGGGCTTATACCCAGAAGATTCCCCAGCATGCAATAAGGATACATGCTCCACTATGTTCATAGCAGTGTTATTCATAATAGCCAGAAGTTGGAAAGAACCCAGATGTTCCTCAACGGAAGAATGGATACAAAATAATGTGTACATATACACAATGGAGTACTATTCAGTCATTAGAAACAATAAATTCATGAAATTCTTAGAGAAATGGATGGAGCTGGAGAACATCATACTAAGTGAGGTAACCCAGTCAAAAGAATTCTCAAAAGAATACCCATGGTATGCACTCACTGATAAGTGGATATTGGCCTAGAAACTTGGAACACCAAAAACATAATCCACATACCAATTCATGTCTGATAAAAAAGGAAGGAATGGACCCTTGTTCTGGAAAGGCTCAAAGCATCAGTGAAGGGTAATACCAGAACAGGGAATTGGGAATAGTTGGATGGGGGAACACGGGCAGGGAAAAGGGCACGTGGGACCTTTGGAGGGCAGGGAACCAGAAAAAGGGAAATGAAATGTAAATATTGAATATATCCAATAAAAAAGGACACTTTACGGAATATAAATATTTATATTCTTCAAACTTTCTTTAGAAATTTTTATCAACTGGTTCCTGTTTTATACTACACGTTTTCTCTCTTCTCTCCACTCGTTAGTCAATACTCTACCATTTCCACAATACTTTTTTCTATGTCAAGATGGCCTATTCCCCTGGTATAAATCCACCAATACTCAGTTTTTTATATACCTCAATTTATGTAAAATTATATTAGTATACTCCACTTAAATACTGGTGATTATTATGTGTTCCCTTTTTTCTTAAGTAGTCATATCCAAAGATAAGAACCAGAAAATGTCATCATTTCCAGGATATGAATTATGTCATCTATTTTTCCATGAAAAACATTATCTCTCTAAAATTAGGAGATACATACTTAAAGGATGGCCCATCTGGAATGGATTCTGCAAATATTTAGGAATATATATTTATGAACAGTCTTGCTTCTTTCATATATACCACAGATGAAAGAGTAGATGGACTAAAAATATACGATAGAGTGCTGACCATCATAAGTTATTGGTTGAAAGCTGGTTTAGAGATGAACGCCATTCCAGTTACAACGTCTGAAACAAGTCACTGACCCTTAAGTTTTCATCTCTCTCTGGTCTACATGGTAATCACTGAGAATACTAATAACAAATGTTCTCACAGATGCAAAGAGAAGCAAATCCTTAAACATTATTGGTGAGAACATCAAATAGTGTAATCCCTATGGAGATCAACTCAATGAATTTTTTTTTTAAAGTTAAAAAATCAAGCCTATTCCACACCCTTGAGTATATGAACAGTGAAATCTGAAATCTTTGGTTTATAATAAAAAGAAGAGATGAGGTTTTGAGGTGGTGGGAAGGTGGATGTGGATCTTGGAGGAGTCAGGGAGGGAATATAGAGTGCATATTTTAGAAATACATTAAGTGAAATTCTCAAAAACTTATTTTTAAAAACCTGCAATATGACCTAGACATTTAATTCCTGGATTTATACTACAAGGACTATATATCCTATGACAGGGTAACTGAATATCTATGTTCATTGCTATTTTATTTATAATAAGTCAAGTCATAATCAAATCAAGTTATAATCAAGTCAGCCTAGATGTACAACAACTAATAAATGGATACGAAGCAGCTTATATATACAACAGAGTATTATTCAGCTATAAAACAAATATGTATTATGAAATTTTCAGGGACATGGAAATTTTATTATCCTGACCAAGATCATCTGAGCCTCATATGAAGACAAACATCAGCCCAATGTTGTCTCTGATTAAAGTATTCTAGCTGCAAGTCTGTAGTATAATGTGTCTAATGTGGATTGCCTATGCAAGAGAGGAAACAAGGAATGGAGCTGGAGGGTGGTACCTTGAGAGAGGCAAGAAGAGTAGAACATATGTTAAAAGGAAGTCAAGGGGATATCCTAGCTGAGCTCCTTAGTACAATGTGTCTAACACTGAATGCCTATAGAAGAGGGGAATAGAGAAGAAAAGGAGGGTGCTGCCCTATGAGAGGTGAGCGTAGTAGAGCATATGTGAAGAGGGAAACATTGTGCATGGAAAAGTTTAGGCAGGGAGTAAGGAAAGGGGGTTAGAGAAACCAGGCTGCAGAATTAAACAGAATAGAGGAATATAAATTATATAGAAAACAAGATATTACCACCTGTTCAATAGAAATTTGACTGTGGTGAAGATAACCAACTGCCCCTGAATGGATTCAAAGTCCATGATAGTGAGGGAAGACCTTTGCCTTGTGCTATAAGCTTGACCAACAACTCAGCTGTGGAGAAGTAGTAAGCCCTGGTGGGGAGCATTTTTCTGATAGGTAACTGACAGCACAACTGCCTTCTAAACACCTATCCTTTTGCCTATAGACAAAAGCTGCTCCCAGCCTTAACAAGGAAACCACTCTTATAATGAGCAGTGGAGGATGGGCTTTGGCTGCCCAAGATGCAGAAAGCAAGCAGCAGATGTACATCCAGCTCTAAACATGTCGCTTCTCCCACCAGTTTGAGTCCTGAGCTGTGGAAGAGGAAGGGGGAAGTGGGAAAAGAGTGAAGGGCTACAAAATGACATCCCCTGGACTTGAAACAACTGTTTTAATCATGAGCTCACATAAACTCTAGTTACACACCCTGGGCTTACACAAAACGATCTCCATTAACAGCTATCAATGAAGGGGGAGAGTGCTTACAAGGCTTGATGCTTTACTGCTGAACTATTAACTACAGAGAATGCTCTTGTAATCCATCTCAAAGGGTAGTTCCAAGGACTGACACTATTACTGATGTTGTGATGTGCTTACAGACAGAAGCCTAACATGGCTGTCCTCTGAGAGGCTCAACAAGCAGCTGGATGAAACAGATGCAGATACTTACACCCAACCATTGGACTGAATAGGGGAAAGGCTGGAAGAAGCTGAGGAGGAGAGTAACTGTATAGGAAGACTACCAGTCTCAACTAATTTGAATGCCTGAGATCTCTCAGACACTATGTTACCAATCAGGCAGCGTGTAAGTGCTGGTTGGAGGCCCGAGAGACATAGACATCAGAGGATTGCCTGGTCTGACCTCAGTGGGAGAAGATGCTTCTAATCCTAGCGAGACTTGAGGCACCAGGGAGTGGGAATGCCTGGTGGGGTGTGGGAGGTGAGTGGCATCTTCTGGAAGACAGGGGGAGGGTGGACCAGGAGGGGGGAAATGACTGGACTGTAAAAAAATAAGTAATAAAAAAAATAGGGAGATGTTTGTAGTTTTGTACTGTCTTCTGAGCCCACCAGGTTCTAACAGATAACTTCAAACTTGTGGTCACACAGATGGCTCTTACAGATCTTGGTGGGTAAAAAAATCCAAAAAAACCAAAAACAAAAAACAAACCAACAAAACAAAACAAAACAAAAAACAGATACATATGTGAGAGAGATTTGTGGGAATGTAGGAGGGAGAGAGGTAGCATGGAGGTGGGAAGAGAGAATGGTCAGTATGGAATGTCTCCATATGCATGTATCCATATGCATCATAATGCACCTAACCCTCAAGAGACTGGAGGCCCCAGGGAGCTTAGAGGTCAGGTTGGGTGGGGTTAGGGACATCCACGTGGAGACGGGGTGGAAGGAGGTATGGGATATGGAACAGTCGGAGGGTGGACGGGAGTAATAAAATATGGAGTGTAAATCAATAAATAATTTTAAAAAATGAATGAGTACATATGTGAAATTGTGAAAATAAATTATATAAAAATAAAATTAAAAAGGGAGCACGAAAATCTAGTGAGCTTCATCCAGAGAATGTAAACGCATACTTATTCTTAACACACAGATTTTGATATTTGGTCCCATTAGTAATTTGTAATCAGATATGGTAATAGTCTTGACAAAAGTTTTATAACAAATTTGAACAGATTTCATATAGCAAACATGTGTCTTTCTGATCCCCTCATACATGCCAAAGTCATAGCAGTATATCATTCTTAGTGATGGACATTCTGTTGTGACAATGATAATTGGTTCAAAAACTTGTGGGTAGATTAAAGCAGCTATAACCAGATTCAGAACTCAGTCCCAAGGAGGCTCTATTTCCAACCAGAAGTTGGTGTGCAGTGGACTCTCTCTTTTCATTACAATCAATTCTTAACCCTCACATAGGCCAACTTTATATGTTATTTCATAGAGTTTAAATTCTGCTAAATTCAAACTGTTTAAACGTATTTGCTTCCAGAATTCTGATATTTTTTTAGGATGCAATATTTGCGCACTTGATTTTTGATTATAAGAAATTATATCATAACAGGCAATCTCTAAAGTTCCTGCATAGGAAATTGGGAAGCCTTTATAATAAAATGTGTTCACAATATGAACAATTCAGTAGATGGACTGGATCGAGACTCTTGGGTCTGTCTGTACAGCCCACACTGGAGGATACCCATGGATGTATAGATTGAAGCCATGCTCACATTGGAGAAAAGAATACAGTACAATTAGCTGGTCTAGTGTGATCACAAGAGTCTCCTTTCCTGGGGAGCCCTGGAGAGAACAGCTTGTCTCAGGGTGCACACAGCTGCAGGACACTCATTCCTTTTGGCTGGCTCATCACAGATGTGGCTTCATGATGCTCAAACCTCGGGCCTCAAACAATCTTTTTCCGTTTTCTTGCTATGAATGCTTGACTCAGTAGCTTTGTTTATTTTCTTAAAATACTTCATTTGGTTTGTGTTTCCTGGTGTGGCTTGGCTAGGTTTTTTTTTTCCTAAGGGCAGTCTTCTTGGACCTCCTTGTCATTCATAGTGCCACACCTCCAGAAGGACTGGGGACTTCCTATGTCTTGGGCACTGGTGCCATCCCATCTTCATCCGAGGGTTGTGGTTTCACAAATTGCTTCACTGGGTTCACAAATGCCCTAGTTATGGCCCAAGTGATGAGCCATGCCAAAGGAATCTGCCTTCTCATCTTTCAACCAAGTTTTCTGGCCATTGTTACTGAGGTTCTGATAGTCAGAAATGATCATTTTCTTCACGCTGACTTTTGTAACTCATATGAGGCAGAGGGACCAGTTCCCTTCTACAGGTCCAATTCCGAGAAGAAGCTTTAGTGTTACTTTATATGTATCCAACAGCTTTTTTGTTCCCCCACCCAGAGGAAAAACATACAATCATTTTCCCAACATTTTCAACATTCCAAAACAACTAGTCCTAGGGTTCCCCGTGTACAAATGGCCATTGCTCTTTCTCAGAACAGAGCTCCAGGCTGGAAGCTATTGGCTTCCCCAGCATCCCCTTCAAAGAGGGAAAATACCAGAACCTCCTGAACCAACAGTGAGACATGTTTGACTAGCAATGATGAAATGTCTTCTATAAACACTCCCTACCTACTCTCCTCCTCTTTCCAGGACTGATTCACCACTGAAATATTTGTGTCACTCAAGTTCAAGTACATGAAACCAAACCCATTGGTGTCGGTGCCTCTCAGTGCCACAGAAAGCAGCATGAACTTTACCAGAGAGGGCGGTCATTAAATAAGACAGAGCAAACTGACGGTCTCTGACAAGCTTCCTAGCTCCACAGATGAGGTTTGGACCAGAGCTGGTTGTGTCAGATCAGTAGTGCATGCCGGGAACCCATTTTGCACGGTTGTTTCCTCTCAAATGTTTCTGGCTTCACTAACACAGAATGTACATTATAAGAATGCCAGTATAAGAAAAGTTAGACTCAAAGCCCCAAGATACCAGTAGCAGGCAGTGCAGTCTAGTTAATTCAGAGACATCTACTTAAGACTTTGTGGCCATAATTTAAGTTTACTTGAATTCTGTGAAAGGGGGATTTTTAAAAAAATGCATTTTCAGAATAATAAAGACTGCAGGGGAATAAGGAAGCTTCCTCTGGGGTTTGAGTGAGAGAGAAACACTGAGAACAGTAAAACTGGAGTGTGGAACAGATAAATCCTTCCATGTCCAAGGACAAACAGAAAAGTTCTCTGTAAAGAAGCCTCCTGGGGAGTCTTCCCACTGTGAAACTATTGACCTTCGTGTCATGGTTATAGTCTGAAAGTTATAATTTTTCTTTACAGAAAATTAAGCTTAAGTTTCACAGAACTCGGCTAGGTAAAAGGATTAAATTCTCAGAACAGTGAGCATAGGTCTGTTTTAACTCCAGTAGTAAATATTATTATTATAATTCTTATACTACTACTACTACTACTGCTGCTGCTGCTGCTGCTGCTGCTGCTGCTGCTGCTGCTATTTTTAGAATATTGGGCTACTGTTCTCTTTTATGAATAATATGCAATGTCTATAAGGTATATTTAATGTCTTGACATTGAAACATGTCATCTTCACTTAAATGACCATGATCAAGAATTATACAATGAAGTTATAAAATATTGCAAAGAGCTGGGCAGATGTATCTCTGAATTCAAGGCTAGCATGGTCTGCAGAGAGAGTTCCAGGACAGCCAGGGCTACACAGAAGAAACTTTGTCTTAACCCCTTTCCATATACATGGATATATATATATATATATATATATATATATATATATATATACACACACTAACCTTGTCATGTTTTTATAAGTTTACCAGCTTATCATTTTGGTTTTTGGTCACAGATGTAGCCATTCTTCAGCTACATGTGGCTCCTTCAGGATGAACATGACTGACTGTTACGTGCTGTAATGAGGAATTGAATAAAGAGATGGTCTGCAAACTAATATTTTAACATTGGTGTCAAAATTCAAATTAGGATGATAAGACTCAAATACATGCTAGGTGAAGAACTAAGGGTCAGTAACAGGCATGGACACAGCAGCATTCAGGAGGCATCGTTAACGTGCCGTCTTCTATAGCACTCCAAGTGGTGAACCCCTAAGGAGCTTGGCTTGCTACTTTTCCCAAGTCTATTCTGTAAGTAACTTACTTCCCCCCCACACACCAAAACTATTAACAGTTTTTCAAATATTAAGTTTTAAGACACATTCAATAAATTTAATTAGGTACATTTTTTTTCTGCTCATAGTTAAGGAATTGAAGCCAGAATATGCTCTCTTAGAAGGTGCTGGAAGATCAATAGTGGGAACCCATGCCATTTAAACAGTTATCTATAGGGCCAGTAAGTAGAGCACTTACTAGTTCAGAAGAAGCTGCAACGTGACTTTATATGGACCGCCTAAAATGTAAGCAGGGAAACAAGAAATCTGGCTGCAGAATGGCACTTTCTTGAACGGGGTGTTGTTCACACACCCAGTGTGCTGCACATCGCATTACCGTCTTTGGGTTAAGAAGCCTTGTGTGGCCAACCTGGGAGGCTGATCACTGAATATACAATTTCACATAGAAAATCTGCTCTGAATTATAAATGGCTGACTTAAAAATTCACCTTGGGAAATGACTTATTTATTTATAAGTTGTCACCGCCTGTTATGGAAGCTCAAACTTCCTACCTGGCGGATGTGTAAGCACATACTGTTGCCCCCAAGCTCCTCATTCCTTATGTATGAGTGTGTGTCTGAGTGAGGGGAGTCTGTCCCCAGAGCTGGTCTGTGAACACCATGTGAGGAGAAAAACATTGTTTTTCAACATTTTGGTCCCCTCCGAAGGGTTCCAGTCACACCTCCTAGTGTTACTGCTGTCAAGTCCCTGGCAGGCATTTGCTCTTCAGACCAAGGACCTTGTCCCTTACTGAGCTGAGGGCCGGCTTCCAAGATCCTCTAAATCTGATTGTTTTAATTCAATTTCATCTTCCCTGTAAAGATTTTTCTCCAGCTGCAAAAAAAAAAAAAAAAAGTGTAAATCAACTAAGTAGTTTGAAATTTATGCATTCCATTAAAGACATCTTACTGGCCAAGGAATGGCCCTCCAGGGTAGTTTGCCTCTGCTGGGTGCCCGTGGTTATTACCAAGAAGGGCAAACATCTCATGGGACATTAGTGATAGAGGGTGGACCTCACCTCAGTGGTAACTGTCATTTATCTGTCACTTGCAATATGCTTGTGGCTTTCTTTCCCTCATTATGTCTGACAGTATAAGAATTTGTCCCACTGAACAGCTGAGTAAACTGAGGCTGGGAAAGATGAGCCATGTATCCAAGGTGAATGGATGCTGATGTATCCAGTAGTGAGGCCAGTATCCAAACCCAAGTGCATGTGGCATCAGTTTCTTTCTTCCTGCATTAAATTTCCATCATTTTTACTTTTAGAGTAACTGTGAAAATTCTAACCTTATTGGTTTGAAGATTCTTGACTTAACACATGAAACTGGGCTGGCCTCTTTCTTCTTCTTCTTCTTTTTTTTAATGCCAAGCATTTGGGATTCAGACAAAATTGGATTTTCAAATTTCCTCTAAAATTCTTATGGAGCCACAAGGAGATGAAAACTCACAACTACACCAACGTTAAGTATTAACATGTAAAGCTTGTCCTGAGCTGAGAATTAGTTCCATAACAACAATCCCATAAATCTGTACAGAAAAATGTTGCCTGTGGCTTGCTCATGTGGGTTAGCTTTCTGCCAGGGTACCTAAATGCTACATAAGTCTTCCTTTCTATGTACAGTCATGTGGCCTTGGGGCAACACTGTCCATTGTGACGGGACCATGTGTTAGAGTAGGACTGATTGTATCATGCAGGAAGTCAAAAAAGAAGTAGAAAGAGACTAGGATTACACTATGTCCTTAACGGGCATACACTAATGATAAAAATTACTTCCACTGCATCCTACCTGATAAAGTAAACTGTACAGTAGCACTTCTGGCTGAAGGCAAAAGCCACAGCTCATGGGCCTTTGAGACTGTCAAGTTCTAAGTTACAGCAGTATGTGATGTTGGGAAGAGTGAATCTCTACTTACACTGTTTCCATTCTCTGTGGTTCAAGTCCTTTCTGCTTTACAAAGTCTGGTACTGGAGGTAACCAGGTTGCTGGGGTTTGGGGCCATGGCACAGTGAAAACACAGGAAGCAGGTAAGGGGAAGCAGGTACAACATAGTGTTATCTATGTTTTAAGAATGTGGAAGCAAAAATGGTGGCAACAAATATTACTGCAGAGGATTTACCATACATATGTATGTATAATGTTTCTTTTCTGAAGCCACATTTGACTCAAAGCTTAGAACTCATAATAGAAGGACATCCTTTAGAGCCTTTCTTTGATAGGATGATTACTTGAGGTCAGAAGAAACTGAATCTCACCCTGATCCTTAATAGGTTTACGATCTCAAGAAGTCATTTATCTTTCCTGAACCACAATTGACTGAACTTTCAAATAAGAATGCTGATACTTACTCTGGAGGATAGTCCACCACCACTAGATGAGATAATATGGTGAGGGTGCACAGCCTGGCAGGTGGCTGGTAGGCTGGTATTCAATCTGGTAGCAATAATTTGAGGCTCTATACCTGCATTATAAATAGACCACAAAACTCTCAATGTAAGTACGAGAAATAGATCCAATAATTGCACGGCTACAAGCAGCAAGGGTTTAAACTGAGGTCTGATTATTCTTGAAGTTAGTGCTTTTCCAATTACAACTCCATGTTTTATCTGGACATTGCTAGACTGATAGATATATGTTTAAGATTATTTTTGGAAATCTTAAAAGTAATCGTTGAGGAAAATCAAAGCCAGATGTCTACCTATTAAAGTCTGGGAAAGGATAAAAGCAAAGATCTCAAAATTGAAATAATAAAAGAAATATAGAATATACTTAACCAGTGCACAGCAAACACACACAAAGGTGACAGGTGGATAACACAAATTAAATTTGAAAATAAAGAAAATGATTTTAATATGTTTAATAAAGAAAGCAATTCCCTCTGGAGAACAAAAAAAATTTGATGTTTATATAACACAGCCACTGTAGAAGGTTCAATATTGGGACAAAATGAAACATTGAAGCAGTTACAATGGAAAATGCATCTAGTAAATGGCAACGGCAGCTAATGTGTCAACCTGGTTACTCTTCATGGGTTCCCAGAATTCCATTCTCTCCATGCCCTCAGATGAGTTCTGTTACAGCAGAAGAACAATGCATTTGATATATGCAGAGCAGTGCTGCAAGATTAGTCCAAAGATCATTATGGGCACGCAGAAGGCAGATCACTGAGTCCTAACAGCCTATCCCCACCACGTCCTAGGCTATTTACTCCTACTGTGCTTCTCCTACACTGCAGCATCTCTGGGCTCATGATGGAAAGCCTGGTGATAGAACAAACAACAAAGCTTTAGTTTTCTATTTAGTTTTTCAACAGCTGCCCTCGTAGCTGCATTCTGGTCTCTGGATGTGGCATGCTTAGTCATTTGTACCTGAGCCAGTGCCTTTGAGAAGCTGGACTCTTCAGAGGTTCAGTTTTCTAGGTTCTTAAATAATTGCATAAAAATTTGTTTCTATGGTTAATTCTCCACTCTGAGACTTTCTGAGAGATTTGGCTTCCTGACTTGTCCTTGAACAATGTATGCAGAAAAAGCACCTTTAAAGTTACATTTTAACAATAACAAGTAGACATAATGCCAAGGAAAATGAGGAGCAGAGAGTGTAAAAGGAAGTGAGAGTGGGAGAAGCATAGTCGCTTATGTATATTAAAAATAAAAATAGAAGTTATATGGAGTGGCCCATGCCTTTAGGCCTACCACTTGGGAGGGGCATCTTAGTGAGTTTAAGGCTGCCTGGTCTACTTACTTCCAGGAGAGCCAAATCTACATAGTGAGGACTCATGAATAGAAAAACAAACAAAACAATAAAAATAAAATGTCAAAAGTAACACATAATAAAAACAATTATTAGTAACAGTTGTTGAGTTTTATTTGTCAAATATTACAATATTGGATGTTGGATATTATAATATTGAATATCTAATGGGAAGAAACACCCATTAGAAATACAAGGAAAATGAGAGTATCTGGTAGATATTTAAGTAAATAATTATATGCTAGATCATAAGGAAAATATCAATAAATATAAAATGCATATTTAAAGGGATAATTCTCTGATTATATAGTAAAATTATAGTTTTTCAAAATAAAGGAAAAGATTCTTTTCAGTTAAACAAAAAAAAACTGATTAGATTTTCTCCTATAATGGAATACTGAAAAATGAAGAAATTTGGGATGTTTCATATCAGAAAAACATAAATGCAGCTATTTAATTTTTCTTTACTAATAGAGTAAAATGAAGAATTACATCCCCAAATTCTTAGAAAATATGAAACATTTAAACTACCCAAAGAATAAAATGTTAAGCACACTAATAAAATGTGAAGATCATCATGCTTTCATAGTTATGCACTCTTAAACAGTAAGTCATTGAAGCCAATTTTCAAAATTTTCAATGGAATATATCTTTTCATTCAAAACCAACTAGGTATGGTTTTCAAGATCAACCTTGTTTTTACAGATATGCATGCCCATGTGTGTCCAGGTGTCCATGGATGTGAGAAGAGGGTGCTGTATCCCTTGGGGTGGGAGTTACAAATGGCAGTGATCCACCCTATGTGGGTGCTGAGAACTGAACAACTCTGAGAGAACTGCAGGCTCTCAATTGTTGAATCATCTCTGGGGTACCCACAAAGTGTGTGGGAAGGTATCCAGAGATACTCAGTTTTGGATAAATTGATAGGTTGCAGCTCACAACTTTAGTTACCTTGTATTAGTTATAAAAGAAATCGGAGAGGCTAGAGAAATTGCTCATTGGTTAAAAGCACTTACTGCTCTTTCCTAGAGTATGGGTTCAGTTCTCAGTACCCACATAATAGCTGATAATCACTTGTGATTCCAATGCCACATTCTGACCTCTGCATGGTCATACATAAATGTTAAGCCTGTGAAGGCACCCCGTCACACCCACTCAAACACAAAATATAGTTTTAAAAGGGATTGGATAACTTTTTATAAATTTATCACTTGTGGTTTCCTATTCAGTCCCTACTCATATCATTTACTCAGTTTTCTACTCTATCTTTGATTTTATTGCTTTGTAATGGCTATTTATTTATGTTTTAATTACATGTATTTCAAATATTTTTCTTTTAGTCTTTTACTTGCTGCTAATTCTCAAATTCACATGAAATGCATTTTAAATAAATCTTCGTTGATAAAGGAGATGTATTTCATTAATGGTAGAGAATTATTTAGTATATGTTACTAAATCTTCAATTTTCTAAATTGTGAGCAAGATAAAGTATTGCTATTCATTCCTAAACATTTGCCATTATGATTTGTCCTAAGAACTGAAAACTCTTTAGTATATGTTGTTTGAATAAACTCCTGCCCCCAAACACTATGTATGGCATAAGTTCATGTAATTTTTAAATACTCATTCCTGGGTTGGCGGTAGTGTTGAGGGAGGTCATGGAACCCTAAGGATACATACCCTTGCAGGATGACGTATGTCACTGGATGGATTTCTGAGAGGTTATATATTTTCCTGTCCTGTCTTTCGTCTTACTGTCTTTGTGCATGAGTTGCTCTTGTTCCTGCTGCTTTCAGGCATGCGTCCCCCAGCATTATGGACTCTCCTTCTGGACTTTACTTAAAAAACAAGCGAACAAGTAGACACCAAGCCAATAAAACAAAATCAACCCCAACCCCATACCATCTTCCATAAATTGCTCTTGGTCATAGTGTCTTCATCACAACAGTGAAAACCACACTGTAACAGTTTTATCTTAAAAACTCCAAGTTTGTTGGACTTTGGGGAAGCATATCTTATCAATCTAATTTTATTAAGTTTCAGTCAGAGAAGGTTTTATGTTAATGAATTGGTTGATATCTATTGAGATCTCCTTATGCATAGCAATATATTAAGTTTGTGTTGCTGAACAGTAAATTATGAACATTGTGAATTAAAATAGGACCTGTTTAATTAGACCATTGGCTATGTACATCAGAAAACTCAGGTTTTAAACTGGATCTTTTCAGGTGTTCATGGGCCTGAAACCATAGTGTCAGCAGAACTAACTGCTTTTTGTTTGGTTTGCTTTTTAAGCCTATTTTATTTACTTATTCATTTTGCATCCTGTTCACTGAACTCTTCACAGTCATCCCCTCCCACAATCCTCTCCCTACTCAACCATCCACTTCTCTTCTGAGTGGGTGTAGGATCCTCTGGATATTTCCCCAACCTAGCATTTCAATTCTGCAAGGCTAGGCACTTCCTCTCCCATTGGGGCAAGGCAAGGCAGCCTAGCTAGAAGAACATATCCCACATTCAGGCAACAGTTTTGGGGATAGCCCCCTTCCAGTTGTTCCAGACCCACCTGAGGTCAAAATGCACATCTGCTACATATGTGTGGGAAGATCTAGGTCCAGCACTTTTATGTCTTGTGCTTCGCAGTGCAGAGTCTGAGAGCCTCAAGTGTCCATGTTAGTTGACTCTGATGGTCTTTCTATGGCGTTTCTATTCCCTTTGGAACCCACAATCTTTCCTCCTATTCGTAAGAGTTTCCAAGTTTCATTCATTGTTTGGCTGTGGGTGTCTGTATCTGTCTGAGTCAGCTGCCAATTTGTCCTATCAAAAGAGTTCTTTGCCTTACAAAATCTTTGAAACTTCATGAGGTCCCATTTATCAAATGTTGAATTAGAGCCGTGGCCATTGGTGTTCTGTTCAGGAACTTGTTTCCTGTATCAATGCATTTCAGGGTATTTTTCACTTTCTCTTATATGAGATTTAGTATATCTAGTTTTATGTTAAGGTCCTTGACCCACTTGAACTTGAGTTTTATGCAGGATAATAAGTATGGGTCTATTTTCATTCTTGTACATGTAGACCAGTTAGTCCACCATCATTTGATGAAGATGCTTTCATTTTTCTATTGTATGATTTTGGCTTCTTTATCAAAAATCAAGTGTTTCCATAGGTCTGTGGGTTTATTTCTGTGTCAATTCTATTGACCAATGTGTCTGTTTCTATATCAATACCATGCAGTTTTTTATTATTATTGATGTGTAGTCAACTTGAGGTCAGGGATGGTGATTACTCCTGAAGTTCTTGATATCCTGTTCTTTTTTTTTTTTTGTTTTTATTTTGATGTTGTTTTTCCATGTGAAGTTGAGAATTGCTCTTTCATGGACCATACAAAATTGTGTTGGAATTTTTATGGGGATTGAATTGAATCTGTAGGTTGCTTTTGGTAAGATGACTATTTTCACTAAACTAATATTATAGATCCATTAGCATAAGAGATCTTTCCATCTTCTGATGTCCTCTTCAATTTCTTTCTTCAGGGATTTGAAGTTGTTGTCATACAAATCTTTCACTTCCTTTGGTAGAATTAAACCAAGATATTTTATATTATTCATGGCTACTGTAAAGGATATTGTTTTCCTAATTTCTTTGTTATACATTTATCATTTGTATAAAGGAAGGTTACTTATTTCTTTGAGTTAATTTTGTATCCAGCCACTTTGCTAAAGGTGTTTATCAGCTGTAGGAGTTTACTGCTCAAATTCTTGGGGTAACTTAATGTACTATCATATCATCCCAAAATAGCGATACTTTAACTTCTTCTTTTCCAATTTGTATCCTCTTAATATCCTTATTTATCTGGCTAGAACTTAAAGTACTATGTTGAATAGATAGTGAGAGTGTGGGCAGCCTTGTGCCTGACTTTAGTGGGAATGCTTTAAGTTTCTCTCCATGTAGGTTGATGTTGGCCATTGACTTTCTGTACATTGCTTTGATTACATTTAGGTATGTTCCCTGTATTCCTGATTTCTATAATGCCATTAATATGAAGGGGTATTGGATTTTAGCAAAGGCCTTTTCTTTTTAATGAGATAATCACGTGATTTTTTCTTTTGGTTTGTGTATGTGGATTATTGTGTATTTTGGTTTGGATTATGTTGATAGATTTTCATATATTGAGCCACCATGTATCCTTAGGATGAATCTACTTGATCTTGAGAGATGATATCGTTGATGTGTTCCTGGATTCAGTTTGTGTGTATTTTATTGAGTATTTTTGCACCAACATTCATAAGAGAAATTGATCTGAAGTTCTCTTTCTTTGTTGAATCTTTGGTTTAGGAATCCGAGTGACTGTGGCCTTATAAATGAGTTTTGCAGTGTTCCTTCTGTTTCTATTTTGTGGAATAGTTTGAAGAGTATTAGAATTAATTCTTCTTTGAGAGTCTGGTAGAATTCTGCACTAAAACCATCTGGCCCTGTGTTTTGTTGTTGTTGTTGTTGTTGTTGTTGTTGTTGGGAGAGTTTTAATGGCTGCTTCTATTTCTTCAGGGGCTATGGAGCTGTTTAAATAGTTTATCTGGTCTTAATTTAACTTTGGTATGTGGTATCTGTTTAGAAAGTCATCCATTTTGTTAAGATTTTCCAATATTGTGGAGTACAGTTTTTTGAAGTAAGACCTGTTTTTTTTTTTTTTTTTTTTTTAGTTATTTTTATTTTCTATATTCTATGTTTACATTTCAAAGGCTTTCCCCTTTCCCAGTTCCCACCCACCATAGTTCCCATAGTTCTTCTCCCCCCCAACTATTCCCCAATAATTCCCCCTCCTCCCTCGGTTTCTTTATTAAACTGGATGCGATCTTTACATGCCCAGGGTCCTCTCCTTTCTTCTTCTTGGGGAATCATTTGACTTGCTATTTGTGTCTTGAGTATTTAGTGCTTCTGGGCTCATTAATATCCACTTATCAGTGATTGCATTTCATGTGCATTCTTTTGTGATTGGGTTAGCTCACTCAGGATGATATTTTCCAGGTCTAACCATTTACCTACAAATTGCATGAATTCATTATTTTTAATTGCTGAGTAGTATTCCATTGTATAAATATACCACATTTTCTGTATCCATTCCTCCTTTGAGGGATATTTGGGCTCCTTCCAATTTCTGGCTATTATAAACAAGGCTGCTATAAACATAGTGGAGCATGTGTCTTTATTGCATGTAGGGGAATCCTCTGGGTATATGCCCAGGAGTGGTATGCCAGGGTCCTCTGGAAGTGCCATGCCCAATTTTCTGAGGAACCGCCAAACTGATTTCCAGAGTGGTTTTACCATTTTGCAATCCCACCAACAGTGGAGGAGTGTTCCTCTTTCTCCACATCCTCGCCAGCACTTGTTGTCTCTTGAGTTTTTAATCTTAGCCATTCTGACTGGTGTGAGGTGGAATCTCAGGGTTGTTTTGATTTGCATTTCCCTGATGACTAATGATGTTGAACATCTCTTAAGGTGTTTCTCGGCCATCCGAATTTCTTCTGGTGAAAATTCTTTGTTTAGCTCTGTGCCCCATTTTTTGATAGGGTTATTTGGTTCTTTGGGGTCTAACTTCTTGAGTTCTTTGTATATATTGGATATTAGCCCTCTGTCGGATGTGGGGTTGGTAAAGATCTTTTCCCACTTTGTTGGTTGCCGTTTTGTCCTTCGGACAGTGTCCTTTGCTTTGCAGAAACTTTGTAATTTTATGAGGTCCCATTTGTCGATTCTTGATCTTAGAGCATAAGCTATTGGTGTTCTGTTCAGGAACTTTTCCCCTGTGCCCAAGTCCTCCAGGGTCTTCCCAAGTTTCTTTTCTAATAGTTTCAGTGTGTCTGGTTTTATGTGGAGGTCCTTGATCCACTTGGAGTTGATCTTAGAGCAAAGAGATAAGAGTGGGTCAATTCGCATTCTTCTGCATGTTGACCTCCAGTTGAACCAGCACCATTTGTTGAAAAGGCTATCTTTATTCCATCGGATGGTTGTGGCTCCTTTATCAAAGATCAAGTGACCATAAGTCTGTGGGTTAATTTCAGGGTCTTCAATCCTGTTCCATTGATCTGTTTGCCTGTTGCTATACCAATACCATGCAGTTTTTAACACAATTGCTCTGTAGTACTGCTTGAAGTCAGGGATATTGATTCCCCCAGAAGTCCTTTTATTGTTGAGAATAGTTTTAGCTATCCTGGGTTTTTAGTTGCTCCAGATGAATTTGAGAATTGCTCTTTCTAGATCTATGAAGAATTGAGTTGGGATTTTGATGGGGATTGCACTGAATCTGTATATTGCTTTTGGCAAGATGGCCATTTTTACTATATTGATCCTGCCAATCCAGGAGCAAGAAATATTTTTCCATCTTCTGAGGTCTTCTTCGATTTCTTTCTTCAAGGACTTGAAATTCCTGTTGTACAGATCTTTCGCTTGTTTGGTTAGAGTTACGCCAAGATACTTTATGTTGTTTGTGGCTATTGTGAAGGGTGTTATTTCCCTAATTTCTTTCTCAGCCTGCTTGTCCTTTGAGTACAAGAAGGCCACTGACTTGCTTGAGTTAATTTTATAACCTGCCACTTTGCTGAAGTTGTTTATCAGCTGTAGAAGTTCTCTGGTGGAGTTTTTTGGGTCGCTTAGGTAAACTATCATATCGTCTGCAAATAATGATAGTTTCACTTCTTCCTTTCCAATTTGTATCCCTTTGACTTCCTTATGTTGTCTAATTGCTCTTGCTAGAACTTCAAGTACTATATTGAAAAGATATGGAGAGAGAGGGCAGCCTTGTCTAGTTCCTGATTTTAGTGGGAATGCTTCAAGTTTCTCTCCATTTATTTTGATGTTGGCTACTGGTTTGCTGTAGATTGCTTTTACTATGTTTAGGTATGGGCCTTGAATTCCTGCTCTTTCCAAGACTTTTAGCATGAAAGGATGCTGAATTTTGTCGAATGCTTTTTCAGCATCTAATGAGATGACCATGTGGTTTTTTTCTTTCAGTTTGTTTATGTAGTGGATTACATTGATGGATTTCCGTATATTGAACCATCCCTGCAGCCCTGGGATGAAGCCTACTTGATCATGGTGGATGATCGTTTTGATGTGCTCTTGGATTCGGTTAGCAAGAATTTTATTTAGTATTCTTGCATCTATATTCATCAGAGAAATTGGCCTGAAGTTCTCTTTCTTTGTTGGATCTTTTTGTGGTTTAGGTATTAGCGTAATTGTGGCTTCGAAGAATGAGTTGGGCAGTGTCCCTTCTGTCTCTATTTTGTGGAATAGTTTGGAGAGTATTGGTGTTAAGTCTTCTTTGAAGGTCTGGTAGAATTCTGCACTAAAACCATCTGGTCCCGTACTTTTTTTGGTTGGGAGGCTTTCTATAACCCCTTCTATTTCTTTAGGGGTTATGGGACTATTTAGCTGGTCTACTTGATGCTGATTTAATTTTGGTATTTGATATCTGTCTAGGAAATCGTCCATTTCCTCCAGATTCTCCAGTTGTTTTGAGTATAGACCTTTGTAGTAGGATCTGATGATCTTTTGAATTTCCTCACTTTCTATTGTTATGTCTCCCTTTTCATTTCTAATTTTGTTAATTTGTATACTGTCTCTGTGTCCTTTGGTTAGTCTGGCTAAGGGTTTATCTATCTTGTTGATTTTCTCAAAGAACCAGCTCCTGGTCTTGTTGATTCTTTGTATGGTTCTCTTTGTTTCTATTTGATTGATTTCAGCCCTGAGTTTGATGATTTCTTGTCTTCTACTCCTCCTGGGTGAATTAACTTGTTTTTCTTCCAGGGCTTTAAGGTGTGCCATTAAGCTGCTAGTGTATGCTCTCTCCAGTTTCTTTTTGGATGCACTTAGAGCTATGAGTTTTCCTCTTAGCACTGCTTTCATTGTGTCCCATAGATTTGGGTAGGTTGTACCTTCATTTTCATTGAATTCTAAAAAGTCTTTGATTTCTTTTTTTATTTCTTCCTTGACCAAGGTGTCATTGAGTAGAGTATTGTTCAGTTTCCATGTGTATGTGGGCTTTCTGTTGTTTTTGTTGCTATTGAAGACCACTCTTACTCCATGGTGATCTGATAAGAGGCATGGGATTAGCTCGATCTTCTTGTATTTGTTGACATCTGTCTTGTGACCGATTATATGGTCTATTTTGGAGAAGGTACCATGCGGTGCTGAGAAAAAGGTATATTCTTTAGCTTTAGGATGAAATGTTCTATATATATCTGTTAAATCCAATTGGTCCAGAGTTTCAATTAGTTTCACTGTGTCCCTGTTTAGTTTCTGCTTTCCTGATCGGTCCATTGAGGAGAGTGGGGTGTTGAAGTCACCCACAATTATTGTGTTAGGTGTAATGTGTGCTTTAAGCTTTAGTAAGGTTTCTTTTACGAAGGAGCATGCCCTTGCATTTGGAGCATAGATGTTCAGTATTGAGAACTCTTCCTGGTGGATTTTCCCTTTGGCCAGCAAGAAGTGACCTTCTGAGTCTCTTTGGATGATTTTAGGTTGAAAGTCAATTTTATCTGATATTAGAATGGCTACTCCAGCTTGTTTCCTGAGACCATTTGCTTGTAAAATTGTCCTCCAGCCTTTTACTCTAAGGTAGTGTTTGTCTTTAACACTGAGATGTGTTTCCTGTATGCAGCAAAATGTAGGGTCCTGTTTCCGTATCCAGTCTGTTAATCTATGTCTTTTTATTGGGGAATTGAGTCCATTGACGTTAAGAGATATTAAGGAATAGTAATTATTACCTCCAGACATTTTTGAAATTATATTTATTTATTTTATTTATTTTTTATATTCGAGAGGTTATCTTCTTTTGGGTTTGATGAGAGGAGGTTTCTATCTTGCTTCTTCCCGGGTGTAGTTTCCGTCCTTGTCTTGGTGTTTTCCCCCTATTATCCTTTGTAGGGCTGGATTTGTGGAGAGATATCTTGCAAATTTGTTTTTGTCATGGAATACCTTGATGTCTCCATCAATGGCAATTGAGAGTTTTGCTGGGTAAAGTAGTTTTGGCTGAAGTTTGTGTTCTCTTAGAGTTTGCATGATATCTGCCCAGGATCTTCTAGCTTTCATGGTCTCAGGTGAGAAGTCTGGTGTTATTCTGATAGGTTTTCCTTTATATGTTACTTGGCCTTTTTCTCTTGCTGCCTTTAGTATTCTTTCTTTGTTTATTACATTTGGAGTTTTGATTATTATGTGACGGGATGTATTTCTGTTCTGGTCCAGTCTGTTTGGGGTTCTATAGGCTTCTTGTATATTCATGGGCATCTCTCTCCTTAGGTTGGGGAAGTTTTCTTCCATAATTTTATAGAAGATATTAGCTGGCCCTTTAACTTGTAAATCTTCACTCTCGTCTATACCTATAATTCTTAGGTTTGGTCTTCTCATAGTGTCTTGGATTTCCTGGATGTTTTGGGTTACCACCTTTTTGCATTTAGTATTTTCTTTGACTGTTGAATCAATGGTTCCTATGTTATCTTCGGCTTCTGAGATTCTGTCTTCTATCTCTTGTATTTATTGTTGATACTTGCGTCTATGGCCCCTGATTTCTTCCCCAGGTTTTCTATCTCCAATGTTGTCTCCCTCTGTGATTTCTTAGTTGTTTCTACTTCTGTTTTTAGTATCTGGATGGATGTGCTCAGATCTTTCGCTTGCTTGATTGTGTTTTCATGTATTTCTTTAATAGATTTTTGTGCTTCCTCTTTCATAGCTTCTACTTGTTGGCCCACGTTCTTCTGTAGTTCTTTAAGTGACTTTTGTCTTTCTTCCTTATTGTCTTCTTCTCTTTGATCCATCTTCTCCTGCATTTCTTGAAGTGATTTTTGTATTTGCCTCGTAAAGGCTTCTAACTTTTGATCCATTTTCTCCTCTATTTCTTTACGAGATTTTTCTATGTGTTCAGCTACCAGCATCCTGACCAGTGATTTTATATCCAAGTCTTGTTTTTCTGGTGTTTTAGGGTATCCAGGGATTCCTGTTGTTGGAGAACTGGGTTCAGATGCTGTCATGTTGCCTTGATTTTTGTTAGTAACGTTCCTTCGTTTTCCTTTTGCCATCTGGTTATTTCTGGTTTTAGTTGGCCTTGTTGTCAGTGGCTGGTGTTTGAATCTCCTGTGAGGCTGGGCTCACCTGTTGTTTCTCTATTGGTGAATATGTGTGACTGCTGCTTTAAGGGATCATAAGCTGGCTGCCACCCATGCGATTGTAGCCCCTGTTGGAGTCTGTCTACCTGGGCTTCTCCAGCTGTGTCCTGGTTGCAAGGAACTCCGAGAGCCTAGCAGATCCCCCGTGAGGGTAGCCCTGGAAGGGGTGTTTACCTGGGCCTTTCCAGCTGTGTCCTGGTTGCAATATGGAGGCCCGCTGCTACACTGCTGGTCTAGGGGCCGGCGAGCTGGTTGCAGAACGTAGCCTAGGTGCTCACCAGAGGGCGGGGATGTCCCACAGAGCCTGGGCCTTTCCAGCTGTGTCCTGGTTGCAATATGGAGGCCCGCCGCTACACCGCTGGTCCAGGGGCCGGCGAGCTGGTTGCAGAAGCAGCCTTGGTGCTCACCAGAGGGCTCGGGGATGTCCCACAGAGCCTAGGCGGGACTCTGCCTGCTTGGCTCCGAGACCCTAGCAGATACCCCCGTGAGTGTAGCCCTGGAAGGGGTGTTTACCTGGGCCTTTCCAGCTGTGTCCTGGTTGCAATATGGAGGCCCGCCGCTACACCGCTGGTCTAGGGGCCGGCGAGCTGGTTGCAGAATGCAGCTTAGGTGCTCACCAGAGGGCGGAGATGTCCCACAGAGCCTGGGCCCTTCCAGCTGTGTCCTGGTAAGACCTGTTTTTTTTTAATTTCTTCAGTGTCAGCTGTTATATCACCCTTTTCACTACCAATTTTGTTCATTTGAATACTGTCTCTCTGTCTTTTGGTTAGTTTGGGTAAGAGTTTGTCTAAGTTATTGATTTTCTCAAAGAACCAGCTCTTGGTTTTGGTAATTCCTTGTATTATTTTTGTTTGTTTGATTGTTTGCTTTTGATTGAGCTCAGCCATGGTTTTGATTATTTCTTGCCTTCTACTCATCTTTAGTATGATTACTTATTCTTTTATCTAGAGCTTTCAGATGTAAATTTAAACTGCTGATATGAGAACATTCTAATTTCTTTATAGAGGCACTTAGAGTTATGAACTTTTCTCTTAGCACTGCTTTCATTATTTCCCATATGTTTGGGTATATTTTACCTTCATTTTAATTGAATTCTAGAAAGTCTTTTATTTCTTTCTTTATTTCTTCCATAGCCCAGAGATTATTGAGTAAAGAGTTGTTCAATTTCCATGACCTTTTAGGCTTTCCAGTGTTTCTCTATTGAGGAAATTCAGTTTTAATGTTCCTGATAAGGTACACGATGTCATTCCAATTTTCTTGTATCTGGTATGGCTTGCTTTGTGACCAACTATATGATCAATTTTGGAGAAGGATCCATGAGTGACTAGGATAAAGGTATATTCTTTTGTGTTTTGGTGATGTACTGGCCTGATTTGTGTGTCAACATGACACAAGCTGGAGTTATCACAGAGAAAGAATACTACCTTGAGGAAATGCCTCCATGAGATCCAGACATTTTCTCAACTACTGATCAAGGTACTATTTCAGAAGGTTTTGGTTTCTGAATGTTTTTGTTGTTGTAGGTGTTCGGGGAGGAGGTATACCATCAATAGTCCTGGTGTGGTGGGCCTGTGATGAGTACCCTTGGGCTGTATGGTCCTGGACCTGAAGTTCTGTATGGTTCAGAGCCTCAGATCCGATGAAGGTGGTCAGAATGGTTGCAAGAGAATGGATATCCCCCAGGGATGGGGGGCCTGCTCGGGATAGCCTGGGTTGGCCCAGCGGGCTCAGAGAGAAGGGAAGATTGTTGGGGGGGGGCGAAGTAAGCTTACCTTCATGGTTCAGGAGTCTGATGGAAGTGGAGGAGAGGTAGGAGGAAAGCTTTTGTCCCCCTACATTAGTAAGTTGCTCAGGGCAGCTTGGCTTCACATAGATGGCTCAGAGAGCAGGGAAGATGGGCTGGGGTAGGGAAGCTTATCTGTATGGTTCAGGAGTCTGATGGAGGTGACCGAGAGGCAGCTGGAGAATAGAGGTACCTCTGGGATAGCAGGCAGCTCAGGGAAGCTTATCAAGTTTTTTGATATATTTCCTGCTCCAGAAGTTTAATTTCCCACCATCCTGAGATAACCCAAGTTGTCAGATCAACTGAGTATTTACAAAGGTGGGATTAAGAATTGAAATACAAAGAAGAACATTACTAGGAAGATTTCATGGGCATCATGTTATTGTCAGAAAAAGGCAATGACTTTAGTGATACTGTTGTCAAGAATTTTTTTTTTTTTTTTTGCAATGAGTATGGTATTAGCATCTCATACTAACTACTGAGTGCCGATTCTCTGGGAATTGAGACTGAAATGGACGTGGCTGATATAAACTCTTGAAAAATGATTTATCTATTTTTATTTTATGTGAATTGCTGTTTTGCCTGCATGTGTGTCTGCGTGTCCAAACTCCTGAAGCTGTAGTTAGAGACCGTGGTGAGCTGCCAAATGAACGCTATGAATTGAACGCAGGTCATTTGTAAGAGCAGACAATGGTCATAATTGCTGAGCCATGTCTCCAGCCCCTGTAGTAGTCGTCCAGGCATTTCTTCTGATCTCTTCCCATGATTTTATGTATAAAATTTATTCATATTTTTGAATGAGAAGAAAGGTTGCTCCAAGGGGCTGTCTGTGTGCATATTATATCTCTGAAACAATGATTAAACAAAAACCTTGGGGTCTCAATCTTCTGAACACAGTAGTCTCAGGAGTGGCTATATCTGGTAACTACTGTCCTCTCAGAAATTGTTTTAATACCAATGCTTTATGGCCCATACAGAGACCAGTGAACTGTGGCATTCCTCTGAGGGAAGGAAAAAAGGCTTGAGCTACCACCACACCAGAGCAAAGAGAACAAGTTTCTGGGTATGTAGTACTGTGTAGAAGAAATTGTTTTTGTGGAGGAGTTTGTGAAAGGGCACACAGAATAAACAGACAAAAATGTGGTAGACAGGAATATATTTCCTGATTCTTCATCCACAAAGATAAATGTTGATTTTTGAATGCACAAGTAAAGGCTTATATCTATACTAAGAATGATGAGAAAAATCATTAAATTTGTGTGTGTGTGTGTGTGTGTGTGTGTGTGTGAGTGTGTGTATGTGTGTGTGTGTGTGTGTGTGTGTGTGTGTTTAAGAGAGGGGGTGGTGTCTGGCTACTGTACTTAAACAGTCATTCCTCTGGACATTATACAAGGTCAGTAAGTAACCTTAAGACCACCCTGCTTGAGGATTTGCTCACCACATAGCGCTTCACAGACTTTCAGCTGAGACATGTCACCCAGCACCTTTCATATTTATGGTGACTCATAAACAGGAAACCATTCCTGTCCATGACGTTGTAACATTTTCATATTTCAAATCCTTTTATGAAAAATGAAACACACACACACACACACACACACACACACACATACACACACACACACACACACACACACTCACACACATACACCTCAAATAAAACAGAGAACTTAGCTGTCTTCTGCTTTCTGGGCCAACATAAATATTGCCAAATTAGTAAGGCATACTGAACAAATTAAGCGCTAAATGCAAATTTATCGACTGAAATTCAATGGCAGACTCACCAAAGACTCTGCAGTGGTAGAGTGCAGCCCTGTAAGTGAGTGTTTGTGTTGGCGAGCCTCTGCAGAAAGACATGGGAACAGTGATAGAAAGAGGGAACATTTCTGTTACACCCAAGATGATCAGTTTATTTTAGAAAGTCCAAGTCAACATTGTCTAACATATATTCACTGAATTTGAGTTGCAGTTGCTACCAAGACAGAGATGAAAATAATATGCTGGCAAAATTCCTTAAAAAGAAAAATCTCATTTGGAAATGTTAATGTTAGCACTATAAATCACTGGATGAGAGGAGGTATCCCTCCTCATCCCTGTGGTATGAATTGCTCCCAGTGGTGCTTTGAGAAGATGACAAAGACCTTTCCCTTAAGGAAATTGAAACCTTTTACAAAGTAAGGGAATGATTTATCTTAACATTTTCCAGTGCCCCAAGTGACATACGTGTGGTGTATCCCCTTCAGCTATGTGACTTGTTTATTATGTCCAAGTGTTAAAAATTATGTGTGTATTGTCTTGTTTCAGGGATGTTCTTGGGGGAGGTTACAGTAGAGAGCAGCTTTTATTCTCTATAATCGTGGACTCAGTAGTGTTCCTTCATCCTTTGGTCAGGCTATCTCACCTGCTTTCACACGAAAGACTCCAAGATCCAGAGATCTTCCTAAGATCTCTGTGTTGGATGCTTACTATTCCTTAGTAAAGTTTCTGCCAACTTCCTTGTCTCTTCTTTGATAGAATAATCATGTTTATGTCATGTGCAGCCAAATTTGCAGTACCTAGGAAATGGTATCAACCTAGATGTCTACCAACTGGATAATGAAGACAAGGTATATTACACACTATAATTCTAGTAAAACACCCACAGAAATTTAAATTATGAAGTTTGCAATAAAAGGGATGGAACTGGAAAATATCACACTGAGTGAGGTAATCCAGGACTGGCAAGATAGAGACCATATGTTCTCTCTAATAACCTGATCTTAGGCCCATACTTTAGGAAGTTTACGTAAGTTGGGGTGTGTCAGCAGAAGACAAGTTGGAAGAAGAAGGGAGTCACTAAGGGAAGGATAATCATGAAGTGTGTGTGTGTGTGTGTGTGTGTGTGTGTGTGTGTGTGTGTTTAGCAAAATACATGCTATATAATTGTAGAAGGAAAAATGCTAGGGGGAAGAAAGGTTTATGAAAGAATGGAGTAGTGGATGGAGAATGATGGGTTAGAGGGAAGAGAAAGCAAAGATAAGGATATGTAAAATAACTATATAGAAAACTTTATAAGATAACTAAGAATATAGTTTAAAATGATCTGATATTCTAAATAAGCCCACTGCATTAAGAGTGGTACTGATCCCATAAATCACAATTTTCCACCCAAGGTCCAAGTAGCAGATGTATAGTGCCTCTCTATGAGCTGCTGTTTGTCACTATCTTATTTCAAGACTAAATTGCTTGGGCAAGGTATGCCTATTGCCGCAATAATGTTTTGGATATCCCAGGGACCCACAAAACAATATATTCTATTGCCATTGCTCTTATATTTCCACCAGAATTAGACAGCAAGCTCCTTCTGTTGAAGAAACTGCACAGTCTGGATATAGGACAGAAGGAAACCAAGCTGAGTCTACGCTGGTATTCCTCTTCCAGTTAACTAGCATTCATATTGCTGAAAGGTGCCATGCAGACTGTTGGGTAAGAAAACTGAAAAGCAATCAGACCTAGCTATAAACCTTATGCACTACAGTACTGAACTGCCTGAAAAGATGTGTGTATGGGTGCAAGAGTGGTACGAATATTCTGGGGATAACCAATCACTTTCAGATTGAATGTGAAGATCATTATACTGGAGTAAATATCTGCTGACACTGTAGAACTGGTCAAAAGTCTATGGCTAGGGAGATCACAGGCCCTATGGGATATATCAAAATTCTTCCAAATGGACCAATGGCCTCTATATAATTGTGTTTATACTCAAAGAGTGGTACAGCTCTCAGCCTTGGTCAGATGCAGAATCCTGAGTGCATGTTAGATAGGTGACCTATTACCCAATATGAACAAGGAAGCAGTGGTTTAATCCAGAGTCCCTGTGTTAACCAGGATGCTCCTGTGGTGTATAAGGACACCGAGTGCTCTTTTTTCATGGCTGTAAATTTTGACTCTGGATTCTTAGTAATTGGTACTACTTTTGCTTTTCTGTTCAGGCTGCTTGCATTCTGGAATATTCCTGGGTTGGCTACCTATTTCAAAGCATGCTGGTTGCTCAGATGAACTAAATTATGATTACTACAGTTCTAGGTTTATCATAAAAATGATGTTCGATGAGACAAGATGATTAGTGTGGGTATTAATGGAGCAACTTCAAGTCAGCAACTACTCTCTGTAAGCAGCATCCCATGAAAATCTATGTGCAAGGCAACATTTTCACTCTCCTATAGCTAGGCTTTGCCAACTCGGTGTACTAGAATTAGAGAAATTCAAGAAAGACTAATCTGGGTGTAAATACTTGACCACAAAGATGACTACTTCTCACTCAATAGCCATCCCTGAGGAACAGTCATTTTAGTCTCCCTCATTTAGGAACCAAATTATGTAACTTAAATGAAAATCATAAAGTCCTTGGAGTGCTTCTTCAGGCACTAAATTCCCACAGGAAACTGCCCAAGTTTTTATAAATACTACTTTCTCTTCCATTTCTCCTCTGTCTCTTCTCAGACAGCTCTTTCTTCATGAGCTCTCCTTTCAGAATTTCTCTTACACAAATATGAAACAAGTTCATCTTGTAAATTTCTATGTAGATCACCTAAAATGTAATAACAACCTTGTTTAAGGATTTAATAAGTGTATGTCTAATTCTTCAGTATCGCAATCAGCACCATCATTGATTCAGACTTCATAACTAGTGAGTTCCTTATTGAGGAAAATCTAGTCACTTTCACACTAGTAAATATGTTCTTGACAGGTTGTTTCTGATGATAAAGTAGATATTAAATGTACATGAAAAGTATATTAGTTATATTTCAGAGAATCCACTCAGCACCTTGAAAATATTCATTTTTGTTATTTCCACAACACATATAATAAAAGGTATGTTTTTTTAAAAAGTGATGGTGGACCTCAATATGAAATGTTCCTGGAGCCAAGCTCCTTTCTACTTAAGAATATTCTCTCTCAAGTACATATCACCAGTCTTTTTCAGTATAGGGAGTCCTTTGGAGGAATTCAACCTTAGCACCTTCTTTTTTTTTTTTTTTTTTGTTTTGTTTTTTTACTCTTTCCCCATGGTTAACACAGGGCTTGCACCAGACACAGGAGTTCACACCAAGAAACTGCAATGATCGAGTCAATCAGAAGACTAGTAAGTCTATGGGACTGCCCCAGTCATATATTTCAGGAACACCATTTTCATCCACATATACTTACCCCTGTGAAGCATCCATATCCCAGCCTACTCAAATGCTTATATTCACCTGCCGTACACTCACCTGCGAGCACAACTAGCACTACTAGTAGTACTAGAAGAGAGATCAGCACAGACATAGGCAAACTGATGCAAGTGGGCTCTTACACACACAAGCTGCAGGCACATAGAAACCTACATACACTTCAGATATGTTTAAACCTAGACTAAGCTGGAGAAGCACATGGATTCTTGCCCATAGCAGCCACAAACACTGTAAAAATATGTCACACTGAAAAATGATCTCATCCCGTGGGGGCTACAGGCTGAATGTATTGCTTTGAAGGACCCCAAATCCTGTCTCTTATCTCACTTTGCCTAGGGCGTGTTGCTGAACAATGTGTAAATTGTGTGGAATCAATGAGAGGACTACACTGATCTTTATGTACCTTAGGTGCTTAGTCTCAAATGCCCAAGACAATATTGCTATTGTCTCCAAAGCTGAAACCTGTTGCTTTATTTTTAAGGAAGTTTATTCCTAGATAGTGATCTCCATAACAGCAGCTGGAAATGCAAGCATTTCAGGATAAGGTCACATTCATTGTTACACTATAAGAGCACCATTAAAAACCTGAGGACAGTTAGATTGCCTTCATTTCTAGAAAGTTCTGGCTTTAGGAAGCAGCCCAGATGCTGGCAGAGTGCACGGTACTGTAAAGGAAAATGGTGAGGCAGGGAGTTTAAACTTTAACTTTGGCAGACATCATGGGACCATCACAAAATGAATCAGAAACACCCACTGAAAACATTTTTCACAGTCACTGTGCGGATGACAGGTGATAAGAAGTGTTAGCAAAGTTGGAATGTTCCAGACTGCGAGATAACATCTTCTACCTGCGTGCATGGGTGGAGTGTGGGGGGGGAGTGCTGGTAAGTTATGAGCTATAGAACAGGGCTGGCGAGAGAGAGGATGTTAGGAGAAATTGTCTCCCTTCCTTTCTCTGGTTAAAGAATGCTAAAGACCTCACCCCAATTTATTCTCACTTCTATTTCAGGAAAAGAAAACCCAAAACCAGTACATGTAGTTCAGAGGCCAGAGCAAAATCTTGTACTTCTGGTCTCAGTCTCTCATGCTAGACTTGCTTTTTATCTAAATTTCCTCATCATGCTGTGCTATTTTCCTCTACTCACTTCATTTTCCTCCATGATGTTTGGAAATTAGGCATCTTTCCAATGAAAACCATTGATAACTCAGTTCCATTTTGTGCTTCCAGTTTTCAGTTTGTCCTCCTATTTGTTATACGGATTTGAATAGCATTTTAAGGAACATTTAAATGCTTTCAGTTAGGAAAAAGTTAAAAATGAGCTATATTGTGATTTAATTTAAACAACCCTTTTGTTTGGAAGACATAGAGACTTTCAGAACACAATTAACAATGCCTTTGAGAAAGAGATCTCCTGACTTCTTTGTTCCAGGTGCAGATGGCTGTTTCTGGAGTCTGTGCAGGTCAGCAATAAGCAGAATTACTGGGGGTTGTACACGCCTGGGCAATAAGGCAAGGCCACCTGAACTGTTAGGTTACTTCTAAATGCATAATCATGTTTTGAGCTACAGGCCTTTATTACCAGAATCTGGTTTATGGACACACACAGACGCACATTCATATATGTATACGTATACATGCACATATACATATACATGCACTACATATACACATACACATACACATACATGCACATGCACATATATACATACACATATACACACATATACATACACATGCACATGCACATACACATATACATCATATACTATATAAGTACACACACACCACATATATATATATATATATATATATATATGTATACATATATACGTATGTCTATACACACACACACACACACACACACACACATATAGTCATGGTCAGAGCTAGATAGATTTTTGAGGACTTCTCAAATCCAACTGATATTATAGGTAGATAAATCTAAAACTATAGATGGTATTGCAGCCAGAATGATCTCCTCACCCACTTCACAGAGAGGCACATTTTCTTTTTTTTTTTTTCTTTTTCTTTTCTTTTTTTTTTTTTTGGTTTTTTGAGACAGGGTTTCTCTGTGTAGCCCTGGCTGTCCAGGAACTCACTCTGTAGACCAGGCTGGCCTCGAACTCAGAAATCCACCTGCCTCTGCCTCCCAAGTGCTGGGATTACAGGCATGCACCACCACGCCCGGCGAGAGGCACATTTTCTAATCCTGAGACTCCATGAATACACAAGAGTGACACTGAAAGTACAATCAATTCAGTTAAGCATAACTTCATGAGACTCACTTCATTTTGGTGATTTCTAGAATCTTTTGACAAATGTACATTATTTTAATCCACTAGAAATATAGTAGATTCAGTAGTGAGAGGAAGGGGGCACACCTGGAGAAGGATATTCATTTACTTGTCTAGAAGCATCTCTCTCTCTCCTCTCTTTTTGCTTGGTCAATTGTTCCGTCTTTTTTGAATACCTCCTAGTGAAGTCTTCCCTCTGACTTGATTCAGACTGTTTCTCAAGGATACTGACGCCCCCTGGATCTTCTATGAGTTCACTGTATGCATTTCCTGAATCACCTCTCCCACATGCTGGAGACTCCTCATGGACATGAACAGGTTCCTATTCATTTTGTGTAGGAGTCTTGAGTCATTCCTTTTGAATAAATACATCAAAGAAATGACAGCTCTCCTTCAGATGCTCAATGTTTCGAAGCTTTCTAGTAAGTGCTAGGGAAAACCACATGTATTTCCTCTGGAGTATCATTACTGCCTTTCCTTATGCATGGATGGTTATGGGGAATGATTTTAGAATCTGTGGACCCAGACAAGTTGCTATGGTGGAAAAAGTCTTGGAAATGTTGGAAATGCCCTAATATCACTGACGTAAGTGGAACTATGACTTTAGTTGGTCTAGATGAGACCTTCTAGAGCTACTTAGCTAGTGAGCTACTACTGTAGCACCATAGACAATAAAGTGTTTTCTTTGATGGTGCCAACAGGTTTGTTAATATCATTGGATGCCCAGACAAGCCAAACTACCTAAAACAAGGGAAGCTCTTCCTCTAGGATGCTGAGGAAATGCTACTGCCAGATATCACGTAGCACTTGAAGAGAGGCTCCAAAGTTCTAGCAAGGGCTAATTGCAAACACCTGTTCACAGTTACAAAAACAAGCATAAAGGGATATCTTTCACCAATGCCTATTTTGACCAGCTGTTAGACTCTGGTCTAACAGACTTTACCCCCTGAATTCTTTTCTGTTTCTCTGAGGAGCAAGGCTATACATGGGTTCTGGATTGATACACAGGTGTGTCCATCCCTGGAAACAAAAGGTCTGTTTGGCTTTCCAGGGCTCGTGGGAGAGTTTTAAGCTATGCATTCTTTTACTTTACCATCTTTGATGTGATTCATACCCAATGGTTAATGCTCAGATGCTATCACTGCAAAAGACTTTAGCTGTTGATGGGAGAAGACTTTGGGGTTCCAGTTAGTTCTTCTTTATCACTATTTAGTTCCAAGGCAACTTAGCAGAAAATGCATAATGAGGATTGGCTAAAGTAAGTGTCAAGGGTTGCAGGGGAAGGGAGCAGATGTGTCGGCCCCAAAACATCATTATGAGGCTCAGCAGAATGCTTTTCCTTAAGAGCAATTATTTCTCCCAACTGCCTGCACCTTTTGGGTAATTCTTGGAATCATACTGAGGAACTCCTGCCTGGCACACAATTTATCACTGAACTACATATTTCTGTCACTGGATGATCTTGTGAAAAAGGTTAATGGTCTGGTGGGCTTGAAAACTGCTATACCTTGCATCTTTCAGAAATTTATGATAACATAATTTGAGAAGTCTGTTAAAATAGAAACCCACTAAGTGACTGTCTTAGTCAGGGTTTCTATTCCTGCACAAACATCATGACCACGAAGCAAGTTGGGGTGGAAAGGGTTTATTCAGCTTACAGTTCCAAATTATTCTTGATCATCAAAGGAAATCAGGACTGGAACTCAAGCAGGTCAGGAAGTAGGAGCTGATTCAGAGGCCATCAAGGGATGTTTCTTACTGGCTTGCTTCCCCTGGCTTGCACAGCCTGCTCTCTTATAGAACCCAAGACTACCAGCCCAGGGATGGCACCACCCACAATGGGCCGTTGCTCCATGATCACTAATAGAGAAAATGCCCCACAGTTGGATCTCATGGAGGCATTTCCCCAACTGAAGCTCCTTTCTCTGTGATAACTCCAGCCTGTGTCAAGTTGACACACAAAACCAGCCGGTACAGTGACCTGACTCAGAAATTCTTAAGTACACTTTCCTGAAGACTTTTAGCTACTTAGTACTTTTTTTCAAATCATAGAATTAAAATTCTGGCCGGGCGTGGTGTGCACGCTTGTAATCCCAGCACTTGGGAGGCAGAGGCAGGCAGATTTCTGAGTTCAAGGCCAGCCTGGTCTACAGTGAGTTCCAGGACAGCCAGGACTACACAGAAAAACCCTGTCTCGAAAAACCAAAAAAAAAAAAAAAAAAAAAAAGAATTAAAATTCTGTCCCTTGACTTTTTCAATACTCCACTTTTTTAAGTCCTTGTCCATTCTCTAAAGTGAGGTAGGGTACTTTTTCCCACTTTCTAGGTTGTGGACACTTAAAACTTGTGACGTAACTGTCACTGATATCATCACAAAAAGTCTGCAGAGGCTGGGACTGGTAGGTAAGAGCCATCAAGACACTCGCTATAGACGCAGAGCCGAAACCATAGTCATCTTTCCCAGTATCATCCTAGAAGTCCAGGACATGGATGCTAACAGTCTATTCCTACCTTGCCTCTTACACTTGCCTTGCTGGCAACTGTAAGGAAGGGAAGAGAGAGTATACAGTTACTAAATGAAAAAAGTCTCAGAAACAAAAACTGTGTTCACAGAAGTGCAGCCCCCTCACCTCTGCATTTGATAGTTACTAAAGAGGACAAGGTGAGATTGCTCAACTCCAGATCTTAGAATCCCCATGAATTTCACTACCTTATATAAAATTATCTCCCAGAAGCAAAATTTTAGGTAAGACAATTATTCTAAAGGATGCCAGAGCACAGTGGTTGGAGGACTTTCCTGTACTGTGGCCCAAGACTTGTTCAGTCAAGTAAAAACAAACTGTAATCCTGAGGTTTTCGTAGGGCCACAACCAGACTTTTATTATTTTAAGAACTCTTTGTTGCTATCCTTGGATATGGAGGTGGGGATGGGGCAAGCCCAGGACTCATGGAAACAGTCACATTCTTCTAGAAATAACAACCTTGTTCTGTGCACAGGAGTGTGGCCCCTGGGGCAGTGCTACTACATTCCAGGTCTCTACCCAGGTTGATGAACAGACACGATTTCATCTCATTAGTTATTGACTCTGAGTGGAGACTCCAGCCAGCCATTATGTACCTAGTGTAACTTTTAAGGAGAAGATCCTACTGATGACCCAGGAAAGTGACATTTGGTTTGAGTAATAGCTCAGCACATCTGTACTGAGCCTTGTGAGCTGGGCTTGGTCTTCCTCACCTTTCAGTGTGTGTCCCTGCTGGGTGCCCCAAAGCAAGAATGTGAACCTCCCTCTGGAACATCTGTGATTGCCCAACTGAGCTTAGCCATGTTCTAAGAAGTCAGTACTGAGTACTTTCAATAAAACAGAACCATGTCCTCGAGCTGTAAATGCCTCCCAAAGACAATCAGACAGAACTGCATTGTTTCAGGGAGAAAGCCTCCTCACATAGTGGTCACATTGTGGTTGCTGGGAGCCTGGTGATTAATCCACACAGAGGATGTACAGGAGAGAGGGGCTGGCATCTTTCCTGTGGATGGCAATGTTTTTAGATTAGGTTTGCATTATATCTGCACACACACACCCCTCCCCAAACACAAGCTTTCATTGTGAAGTTTCCTGGCACCCTTGTGTTCCCAGTGTGATTTGTCCTGTGAGTAGGGAATCTCCTCTTTTTGTCTGGGGGAAAATGTGTTTCCTCCAATTCAAAAATACACAGTGTGAACTGGTAGGATTGCTCAGTGGGTAAAGGGGTTTGGTGCCAAGTCTGATGACTTGAGTTCGGTTATGTGGAACTCACATGGTAGAGGGGAAGCGCTGAGTCTTGCAAGTTGTCCTCTGACCTCCACACATGCACCACAACATGCATGTACTTACACACACACACACACACACACACACACACACACACATACTGAATGTTACAAGAAAACTCTTTACACAGTGCAATCTGCACTTACGCTTCCAAAAATGTATATTGTGTACTTTACATGTCAAAAACAATATTAGTCAATAGATTCCTGGGACATCATCATCTTTGGATACTGATCAACAAGAATGTACTTACTATATATTCTCAATTATTTTATAGGTAATATTTACAAATCTCAGTCTGGATCCTGGATAGCCTGGGTGATTCACATTAGTGTACCAGGATCCTGTGCACCTCTTGATTATGAAGGTGAAAGAGAATTGTACTGGAAACAATGCTTAAGAAGAACTGATAGGGTGATGCAGAGGAGGCTGATGGCTAAGTGCCAGTACTTAACTGGTTCTGAATCTTAGACACCTTCTCTGGGTTTCTGTCCTCACATCACAGAAGACTTCTCTGGAGAGAAGTGATATGTATGTAAGTTGTTCTCATAAGTCTTGCCCTGCATGCTGACAGTTTGGCAGAAGAGGACACTGAATTTGGATGATTATGAAATTTTTCTAAACATTATCTCAAAAATCGGTGGTCTCTCAAGCTACTGCAGACTACTGGGTAAGTTGATTAAAGGGTAAATGGGTGGGAATGATTCAGGGCTAATTAGGGATTCAGTTAATGATTCAAATGTAATCATAGACAGTGGGCATAGCAAATGAGTGTCAGGCTTTACCTTTTTGTCATTTTATTTTTATTGTTCTTTTGTTGAAGATTATCATAGAAAAATTTATATAGATATAATAATGGTAGGTATAAAAGTATTCCTAAGTTTTTTGAAGGTGGAATTATAAACATTTTCAGATAACATTGAAGATTTACATGGAAAATATTTCTGGTAAAATTCAAGAAATAGACAAACATATTAAAATTGACTATTCTTAATGATGTGTCTCTGTATTCACATGAGAGTGCAGGTACACACTGAGGCCAGTGGTGCTGAATACCACCACCCTTGCATTCCCAGATACTTCAATGCCTGAATTCAACATACGCTGTAGCCTACGAGGGCACTCTGTCTAGAATGAAGCAACCCCAAAGCCTTCTAAAAGCTAGCCTTTTGCCAAGGTGGGGTAGCATGCACTATTGTTTATTTTTATAACCTAGCTAGAGGCAAAGGTTGCTGTGTACTTCCCAATGTGGATCCGTAGACCTTCATGCTGATCCTCTACAAGAGCAGTCTACAGTCTTTACCACTGAGCCGTCTCTCCAGCACCTCAGAGATCATATTTTCATAACGCACAACAGAATTTTCAGTTCATATTCTTCAATGTCCAGATACTTCAATGCCTGAATTCAACATACGCTGTAGCCTATGAGGGCACTCTGTCTAGAATGAAGCAACCCCAAAGCCTTCTAAAAGGTAGCCTTTTGCCAAGGTGAGGTAGCATGCACTATTGTTTATTTTTATAACCTAGCATCACACAGAACAGGCCTCAAAACTCAAGAGACAAAGCAGAGAAAGTTGTGTCCCTTTATTTTGTGCTCAAGGCCTTTCAATGGCATGAAATATCTCCTTGTTCTCTTATTGTGCAATCCAGCATGCACCCCTGAATAGGACCATTTATAACTGGAAATTCCAGCCGAGTTCCACTTGTTCCTGACTTGTTTCCATGCCAGATGACACCCTCAGAGACTTTGAAGTTGCATGTTTGAAGGAAGTGCAACCCACCCACACCTCTGACTCCACATGCCTACCAATATGTCAGCCCAGACTCTTGGAAAGGCAGTGGACTTTGGAAAAGCAGCTTCTGGCTTAAAGCAGATAGGAGCTGGAGTCCAAAGGATGAGGATGCTTCATGATCCCATATGTCCTGTGGCTGAGGCTGCTGCTGATGGTGTTTCCAGAAGTTTCATCTTCAAGGATAGGCTGAGGTCACCCCTTAACGAACCCATTCAAGATGTCCATGGTTCTGGCTATTGAAAGCTTGTAACAGGGTAATGGGGTGGCATGGTTTGGCTTATGTGGTACAGATCCAAACACATCCTAATCTCTCCTTAAGGAACAGTGCCTGTTTCATGTTCCTGTTCACCTCATTTGTATATGACCAGGTTTCTAAATGCATGTGGATTTTCCAGGGTTGCATGGAATGAAAATGCAGCCAAACACAGGGATGGCTTTGTAACCTGGTAAGAACAGGAAAATATGAGCCGCATTATTTATTCAACTCATAGTATGTTGTTTAAAATTTTGATATTGTGTGTCATTTAATCAGCACAAAAAAATCCCATGCAGATATCTATATTCCACTGAAGAGGAAACTGCAAACGTTTAAGGATTTTTATAGTTAACTGAGCAGAAAGATGAGATTCACACTCTCCTAACTCTAATGCTATAAAGGGCCATTTCTTTTAAATCAAGGTCATTTTCAGAGGGCTTTCTCACTGAGATGAGTGTGCTATACTCTTGGCCAGAACGATATTTCAATAATGCATCTTAGGAAGGTTAATTTTTAACTTTACTGCCTCTAGCTGTGTGCTCTCCTTGTAAATGATGTTTGTTCTTCCTCATCTGTCGACAGAAATTCAGAATATCTTGGGGTCTTGCATTTCTCTCTCTATCAAAATGCAGTATAGAGTTCTTATCAGTTAGATACAGACTATGGATATTACAGTCAAGTTGCCTTCCTCTATTTGGACTGCTCTGACAAAATGCCACAGGCTGGGAGACTTAAACGTCAGAATCTTGTTTCAATGACTTAGAGGCCAGGAAGTCCAGGTTCAAGGCATTCTGTGTCTTCACAAAGCCTGCTTTCATGTTTATAGATGATGCTGTCATGATGTGTGCTCATGTGTTAAATGGTCCAAATGAGCTCCGCCAAGTCTGATACAAGGGCACTCCTCTCAATCTTGAGAGCTGGTGCTCTATACAGTTCCCCAATTCATGTGCCATGTTTTAAATCTACTCATCTATCACTTTGTTATGCAGGGATTTTTATAGTTGACTGTAATATCACTTCCCTATTTTTTGTTTTTGTTGTTTATACTTTTATAGAATATCCAAATATTTTCCAAATCAATTTCACCTTCATTTATGCCCTAATTCACATTTCCAGGTTTTATTTTTAAGTCTTTAATCTGTTTTGAGTTGACTTTGAAAAAGCAATTAGATCAGGCTAACTTAACAGTGAGGTGGGAGGGGGTGGATGAGGGAGCAGGGGAAGGGAAAAGGGCATGTGGGACCTTTGGGGGTGGGGAATCAGAAAAAGGGAAATGAATTGTAAATATAGAATATATCCAATAAAAAAATCAGGCTAACTTATACTCTTCTCTGAATGTGCATCCAAATTTTATAAAACGATTTGTTTAATAGAATGTTCTTTCTTCCAATTCTATGTTATATTTACTTCTTTGTTAAGATTGACTATAAGTGCCGGGCTGTGGTGCTGCATGCCTGTAATCCCAGCACTTGGGAGGCAGAGGCAGGTGGACTTCTGAGTTCGAGGCCAGCCTGGTCTACAGAGTGAGTTCCAGGACAGCCAGGGCTACATAGAGAAACCCTGTCTCGAACCCCCCCCCCAAAAAAAAAGATTGACTATAAGTATGTGGTTTTTGGTTTTTGCTCTTTTTTTCTAGTCTCTCCTTTTATATAGGTTTGGGAAGCCATTTGGTGTGAAAGGACCAGGATATTTTGATATCAGGTTTATAATGTATTTTGAAGACCTGCATTGTTTTCTGCTTGTTCCTTTTCATCAAAATAGTTTGGACTATCCTGTTCATTATCCAAAATACAAAATACACTCAAACTTCTCAGTGTCCCAAAAGTGAATATTTCTATTAAAGGTGGAAAAGTACCAGATTAGACCTTTCTTTAAAGAATGGATACAAATTTCACCAATGTAACCAAAAGGTACATATTAAAAATGCCACACCTATAATCATCAGAGAGATGCAATTGAAATCACTAGAAACTTCATGTTTAATAGATTGACTGTCAACAAATTCATGAAAGATAACAACTGTTGATGTGGTTACAGAGAAAAAAGTACCCTGAAACACTGTTAATACAGTGATAAAATGGTGGGGTTTATTTGGAAAGCAATATGGTGCTTTCTCAGGATATTTTAAGTAGGACCATTGTACAGTCCAGCAATCTCATCACTAGGTACAACTTCAAAGAATTTGAATGAGTATGCAAAAAGAATGTCTATATTTCTATGTATAAAGTAGCAGTATTCAACAAAATTCTAAGTGTCTATGAATGAATTAATAGACTTAAAGGGCACTACTATATGTAGCCAGTGCTATATTTCTGTTCATAGGAGAAAGAAAATGGGGTAAATATGAAATTCTTTCATGTATGACATTTATGACAACCTGGATAAACTAGTGGACATTATATTAAAGCCAATTGCAAAGAAATAGTACTAAATGATTTCACTTATATGTAGAATTCTAAAAATAATGGCCTCCTGGAATTAGCAAGTAGAATAGTGATTGGCAGATTTGAGAGTACATAGAAGAGAGTAGAAAGGGGAGATAGTCAATGGATACTAAGCTACAGGTAGATATGAAGAATCTGTTCTGGCAGTTTATGGCAGTGTGCTATTAACAAAGTATTAGAGTTTTCTCAGTAGCCAGAAAAGACTTTAAAGGGTCTCATTGCATGGAAATAATAAATATATGAGGTGAAATGTATGCTACTTACTGTGATTTGAGCATAATATGCATATATTAAAATGTTACATTGTGCCTAATAAATATATCCTATCATTACTTGCAAATCACAAATAAAGCTAAATTTTCAGAAGAGAAATTAAGTGCAGAAAAGAGTTTGATATTTGCCCACTTAGCTGTGAAATTGTGAAATCAACATGTTTCTCATAAGCCTGTCTGTGGTATTGGTGTCTAAAACTAGGAACCAGTTTGTATAGATATTTTATTATTTTATCTCACATTTGCTGAACACGAAATCTTTGGTTGGGATCAGTGAAATATAGAAATGGAGGGACTCAGTCCTGACCTCAAGGAGGTCATGGCCTGGCAGAAACAAGCTTGATATTCACAAAGAAGGCAATGTGTAAAGAAATTTCACCTGTGTAACAGGCATAAGAAGAAAGTATGGAAGTATTGTTTTTGGCTACATTCTTGAAAGATGGAATAAAAACAAAAATCCAGAGTCATTTAGCAAGAGGGAACATAACAAGAACTCAGATATGAAAATTGCAAGTGTTGAGTATAGTTAGAAAGAAAGTTAAGAAGTGAAAAATATGTTTTTTATTTAATCTTTTATTTTTTTTTATATTTGTCTTAACCTCCAGATTTTATTCCCCTCCAAGTCCACCCTAAGAATGTTCAACATCCCATATCTCCTCCCTGTCTCCATCTCCATGGGGATATACCCACCACCCACTACCCACCCCACCAGACCTCTAAACCCACTGGGGCCTCCAGTCACTTAAGGGTAGGTGCATCTTCTCTTATTGAACCCAGACCCAGCAGTCCTCCTTTGTATATGTATTGGGGGTCTCATATCAGCTGGTGTATGCTGCCTGGTTGGTGGCCAAGTATCAGGGAGATCTCCAGGGTCCAGGTTAATTGAGACTGCTGGTCTTCCTACAGGGTTGCTCTTTTCCTCAGCTTCTTCCAGCTTTCCCCTAATTCAACCATAGAGGTCAGAAGCTTCTGTCCATTGGTTAGGTACAAATATGTTTTAATAGTCAAGAGTAACCTCAGAATGTTGGCAACTTTAAAGTTATCCTTCCTACATGAACACTTTTAAGTATGGAGAATTTTTGTAAGTTACATATATAGAACATTTTTGTGCGTGGTAACTACTTTCAATGTGTTTTTATGGATAGTGTTCTTAAGTTTTCTCTAATATTATATGATAGAGTCTTAATTTATTCACTCAGAATATGGGAGCAATGCCATGCAATGTGCCCATGGTAGAGCAGGGATACTACCCACTCAATTTCTGAACATGCAAGCATTCTACAAATTGGATTTTGTTGCATTGCTTCTCTGAATCCTGAAGTAGTCTTCTCTGTGTGCATGAAGCTTAGAAATCTGGAGGTCAAAGGGTAACCTTGGTCCAAGGATTCATTCTTAGACTGACAAGAGTTCCAGTTCAAGCTGACAATGCTCAGGTGACAAATACCATTTTACTGACCTGGAGGCCTCTTCATATGGGTCCGGTTGTGCTTAAGACTTAAGAAACGTTGGCTTTAGTGGAAACAGAGACTTATGGAAAATGACCTCACTTGCTTGTGAAGGATTGAAGTTGCAATGCCTGGCTTGAATTTTGGCTTTACTCCATGCTTTTCCTCCTCCCTGGCTGCTCCTGTGGCCATGTGGCCCAATCCCAAGGCCAATAGACAGAGTGGCCTTCTGTGCACAGGGTGGTAGCTTCTGGCAGTTGGCTAATGTATCCATTCTGCTCCAAGGAGGAGGAACTCACCAATTTCAGTAGCAATCTAAGAGATCATCCAAAAAGTCTAAGGTATATTTATATAACGACCATATTTCCTCTGTCATAACATAACTCAAGTAAAATGGTGTGACTCATTGAGAAATTTCTCTGAAAAGACTGGAATAATCACCAGGTTGCAGTTCTCTACATCAGTACAGTAATGTATTATTTTTTGTTCCAGAAAACAATCTTCTGTACCAGTTTTATCATTTTATTTCTTGCACATGAGAAAAGTGAAATTAGAAAGTTCAAAAGCCAAGATTGCCAGCTAGGCTCATTTGACCTTTGGTTCTGTACTTTGGTGCTCTGAAATTTTTGCTTTCCTAGGTCTTCTGAATTCCCGTACATTGTTCTGACTCCTAATCCAACTTTCATTACTAAGCTTATTATGAGCATGGATAACATTTAGCTTGTATGGTCCAGTCTGACATTTTGTTATTAATGGATTGTTCATGGTCAGTGGTCACACCACAGTGATTAGCAAGTATTTTGGTTGCTTATTTTCCTTATAAAATTTTTCTATTATTTGACTGCTCTACTTCAAACACATTTGTGTCAACTTATAGATATGTAATAAAATAGTAATATAATATCTATTAGAGACAGCAATAAAGTCTACCAAGAGAAATCCAAGAAAATAGTGATTGATTTGAGTAGGAAAGAATCCAACATAAAATATATGTTTCAAGTCTGATGCATTCTCTGTAGATGATGAGTAAAGGCTCTATACCTCCTAGGAGTCAACAAAAAATAAAAGCTTACTGAGTATAAAATGCACAGTGCTTTCATGAAAACATAAACCAAAAGCAGAGTTGTTTCAGAACCACCTTCCCAAGTCCTTGCAAGCAGTAACACTGCAATTCTCCTGGCATGTGTTTCTTAGTCTCTATAGAACAAATTAACTTTTATTTACAGGTTGCTTAAACCAGGATATACAACACCCATTACTTGCATCTCCTGGGCATATTGTATTTTGCTGATATTTTGAAAATAGTCACCTATTCTCCTTAGGTAGATAGAAATTTCTTTGATATGTAGTATTTGAATAACCTTTTTTTGCCCCTGGGAAATTTACAAAAATTATACATTTGTAAGAACTGTGAAGTAGAAAAACTTTCCCTCTAAAGAGACATGTGTTAGCTGACTGTGCTCTTTCCTCTTATTATACACCAGAAAATGAAAAGCCCAGTGGTTTCCATTGTCCTCTGACTGTTACTGATGGTAAATCCTATGTTTCCTTGGAATTCTCTTAAGCTCATGCAGTGTAATGCTCAAACCCCATTCTGTCACTCACTCATCCACCCTTTAATTAGACATATGTAGAAGGTTATGCTGTACTTGACTCTGACACAGATAGTTTGATGATAGATTGTAGATAGATAAATAGGTGAAAAATAAATAGACGAATGGAGAGATTCTAGATAGATGATAGATAGATAGATAGATAGATAGATAGATAGATAGATAATGGATGGATAGATAGACATATACATATACAGACAGACAGATAGACAGATAGATACATAGATACACAAGCAGATGGTAGAGTGCTTTCGTAGGATGAGTTATTGATCAAGAACACTAAAATGCATAGGATAATCCCAAGATAGCATAGTTAGCATTGTGATGGAAGTATTCATAATGTGGTAGTTAGGGTAAGAAAAGAACTATTATTCTTTTGGATGAGGTAAAAAATGGATACATACCAGAGCTGATGGCCAACTCCTGTCTTGATACAATTTTTTCAAAGATGTTGAGAAGAGACTGAAATTGTTGATATAAAACCATATTAATTACATAACACTGGCCAAGAATTGAGAATATGTTTGGGCAACAGAGCATCTAAGGTTTATTGAAGGATCTCTCTCTGTAGACTTTGCCAGTAACACTCAAAAATGGACTGCATAATTAATTAACATAGTCAAGAATCCAGCCCAGGCATTATATTTTAAAAGGAAAATTCTGTTAATATTTGACTAATTACAATTTTTTATAATATGGAATGCTTCATAAGTTCATGTATTATTTTGCATAGGAGTTAGGCTAATCCTCTCTATATTGTTTCAATTTTAGCGTATGTGCTACCACAATGAGTACATATACTAAATAGTAAATCTAAATTTAAAGCGAGGTTTTCTGAGTCACAGTTATTTGTCTCTGTTTAGGTTCTAATGGAAAAGAAATACCATTGGAATTACACTGCTATGTGCTGCGTACATGCAGGGCTATCTGAAGGCTATTTTGTACATTTGAGTTGTAATTGCATTTTCCTCAGTCATAGCATTATTTTAATTAAGATTAAAACAATGCCAGAGGATGTTACATCTTTCATGATGTACTACTCAGTAAGGAGTGGTAAGCTTTAGCTTCACAGTTTTGGATAAACTCCCCTCTGTGTGATCTATGCCCAGCTTACATGACCAAGAAAGAATGTTTTTCCTCCAGCCCAGCAGTATAGACACTAATCCAAAAGTCATAGATTTGGAAAGACATACTATACTATGAGATTTTCTGGGGGATGGGGAGATCACATTGCCAAAGAAATGGAATATCTTTGGATTTTGTCAAGTGTTAGGTTAAAGTTTTCTTTTGTCATGATATTGCTATCCTTAAACTGGAGAAAACAATGAAGTCTTTGCAGATATTAATAATGAAACCTATTTTTGAGGCTGAGCTTAAGAAGGAAAATTGTCCTTGTCTAAAAGAACTGCAGTGACAAAAATGAAGAGCCTTAGGGAAAGGAGGTCCAGTGACAGACACAAATTGGGATCCAGCTCAAGGGGAAGCCCCAAGATCTGATACTATCACTAATGCTATGGTGTTCTTACAAATTTGAGCCTAACATGGTTACCTTCAGAGAGGCCCAACAAGCAGCTGAAAGAGTCAGATGCAGATACTTATACCCAACCAATGGACAAAAGCCAGAGGCCCCATAGTTAAATTACAGAAAGGCTGGAAGAAGCTTGGGAGGAGGGCAACTCCATAGGAAGACAAGCTGTCTCAACTAACCTGAAGCCCTGCTCTCTCTCAGACACTGAGCCATCAACCAGGCAGCATATGCCAGCTGGTATGAGGCCCACAAAATATATACAGAAGACTGCCTGGTCCAGCCTCAGTGAGAGAAGATGCACCTAGTCCTTGAGAGACTTGAGGCCCCAGGGAGTTGTGAGGATTGCTAGGATGGGGTGGGAGGAGTGGGAACATCCTCTGGGAGACAGGGGATGAGGAATGAGATGAATAGTCAGAGGGTTGACTGGGGAGTTGATAATGCCTGGACTGTAAAAATAAAGGTAAATCTTTGGTGGAAGTTAATAATTTCTGGAGATTTGGGTTGTATCGTTCCATATTTTCAATTTCTTCGAGAGGAATTGGGTCAGTATGATTACAAGTAAACTTGCAATGCAAACTTAATAGATTTGAGAATTTGGCCCCAACAAATGAATACATCAAAAATATGACAGCAAAATAATACAAATAATTGCATATTCTAATTGTATTTTCCTTAATATTTCTGAGTTACACTCTCTCTTTTTTCTTTTTCATTATGAAAAACTTTTTTAATCCCACCACCAATGGAGGAATGTTCCTCTTTCTCCACATCCTTGCCAACATGTGCTGTCACCTGAGTTTTTGATCTTAGCCATTCTGATTGGTGTAAGGTGGAATCTCAGAGTTGTTTTGATTTGAATTTCTCTGATGATTAAGGGCTTTGAACACGTTTTAAGTGCTTTTCAACCATGAAATTTATCTGTTGTGAATTCTCTGTTTAGCTCTATACTCCATTTTTATGATTGGGTTGTTTGGGTTTTATGGAGTTTAGCTTCTTGAGTTCTTTCTATATTTTGGATATTAGCCCTCCCTCTATCAGATGAGGGGTTATTGAAGATTTTTTTCCAATTTGTATGTTGCTGATTTGTCCATTTAACTATGCCCTTTGTCTTACAGAAAATTTTCAGTTTCATGAGGTTTCATTTATCAATTTGAGATCTTAGAATCTGAGCCATTAGAGTCTTGTTTTGGAGACACTCTCCAAATCTCATCCAAGTGCCAATGAGTTCAAGGTTCATTCTCACTTTTTTTTCTAGTAGATTTATTGTATCTGATTTTATGTTGAGGTCCTTGATCTACTTGGTTTTGAGGTTTGTTCAAGGTGACAAATATGGATCTATTTTCATTTCTACTCCAACCACTCAAAATCAATCTGGACGTTCCTCAGAAACATGGAAATAGATCTACCTGAAAACTCAGTTATACCACTCCTGGGCATATACACAAAAGATGCCCCACTATGTTAGAGAGACATGTGCTCCACTATCTTCATAGCAGCCTTATCTGTGATGACCAGAAGCTGGAAACAACCCAGATGTCCCTCAACCGAATAATGAATACAGAAAATGTGGTTCATTTACAAAATAATGATGATGATGATGATGATGATGATGATGATGATGATAATTAATACAGCTATTAAGAATGAGGACATCATGAATTTTTCAGGCAAATGAATGGAACTGGAAAATATCATCCTGAGTGAGATAACTCAGATCCAAAACGACATGCATGGTAGCTAAAAAGTATAGAACACCTAGGATACAACCACTGTTAAGAAGTGGAACAAGAAAGTGAGGAGTTTCAACACCGTTTAAAACGTGGAAGGAAATAATCATGGGAGCAGAGGGAGGTAGGAACTTGGGAGAGAGAGGAAAAGGGCAGGGGGAAAGAGGAAAAGGATTAGATACGGAGGAGGGAACAAAAGAGAAGCCAAGAGGGCCAAGAGAATAAATGGAAATAAGCAGCCTTGGGGAGTGGGAGGTGGGAGGACCCTCTAGAGAATACCAGAGACCCAAGAGGTGAGACTTTCAGGATTCATTGGGGGTGACTTTAGCCAAAATGTCCAACATTGGGGAAATGGTGGACTCTAAGAGTACATACACCTCAGTAGATAAACAGGCCTCAAGTTGAGAGACAGTGTTACTAACCCACAGTCAAATTTCCTGACCTAGAATTATTACTGTCTCAAAGAACTTCAGTGACAAAAAAATAATGGAGAAGAGAATGAAGGAAAGGCAGTCCAATGACAGGCTCCACTTGGGATCCATCTCATGAGGGCACACCAAGGTCTGGCACTACTTTGTTGTGATGTGGTTACAGATGGGAGTCTGGCATGGCTGTCTTTTGAGAGGCCATACCAGCAGCTGACTCAGACAAAGCAGATACCTACACCTAACCATTGGACTGACTCCCGTGGGAACCCTGTGACTGAATTAGGGAAAGGATAGAAGAAACTGAAGAAGTGGGTTACCACATAGGAATAGCAGACTCAACTAACCCAGACCCTTGATATCTCTCAAACACGGAGATACCAACCAGGCAGTATACAGGAGCTGGTCAAAGGCCAGCAACACATTTACAGCAGAGAACTGCCTATTCTGGCCTCAGTGGGAGAAGATGTGCCTAACCCTTAAGAAACTTGAGGCCCCAGGGAATAGGGAAGCCTGGAGGGAGGGGTGGTTAGAGATATCCTCTTGGAGATGGGTGCAGGGGGTGGGTGGAATGGGATGAGGAACTGTAGAGAGTGGACAGGGAGGAAGGCAACAACTAGATTGTAAAAATAATAGCAATAAGTGATCTATAATAATATATTGTTTTGAAAATACTCAAAATATAAGTCATAGAAGTAGTAGTTGAATTTCATGGAGTTTTCCTGAAGCATTATTTTTTTATGTTTGGAATATTTTATATGTATAAAGATGAGTCAAACATTGGCACTCTCTTTGCAGAAACTGTACATGCACAGTTTAAAGAAACACTAGAAGCATACACAGTTATGTCTAATGCCTTTTGAATTATGTTTATTTCCCTTCATTATTTTGTTTTGCAATATGTCTCCCATAAGTAAATGTGATTAAAATCATATAAAACCTTCTTATAAAAGAAAGAAAGAAAAAACACTTTTTCAGGAGGAAAAATGGAAAATAGAATCTTTATTCTGAGCTTGTAAAGAACTCACAAGTCAGAGATCTATGCTGTGTCTCTAGTTTGCTAAGATTGGCTCATCGAAGTCAATCACTAGCCCTAATATTGAGTTTCATCCTGCTGCCTGAGTTTTCCAGGTTCCTGCTCTGCCACAAGGTAAGGTAATGCTCATTAGCCAGTGTCTTTGCTGCAATAGTCATTTACTCTCATTCTATTTAAAGGATCCCTCACTCATACTGTGTTAAATGATTTTACACAACACGAAAGTGCTGAAGCAGTCACATTTTGGCTGATGGCAAACCACACAGGAATGGGGTTTTACTCTTAAAGAATAGTTTGTGCCTGCCCTGGATCTCTGTTGCTCCATTTCAGCATTCTTTGCCAACTCAACATTCTCCAAGAGAGTGTAAATCCTACCACGGGAAGCGAGGTGTAGAGTCAAGAGAGGCCTTGACTGATGACATCACCTTTGGGGTAGGACTGCAAATTGTGTGAGCTTCTGCATATAGATACTGGCCTCTAAGGTACTGGGGTTTATAGCTATATATTTTGAGCTTGACAATCCATCATACAAAGAATGGAGAATAACCCTTCTGCATCCTGAACAAGTATTCTCTTACCCTAAGGGACTGTGTTGGCCTAGAATTCCAATGAATAGGAGGTTTTACACCTGACACTGCTACTGATTGGGGGCAACTACTTGTGATTATGGGTTATGATCGCTCCCAGCTACATAATTCTGATAAGCCAGCAGATGACTGCATTGCTTCCAAAGAAAGTGCTACCTTCCTTAATGGCTTCGGGATCTCCAAGGTCATTAAGCAGATACACATCTGCAATTCTATCAGTGTAAGATAATCTGCACTGCTTGTTTCCAAGTTCCCAAGATTAGACCATCAGTAAAATTCTTGAGTTCAGTGGTTATTTAGTTAGAGTGATGTCCTCCAACATACAGTCTAGTACACTCTGGGAAGTTTTTCATTTGTTATAGCTGTAGGATAAACGTGAGTGGTAGAAAATTAATCAGGGCCACATAGGTGAAATACTGTCAAACATCCAGCAATGGATAGGAGGTCACCCTCCACAACAAGGAATTACACTCCCTAACCAGATCATAGTCATGATCTGTTTTTCATGTTGATGAGGAATTTAGGGAGCTTATTTGAGGGGATATAGGGAAGCATCCCTCTCATGGAACCTTATCAAGCCAGAAGCACAAGAGAGGTGGCCAAGGGAAGAGTCACCCTCTCTCAGTTTCATCAGGGGATGCTCCAAACCAGTTGTGGAAAAAGCAGAGTTTTCAGGAATGTATTGTTGTTGTCATTGTTGTTGCTGTCAAACAATAAAAGCATTATGCCCTTTGGCTCCACTCAGACTATAGGGTCCAGCACGAAAAGAGGGTTCACTAGACAGAACACAGAGTATGAGACACACATGAAGAGCATGTGGTAACTCGTCTGGAGTTCTGGAAAATCCCATGGAGAAGTCTCAACATAATAAATTGTTTCTCTGAACTAGCTGGGTTTTCTTTCTTTGTAGCAGATACAAACTACCAGCATTATTTCTCCAGTTGCACATGAATTGGTTTGTGGATTTCAGGTGCTAAAGTCTCAGATACCCACAGACTGTCTTAAGAGGAGCAGTGTGTAAGAGAAGAAGGACAACTATTTGCCCCAGTTAAATTCTTCCAGAGTGGCACAATTCAGTTCCTTTTTTTGTCAATACATCTTGACATAGATGTTGTTTGTTAGACTATGAACAAATTTTAGAGAAGCTCTGGAAAAGTTAGACTGGGGAATGCATGAGGTGTGGTGGTCCCATTATTTTGAAAACTTGTTTTCCTCATTTATCAACAACAAATACACCCTTCCACACTTACACTATTGATATTTAAACTTGTCTATGGTCCCATTGTCCTAGCATATTCAACCAGGGAGTCATCCATAGCAACCCACTAATCTCTCTCTAAACCACAGGAAGCCAAGTTCTTCTTGTTTCCCTCACCCATTTGCTCATAAAGAACTGCCCAAACCTTCTCTGGCACTTTCTTTGCTCAGATGTCAGCTGCATGAAGTCACATGGTAACCACAGAGAGACTTTATGCTGTGCGCCACCGCTTAGTGTTAACAAAGCGCTAATGCTGCCTGGCGTGAATAAGGCTAGTCATTGTGGCCAAACTTTGGAGAGGTGCAAAGGGCCAAATGTCAGACTGCCAGTTAAGCAGCAAGGTGGAAAATTCTTGCCTTCCTTTTGGCTCAGATTTACTGGCTGGTGAAAAAAATTAAAATTAAACAGGCAGCAAGAAGAAGGATTTTATTTTATTTATTTTATCTTATTTTTTTAGTGTTTCATGTGAAGTTGAACAAGCATTACCACGCCAGATGGCCACACGTTGTTTCTATAACATGCACATGCATACATATGCACCTATGCATGAAACGATACCATGGTGTCTATTCTGTTATTGAGAATCCTAGCTGGTCTAATCTGCTGAAGAAAAGGAATAAGCCAAGGTCAATGTTTAACCTCTGCCTCAATGGTTTTGTTGAAATAATTGTCATCAAGGATTCAGAGAGAATTACAGAATATGGTTGGTTAAACTGTCAGTCATACATTCACAGAGTACACCAACTGTCACAAAAAATGTTCACATATATTGACAGCTTTAATCTCTTTTAGCCAAGAAATCCTGTAGGCTAGAGTGATACTCAGACCCTTTTCACACTGATGGACATCAAGTTCCTCATGGGCCAATTTGTAGCATATTCCACCACCACACCCAATTTCATTTATCACCTACTATGTGTCAGGGTATTGGATTTATAAGATTGATGTGAATTATAGCTTCTAAGATGCTACACTGACCTGACACCAGATCTTCTGACCTATGATGGTAAACTTTTCATAAGTGGCCTTATCCTCCCCTCTCTTCCATATGGATACCATTTATTCTATGTATGTTTGATGAGTTGTCCCTTTACTTTGATAACAGTGACATTCTTATTTGTTTAATTGAAATATTTCCATACAGAATGGTTGCCCTCGCTCTCATACACATGCCTGTCTAGGTTATATCTATGAATAGAAATGACCATATTTCACAGCTTAGTGGTTGTCCTGAGATTTTTTCCAGCCAATATTTTCCTCAGAACTTCTGCCTGTGGTTCTCAACAATTCACAGATTATGTAAAGAGCTGGAGTGGGCTATTTTATTGTATTCTACATATGGCCAAATTGTGTCACCAGGACATAAAATAACTCATCTAAAACTATATTCAACATTCTCTGGCTTCAGAGGCAAATTTTTGTGCATTTTCACATTTAAATCCTACAAGTTTCTCTCTCTCTCTCTCTCTCTCTCTCTCTCTCTCTCTCTCTCTCTCTCTCCTCTCTCTTTCTCTCTGCCTCTGCTATCTCCTATTTCCTTCCCTCCCTCTTTTCCCTTTTCCTCTCTTTTCCCTCCCCTGTTTCTCCCTTTCCTCTTTCCTTTCTCCCTCTCTTCTTTTCCCTCTCCCTCTCTTTCTATCTCTCTTACTCACCCTTTCTCTTTTCTAGTTATTTAGTTCTTTCTTCTTTTGAGAAAATAAACTTCATGGAAGAAAAGTGCAGACAGTTTGCATCTTGAGTACCACAGCTTGAGACAATGATATGGGATTTTGCTCTTTTACCTGTATGTTGTATCTCTGTATACTGCTTACCATGGCAATCTGGAATCCTGTGTGTGCATGCCTGCTTCCCCCTGCAGGATAGAACTAAAATCAATCCATACTGTCTAAAGGATTTGTCTTCTCTCTTCTTTTTGTAAGAATAAGTAGACTTAGGTGAATACTCTCTGTTAAGAAAATTATGAAATGAATGTAGACCTTCTTTTGTTATGTGCTTACTTGTTAAAACAGTTTCTCATTCCTTAGCCCAGGCTGGTTTGGAACTCACTACATACCCAAGGCTAGCCTCAAACTCATGAACAGCCTCTAGCTTCAAGCTACAAATATTGGGTCTCTAGCCTTGAGCCATGACATTGGCTTCATTTTAAATTTTTAAGCTAGAAAACCTTGTAAGCATTCAGCTACACAGAGGCAAGAAATGCTCTAGGCTAGAGTGATACTCAGACCCTTTTCACACTGGGGGACATCAAGTTCCTTAGGGTCCAATTTGGAGCACATTCCAGCATTAATCCTTTGCTTAAGAATGAGAGCAGAAGCCCTAAATACTCAAGACACAAATAGCAAGTCAAGTGATTCCCAAGAAGAAGAAAGGAGAGGACCCTGGGCCTGTAAAGATTGCATCCAGTTTAGTAAAGAAACCGAGGGGGGAGGGGGAATGATTGGGGAATAGTTGGGGGGGGGAGAGGAACTATGGGAACTATGGTGGGTGGGAACTGGGAAAGGGGAAAGCCTTTGGAATGTAAACATAGAATATAGAAAATAAAAATTAAAAAAAATAAAAAAAAAAGAATGAGAGACAGATATGATTTCCATAAGTAGATCCTCCTTTGGTGAGTGTTTGCAACATTGCATGAGTCCTCTATAAAAGAGGACCCTTTGGGACTAAGGAGATATCTCAGTCAGTAAAGTATGCAAACATGAGGACCTGAATTCAATTCTCCAAATTCACATTCAAAAATCTGGGCATGATGGTAAGTGTTTTTAGTCCTAATGCAGAGGAGGTTAAGGCAAGCAGATTCCTGTGGGTCACTGGCCTGTCTGCTTCCAAACCTAGTAAATTGCACCTGAGCAGCACTTAAGGTTAACCTTTTGTCTCCATAAGCACCTCCATACTCAGGTGTACATGCCTGCACATAGGAGCATGCACTCACCAAAGTGAAATTAAAAGAACAGAAAAAAAATTCAAAAAAAATGAAGACTTAACAATAACCAGTATTTGATTCCCCAGTATACCACATGCAGGATTATGCTATGAGTTCTCAGTCCTCTCTGGATGTGTTTATTAATCTCAGGGTCAGTTGTTCTTACTTATTCTATTTTTGGGACAGCTGCAAGAAATTTTCACTTTAGAGCTCAGTTTCTATATAATCTACTCAAATTCAGTACATTTGCACCTAAAGGGAAAATAAAATACTGAACATAACAATTCTACCCTTTAAATATGTTTTTTACTTTCTTATTGAATTGTTAAAATCCTTCCAGTTAATGAGAATCTGATCAAGACTTATATATCTTGAACATCTTATCAATGCCATCCCTTGCAAATTCCCATGAAAATACAATCTTTGACAATAAGTGGCAATCACTAGACACAGTTGAGATTATATGTTGACATTTGTCAATAGCAAGGGTAGAGTTAGAGAAAACCCAGGAATCAGAAGGCTAAGTCTCAACTCAGTGAACATACTGGAGCATTGAAGCGTTGTCTTGAAAAATTCTGTCTTAAGGTTGTTCATTTTGATTATCCATTTAAACTTTTCAGAACCACCAATCAGATGACCACTATATCATGCTCTGGGTCCTAATCTCAGGCATGCAACTAGCTCAAAAGCCTGGGTGGGAAAATGTCCAAGATAGATATCCTTGTCTAATAAAGGTTTGTTTCTCTGAGTGTTGGCTCCTACCTGGGCCTTATAGCTACTGTGGAAGAAACCTTGGGAACTTACAGTCTTGCATTCATGGGATACTTTTCAAGGAGGTGTTGTTCACCTCTGTTTCTTATTAAGTTTGAAACTCTTTTCTCATTGGAAGGAAATGTCTTCCATCTCCAAGTGTGTGCCATCTCAAAAACAGCTGCTTTGCTTAGCATATGTGATTGCTTTTATTTTATATGGTAAGAATCTGTACTCTCCCAATATGTAATTATTGCTGTTTTCAAAAGGAATAAAAATTACTCAAAATTCATTATATTATAATTTCAAAACTGTAGAGATAAGAGGCAAAATCATGTAATTAAAACATGACACTTATAAAGCCTGCAAGAAATTACCAGCCCCCAATTAACAAGAAACCACAAGAGATTTATATGGCTAAAAATCAAATAATTTATTAAAAACACTGGACTATGCAATCGAAGTTACAAAGAAAAGTGATAGAATTGGTAAAGTTAGTCTGTCATACAGAATTAAATTGTAGCAACAGTTTGTTCAGTACATTCCCAAAGCAATATATTACAGGAAGAAATGACATTTGAAAACTAGCTGTCATTCATCCCTGTATGTTTATGCACTTTGCACATAATAAGCACTGAAGTACAAAGATAACAATTGTTTCTTGGTATGGATGGAGATTATCCTCAGGATGCCACAGATGTCAAAATCTAATGATGCTCATGTCTCTTAAAGGAAACAATATAGTATGTGGATATATGTGTATACTTCTTCCTATATACTCTATATTAGGTCTATTACCTCATATAAAAATGTACTATGTAGATATTTCCAATATTATATTATTTAAGGAATAATGCTCATTTATAATTAACTGTTCCCACTTTTTGCTTTTAGTGAAAAGTTGTGAGAAAATTTCTGTCATCATTTTAGAGACACAAGGATTGTCCAATATGTGTCAAAAACATACTCAGAGACAGATACCCAAGGTTCATTGTCTTCCAGTGGCCTTTCTTTCTAGCAGGTCACCTCCTTGAAATAATGGAAAACTGTAGATAAATGCAAACTACATTTATATTCCTAGTTGAATTTCTGTGACAGCATTGCTCAGGAGTTATGACCTGACCCGGAGACAGCTTTGTCATTATTCAGAATTGTATTGATAAAAGGACACAGAGGTAGCACAGGACTAATCTAAGTGGCTGGAGGAATGAATGGTTTATACTGACATTTCCTTTTTTTAGATTTATTCATTTATTATATAGAAGTACATTGTAGCTGTCTTCAGACATACCAGAATTGGGCATCAGATCGCATTACAGATGGTTGTAAGCCACAATGCGGTTGCTGGGTTTTGAACTCAGGACCTCTGGAAGAGCAGTCAGTGCTATTAACCACTGAGCCATCTATCCAGCCCTATAATGACATTTCATAGTCCACCATTGCCTTTATTCTTTCCAAGTTACAGGAGGTGCACACTGAGCATGTGTTGACCTTAGGACCAGAGAGCATTCTTTGGCTTCTTCTGCAGTGTGACTTTCTGATGCCATTTTCTCTTGGTTTACCTCTGTATCCTAATTGCAAGAACTTTCCTATCTCATATAGGCAATTTCATTTAGATGTGCATAATTATAGTTTTCTATCTCAATAGTTAAGTACGTCCTCTGAGGGCTGTAGGAACACTTTGCTGGATAGACCTTATGTAGGTTTTCCACAACCTTGTACCCTCCCCAGCACACAGGAAACTGATCTTTTTTCTTCCTGGTTGCCTTTGCCACTTACCCTACTGCAAATAGGAATTAAGACTTTAGACAGCTGCTTGCTACATAAAAATTTCAAGTTAAATATTCCCATTACATTTTCTTAGGGAAAAAGTTCACTGGGCTAGATTAGCCAAGCTAATATAAATATGAAGTAATGCCAGTGGCTGCCTGCAGAAGGTGTTTTCAACTTTCCATTTGACTTAAGCATTCAGTGTACTGAGGTGTCTGTGACATTCTGCTCTGTGGCACACTTGTGAGTGGGATGATGTTGTAATGGTCCCATAATGGCGAATATTATGTTAATGGAGATTGATGCCAATGTGCAGTAATATATATTTAGACAGGTGGAGGCATTCCCAACTGGCAATGTAACATGTGTGGTTTAAGAACTCACACATATAAGTGGAAAGTTGAGGCCTCTAATCTTACTCTAGACTCTGCCTTTGACCTTGTATGAACATTCAACATTATTCTCTCATAGAGTCTGTTTTCAGTCTTATGAAGGGAATAATACAAAAATACCCTCGTTGAAGGATTCAACTGAAAGACTGTTTGGTTACCACCATAAGCAGTCTTGTCACTATTGGACAAGTGAAGATCTTGCCTGGCAAATCAGTATTGTAACAAGAAGGCTCCAGAGATGGATTAGACCATCAAAATCTTTTCTCTCCCAACATCCTGCATAGCATTTTTTGAGTATTATGAAAGCTAACCAGTTTCGTGGAGAGAGCTTCATGATTGAATCAAGATGGATTCCATTATGTCCTATAAGGGAGGTGTGTGGTGTCTGCAGCAATAGAGTCTTATCATTTAGTTATGATGTACAACCAAGTACAACAGCAATAGATTATGTAAGGGCTCCTTTGCTTACACCATGAACTTACATGGAGGTGCCCCATGTCTGTCACTGTGATTTTCATGTAATAAGACATATCCTGTAGAAGAAGTATTTTTGTCCATGTGAAATACTGATGGTTTTCAACTCCTTTTTAATGCTTTATTGGCTTACAAAAGAGTGGGGGTCCATAAGGCTTCCTCCTACCTCTCATTTTCCACACTCTGTGCTTCCATGCCCTCTTAAAACCTTCAGATCCCAGTATTACCCTGGACCCACTGTACTTTCCCATCATATGTACTCTCCCATTATCTTTTATTACATTTTAAATTTTGGATTAAAATAGCTTAGACCACTATGTAGTTTCTTTTCCCATACTTCATTTTGACTAACTATTCCCTATATCCTCATTTCTCTATGCACATCACTCCACTATTTCCTTGAACCTTGTCCCACCAGTAATCTTCCTGTCCATTTGCATTTCAGTTATAATCTCCCCTCTCTAGGTTCATCTTCATCTCCAATGGCCTTTTCTATGTACTCCCAGCTAAACATTCAAAGCATAATATTTGAAACTAGCACTCTCATATGAGAAAGAACATATGATGTTTGCTTTTTTGGGGTCTAGATGATGTCACTAAGCATAAAAAGGTCTGCTTCATGAATTGAGAAGCCACAGGTCCTAAGGGAGAAGATATTGATGTTTTGCTAAATGACCATGCTTCCAAACTCCCCTCTAAATATTATTTATGTTTCTATTGATTGAAAAGCTTCTCATTGAAGAGCATAGTGTTTAATGCAGAGATTCATCAATGTTTAAAATTGTGGAAATAAGTAAATATGAATTCTCAGCTCAGACAGATAGAACTTCTATAACCCTCAGCCCTGTGCACACAAGGCTCAGTGATCACTGCTGAAGAGGGAACAGAAAGATTGCAAGAGCTGGTGCATAGGCAATGCTGGCCTCTGGGCACAAACATAATTGTTTCACCATCTCATGGATTCATAGTAAATGTGGTCACCCATATGAGGTTGCCATAAGACTAAGGGATTTCAAAATTTCACCATGGATGGGGAGAGGCTTGTGAACCCCCCTCCCCAGCTGAGGAGGTAATGACATGCAGTTTATAGCACCAGAGAAAGGTCACTTTTCTTTGAAGGTTATTAGTAGGTGGCTCATGTTCCAATAGATGACTCCAAAAACATATGAATATGAACTGCACTAATTGCACTTGGTGACTTATTTCTCTAAAAAATTATGGAGTTGGGAGGGAAGAGGGGGACATGTTGAAAGCCTAGGAAAAGTCAGAATGAGAAAATAAGGGATGGTTATGATGAAGATAAATTGTATACATGGATGAACTTTTAAAATAAAAATAGAATGCAGTAAGTGGAGCTATAATTTAGGCCTCAATAGGGTGGGTTAGGACAGAGGATTTTGTTGCCTTGAGTAAGAGATAGTAAGAGGTCACATCCAATGGAATGTAGCCTCTAGGCATGTGATACTTAGTGAAAAGTGGCAATCATCAGAGTAATCTAGGAGGTTCACCTTCCTTTCCTTCTTCCCCATCGACACAAAACAAGCAAGATCAAGAAGAGTTCAGGAGTCATAAACTATCCTCTACTATTATCCTCCTGTGTGCTTTGGGATAAACTACATCATTTATTGTCAAACAAGCTTAGGAATCTTGCCATTGCTTCCTCTTGAGCTTTTCAAATAGAACAGTTCTGAGAACATGCAAGGTTACAACCAAACACCACAAAATAATGGGATTGTGTAAAAGAAGTTGAGTTCTACAGAGCATCTCTGAATCAAACGTGTGTTTGTGTAACCTTTCCATGGTCATCAGTGCTTCCTGCAGAGATATCACAAAACATTATCTTTTCTGTCACAGTCCCACCCACAAATCCTATCTCAGCCATCGTTGACATATCTGACACTTTTATAGACCAGGTACCTCTTAGCGAAAACTTTCTCATAATTTTATGGGGATGTGAGTTTAAATAATAGGGAACAGAATACAATAAAAAATCCCATGTGGAAGCAAAAATAACTCCCCTTTCTCAGTATGCACAACAGTGCCAGTCTCTGAAGGCTCCCTTTTCTATGTAAGGGCTGACATTGGAGCCAGTCTTCTTGGCTAGGATTTCTTCTCCCTGTGTGGCATGCCTTTATTGTTGCCAATCCTGACTGTTTTCTAAAGCTTTACATGTGGACACCATCTCTACTGCTTCTGAGATCTACAGGGCATGCTTATATTTAGCACTACAGAGATGATGGATTTTTGTCTCATTAAACTCTTCCATTTATAACATATAATTTGATGGGAGTTGGGTATTCTAGCCTAGGCCTCTACCACCTCTATGGCAATTGACTGAATGGGGATTTTAAATTTGGCAGGTGCAAGAGGAGATGGAATTCTGAGATGATGAATTATACATGTGTCTAAAGGCACTACCAAAAAAAAAAGAAAAGAAAAAGAAAAAGAACATCAGTTACTAAGAAAAGACCATTGGCTTTCCATTGAACTTTGTTGTAGGTATGTAACAATACATGGAAGAGACAGAAACGACACAGGGTAGGATGGAGCCAAGTGCATTTTAGTTAGATCAGCTAAAGGAATATCTATCAGTGAGAACTATGTAGGGTTTTATGAGTCATGTGAGTGGAAAAGGTCACTGTAAAATAGATGGATTCAAACAGAGCTCGGTGAGCAGCTGGCAGAGATGCAGAGGAAAAGATTTACCTTTGGCCTTTTGGGTCTTAGAATAGAGGTGAAGTAAAAAACTTTCTTGCAAGGATGAAATATTTGGACTCCAGAGATATGTCACTAGGTAAAAAAAAAAAATCCCCTCAGGATCTCTCTTTCTCCAACACACACACACACACACACACACACACACACACACACACACACCACATTGGTGTCATAAGTATTCTATAATATTAACTCTCCTCTCCTGACAATCAGATCTTTGCCCTAGGATTACTGAGTAATGCTACTTAAGAGAGTCTGTCTAATACTTTTTGCTAGAAAAGTAATAACCTACAGAGATCGCAAGGTTGAGACACATCTCTGTGAACAGGAAGGTTAGGCAATGGGAGGAGACAGCCAGGAGTCACATCTTACCTTTTGGCCTTATACACTGTGGTGTGGGCCCTAAGAATCCAGTTCTGGAGCGCATCCAAGAAGAAAGCCTTCCAACGTGTGCACAAAAGATTCTTAAGTAAGCTCATAAACATGACACCAAGCAAATACTGGCCCAAGTTCATCCCAGTCATAAAAAGAGTTGCTGGGACCATTGAGCAGAACAACTTGAGCTGGAAAAAGCTTCTCCTAATTGGGGCTCAGGTAAGTGACAGATTTCAAGTTTTATTTAATTTGGTTCTCGTCCAGTTATTTCTAGTCTCTGGAGTCTTGTCATAAAGAAAACCAATATAAAGTAGAAGACCAAAGAAAGCATGTGAGCTTTTTACTATAGAAATGTGAGAGTAGCCTCCTGGGGGCTACGCCACTGCTGTAGAAGTTGTGTATAGGGCACATACTCTGAGTCATAGCCATTTGGGGAATTATCTCCTCTGTATTCTTCTTTTAATTATCTCAAAATCTGCAACTTGCTCCCTGGTTGGCATGCTCACTATTAGAAAAAGTTTATTTGTAGAATTTATTTGTAGAAACCTGCATGTTAGTTTTTAGGGATCATATAACGCATGTCACAATCACATAGATACATACTTTAAATAGCACCTGTTTAATTGTCTAATAGTCCTGAAAGGGAGAAAACTGATATGAACATGTCTTCAGACTTGGTTTCTTTTCTCTTCCATGACTCTTACCTAACATCTGGCGGCTCAGCAGCCATCATTGTCCATCTTTGGCTTAAGAAGGCATCATCCTCACCTCTGGCTTCATCTTCAATGGTTTTCTTTTATTGTACATCAAAATATCACAACACAGTTCTCCCAAAAAGAAAAGGAGACACTGCAAATCTTACTGCTATAATGATAAAGGCCCTAATGATGACAATGGTCACTCCCATCAAAAAATAGCACTACAGTGTAGTTCTGCACATTAGTAAACTACTTTCATATCATAGATAAATGTCAAGAAAATGTATGGACCTGTCCTGTAATACTAATGATTAGACCTCAATAATTCTCCATGGTTCCATTTTCCTTGGGATGAAAAAGTCCCAGTGCTGAATGTGCTGCTCAACCCTAGATTTTCTTTGTTTCTCTTTCTTTTGTGAGTTTGTTTCTTAGCCCTGTTTCTTCCCATTTTACTACATGGTCCTCATGTGACCCTGCCAAGCTGTTGTGAATTTTTTTCTGGAGAGAGGTGCAGTACACATGACGGGCATAAGAAGAGTGGCCCCTTCTGCCCCAAAATCTGGAGCCTGGCCATCGCAGCTTTCTCAGTGAGGCTGGCCACAAACATTTTGTGGATTATTTCTTTCATTTTACCTCCAAGAACTCATCTTTCTCTTCGACAAGGCTTTTGAAAAGAGTGGTTAACTCTGCTTGCAGCACAGAGCCTTTCATTCTCTTGTATTTGAAAGGGAATTCAGACTTAACAACCCAATTTCAGAAAGTACCAAAGTATGGTCTTTGTTTGCCAAAACAATAAAGAAGAGGCCAAAGTCCTGTTTGTGCTTTAACAGTCTTTCTGGAAGACAGTTGTCATTTCTCTGAAATAAGAGAAATATAAAACAAGAGGAAATAAATAATACCAACAAACACACACACACACACACACACACACACACACCACTGTTACAATCACTAAAACCATCATGAACAACATATTGAATAATTTTTGGCCCTTTTGTATCATGTTAAAACATTCAGGCTATGTGTATATATATATATATATATATATATATATTCATTCATTCATTCATTCATATAGCCATATATTTATGAATATATCATAGTTTCATGTATTAATATGTATATATGTATAGTCATATTTACATTAAGGATCTATTCATATATGTATATATATGTATATATAATCTTTATTTTATTTGTGAATATCTCATTTGTTATCTAAAGTTGGAATTTGCCACAAGAATTTTACTTGAATTTGACCTTTTTTGAGCTATAACAAGGTTCTGGATTTTAGTCACAGTTGGTTAAGTACAGTGAAACAAGGGGACCTGGTATATTGAATTATGTGGTTCAAATTCTATGTGTTCACTGCTTATTGTAAATAAGTTCTTCCATTAGATTTGGAGATCTAAATAGATGCCTAGCTATGCCTACATCATCTTCAATTTATCTACTGTAAAGAGAGGTTTCCTCAATGGGTGATGATGGTACACTTATACAGGTAATATTTAAATGTAGTTTGGTGTTTTATTAGTCTAATCAAGTACTGGAAAGTAGCTTCATTTTAACATTCCTGTCATGACTAGCCCTGGGAAGTTGGCTAGATTTCCTATACCAGGCTTGATTTCCTTCATGTTGAATGGTCTTTGTCCAATTCAACAGCTGGTGGTTGCCACCAACATGTGTGTATCACGTACTACATCTTTACTGATATCAATCTTGCCCTTGTTGTTTCTTCAGAGTGGCAGATGTGTAGGATGATTAATTGCTTCCCTGTTGTGTTTTGATGACTTTCCGGAAGTTTGAGTTGTGCCTCTCAGCATTTTCTACCATTTCAAATTGGAGTTCTTTGGAAAAAAACATGGCAATTAAAAAGCAGATGTCAATCACTATGATCTCTTATGTCAACAACTGAAAGTTGCAATACCTATAACGATGTAGTTAGGTACAGATGAGTAGTGTGTTCAGATCTTAGAGGTTCACTAGTTCCTAAAATTTAACATAAAATAAAAATAGAACTTGAGAAAAGTCATAGTTATTTATATTTGGTTATAATATAAAAAGTTATACCAAATAACATAATTTCCCATAAAATTAGGGACACAACGTAGTTGTTCACTATGTCTGCCATAGAAGATACAGTGTGGTAACAAAGTTTTGGTAACCTCATGTGCTCAGTAAGACTATAACATGAAATAATAAAAACTGTGATACAATAGGAATCCTACAATGTAGGAAAACTAATAGATTGTTGAGCATATTTCTATTAACAAATAACACAGAAGAGTTTGCTTTCCCATGTTGAGTCGTAAATTCCCACAGACAGTTCTGTGGCTCAGGAGAACTGGATACAGTTTAACTGGATGCCCCCACTGAGTTGAAACAAATTTATTTTTAAAACTTTGAACCAGAATCTGAGGCCTTTTAAAAAAAATAATATGTCTGATAAAACTTTCATTATTTCTTTCAAAGAAATGGGACTCCTACAAACAATCTCAGCCCTGGGGGAAGGAAAAGAGCAATGAGTTTGAGAACTGGCCTGACCTGGCGATAGCTGAGAGCTTGGGATTTCAACAGGAAGAAACCTTTCAAAGGTAATCCAAAATCGAAGGCATGGCAACTTATGTGGTGTTCTGAAACCTGCTTGGGAAAGAGGAGCCATTGTGTACTCCTAGACATGGCTTATCGCGCTCTGCCTCCGACATCCACGTGTCCCCGGTGCTTGAAAAGATATCAAGGACCTCTTAGCACATGGAATGAAACGGAGAGGTGGGAGGATACGCAGTTGGAGTAAAACCTTGGCATGTGCAGCTGCAGTAATTTATGGTAGGAGAAATAATCTTTACTGCTAAATACATGAAAAAACATTTCTAGTAAAAGCACGCATTCAAGCTGAGACCTGGTTTTGTTTGTTTGCAGGTTTGGAGTAATTTAAATTTTTCCTTGCTCATTCTTTATTGAGGCTTTCCATTGCAAGTTGAGTTTCCTGGAGTGTTTTAATTCAGTTTCACCCGGATTCATGTTTATTAGAAAAATCTATGTGCACAATAGTCTTTTGTAGCGCTTACTCTGTCACTTCTGCTATAATTTGGTCATATTTGTCTCATTTTCTCAAAGTTTCTCCACTTTCAGGGTTATTTCCAGAGAGCCAAGTATTATATTATTATTTCCACACTTCATTTCCAATATGCGTTTTATGGTTAGTAATTATTTTCTTTACCCTTCTATTCTTAGCAGAACAATTTCTCATTGTACGACAATAGACTTTATTTGCTTCTCATAAAATGCATTAGATGTCGCGCATTGTTCGTTGTTGCAAATGTGATGACAGCTCTTGGAGAATCGCTTTCTGAGTTTTTTTCTCACTTTTTGTTCTAGTATTTCAGTGTCTCTTTGTGGAGTCCATTTGTTTCTTGATGAAATCTAAACATCATTGGGTGTGGCTTACAGCCTTGGTTCATGGGATGTACTCTGAAAACATCTTGTCATTTATTTTGTATTCATTTTCATATTTAATTATTTTTATTTGGATTTTTTTCTCTACAAGTTTACTTGCACTTTTATTTTCTAAACTATCACCATGAATTACATCTCATTAAACTGAATAGAACTTAAAAATCATCCTGCTTATATCTACTTTTATGCTTCATATGTGAAGAAGACACTTTTCTAATATTCACAGATCTTTGTGGGTGAGGTCATCCCACACATTTATCCTAAGTGTGGATAAGACATCCCACTTAGGATCACATAACCCATAGTCTCATTTTTACATATTTGTATTTATTTGTGAATGACAGAATTTCCTCAGAAAAGATAGGTGTATTATTATGATTTCACATTGATTTGATTTTGTAGATTATGCAAATTTCACAAAATTATTATCAATTTTTTAAATTCTTTGCCAGTTTGCCAGTGTGTGGCACTGAATTTTAATATATTCCAGCTCCTATTACTGTGCTTCACCTCTTGTTGAAAGTATTCTTCTCAAGGAGTCTCCCTCCTTCTCTCATTTCTATGGTATGTATGTGAATCAAACCTATGTAGGTTTACCAGGCTGAGAACGAGTGGTAGGTTATTTACAGGAATGTGGCCCAGCAGTTCTACGCCTTCCTCCAGTTATTCATGGGTAGTGAACCGGAAGTGATGCCTCATATGCCCCCTTCCCTTCCATAGTGAACTCTCCACAGACCCAGTCTCCTGTAGACTTACACAGGTAATTTTAACTACAGTGAGCCCATCAAATACCAGCCTTCCCACATCCAGAAGCCCCTTTCTGATATTCACTGATCCTTGTGGGAGAGGTGATAAGACATCCCATTTAGGACCACACAACCCATAGTCTGCAGTTATGAGTTTCACTCTTAATCATCATCCACTGCAAAAGGAGCTTCTTTGATGAAGTCTGCAAGCTACACTAACTTGCATGTATAAAGACAAGTGTACAGAAGATGGTTTGATACCAAGTCCATTGAGCAAAATAGTCCTTAGTTCTTCCTAGGGCTGGTGACCTTCCCAAACACAAGTTCTATGCCAGATTTGCAGTACCAGGCATAAGTTCTGTACTGTTGAGTGACCTTTTTGACTCCAACCAGAAAGCAGTTGTTTACCCTAGAACATTTGAGCCATTAATGTAATTATATTTTAAAAAACTGTATTTGAATTCAGTATAATATTTATTCTCAGAATCATCTTTTTCATGGAACCAGAAAAGAGAAACCCAAATTAACAAAATATTTTATCATGAATAATGCTTAATAGAATGTTAAAAAGAGAAATAAAATCCAGTAAAAAGTGAGTAAATATATCTCAAAATCTTATGTCTAAACATGGTAAAAAAAAAAAGAGGTGGACTAAAAAATATAAACCTAGTTATCAAGTAAGAATAAATGTCAAGCTGTATTCAAGTTTTCCTTTTGATTCCCATCTCTTCTACTTCATCAGTGCTCTCCATTGTATCCAGTAAGTGAGTTTTGGAGGCTCACACCTTTTCTTCTCAATCTTTGCAGAGTTCTTCGCAGTATTTGATTTTTAAATAAAAATCATTTGGCAAATAGTGGCATTTCTTTTCTTTCTTTTTTTAAAAGATTTATTTATGTAAGTACACTGTAGCTATCTTCAGACACCCCAGAAGAGGGTGTCAGATATCATTAGGGATGGGTGTGAGCCAACATGTGGTTGCTGGGATTTGAACTCAGGACCTTTGGAAGAGCAGTCAGTGCTCTTAACCACTGAGCCATTTCTCCAGCCCAATAGTGGCATTTCAAAAATGTATGTTTCTTGAACGTATCCAGAATACTTGAAGGAGGCAACAGTGAAGTAAAAATTTCTTTTAATGGTTTTCCTTATCGGCCCTTTGGATTTCCTTAAATCCTTTTCAGATAAGAAAAGTTAGCTTCTGTTACATATTTAATGGTCAGTTTACCCATTTTTTTGTATTTTCTTAGTTTTGGATTTGATTGAAGTAATTGTCCTATAGAATTGTCTTGACAATTTCTCCTGGTGAAATATAGTCTTAAGATGCATGACATTATCAAATGTCTACATTAATATTGCATCCAAAAACATGGAAAACAGGTTCATATGCAGACACACACACACACACACACACACACACACACACAAACACACAATCTTACGACTTTTGTCTGCATGGTCTGTGAATCACTGCAAACTTGGTACTTGCAGAGGCCAGAAGAAAGCACTGAGTGCCCTGGAATTAGCAGACAACTATGAGCAGCTGTATAGGTGTTGCCAATTGAACACAGTTTTTTTTTTTTAAAGTAGCCACTACTTTTCAAAATACAACATGTATTTTGAAAATACATGTTGAGCCATTTGTTTTAACTCCAGCCATTTGTTTGTGTTATGATTTAGGTATGTGCATGATATACTTGTGGAGCATGACTTGTGGAGGTCCGATGACAACTTCCAGGCTCAGCTCCCCTGTTGGCATGTGGGTCTTCAAGAACAAGTGAAATTCATGCCATCAAACTTCAGGAAGAACACCTTTGCCTGATGAGCTATGTCTCTGACCAGCCAACATTTTGGGTTCAAGAACAATCTAGCATGATGGTTGGCATTTGCATTGGTCAAAACTCAGCAAATTACTAAGTTTCTCTCTTTTTAAAGTTCAATTATTTAGACTTTTCTCTGTACATCTGCTGTTGTTCTTGCTATTTATCATATATATTATATATTAAAAACTATATAAATATTTCATATATATATGTATATATATTATATATATGTATATATACATATACATACATATATATATATATATATATATATATATATATATATATATATATATATATATAACTGAACTTGATGACCACATAAACAAATTTCAGTGGTCTCTTCCTTTCCTGTCAGAAACTTTGCTTTCTTTAACCTCACTCAGCATGCAAAAAAGTATTCCTCTTTCTTTCTCTTCTTTCCCCATCTCACCCTCCCTCCCTCCTTTTCTCCCTTCCACCCTCCTTCCCATCTCTCTTCCCCTCCCCCATCCTTTCAATTCTTGTCTTTTCTTCTTTTTATCCTTTGTTTTCCTTTTAATCTTATTTTGAAACTGTGTCTCATGGTGGAGCCTAGACTGTCTTCAAATTCATGGTCCTCCTGTCCCAGTCTCCCAAATGCTAAGATTAGAAACATTCTATTCAGGTTCTATATTTACTCAAAACAAACAAGAAACAAACAAACATAAATACCACCATAACCACCAATAACAACAACAAAAGAACCACAACAACAAAGAAAAAAAGGGTTTTACAGAGATTTTGCTTCGGAAAAAAAATGCTATTTCTGCTTTATAAACCATATATGATAGACCTCAGGTTACTTTCTCATCTTTTTATGTGTCTCCCTCGAATTAGTGGATTTTTAATGGTTTTATTAAGCATTGTTTTCTATCGCAAGATAGAAACAGGCAGTTGAAAATTTGGCTTTAGAGTTTAATTCTTCAAGTGTTTTTGTTGTTGTTATTGGTGTTAGTTTAATATAGGAGACAAACCCTTAGGATATGAACTGTTGTCAAGTGCTATATATGTATTTTGGAGATAGCATATTCTGTGTTAGTCCCATTAATTATTCCAAATGTTGTCATAGTTAATGTCATTATCAGAAGAGAATTCTGTTTTTCATAATAAAATACCGAACATCTTTTTAAAAATTAATTAATTAATTTTTTTACACTTCATATTTTATTCCTCCCACCCCATCCACCCTCTGACTGTTCTATATCCCATACTCCTTCCTAACCCCTGTCTCCACATGGATGTCTCTGCCCTACACTTCACCTCACCTCTAAACTCCCTGGATCCTCCAGTCTCTTGAGGGTTAGGTGCATCATCTCTGAATGAACACAGACCCGGCAGTCCTCTACTGTACGTGTGTTGGGGTTCTCATATCAGCTGGTATATGCTGTTGCCTGTTTGGTGGTCCAGTGTTTGAGAGATCTCAGGGGTCCAGGATATCTTTAAGGCAAATGTCTACCCAAGCCTAAAACTTGTAAGAGAATATGCTTAAGAAAAGTTCATACATTCTCAGTGCATCATCATCGGAGTTTAATCACTGAAATAATGTTATATTCTTATAAGTTACTGATCTTAGGAAATGCTGTTTTCTCAAAAGCAATGGAAGGATATGTTACAAAATAAAAACACACGATGCTTATTAATGAAAAAAATAGTTGATAATTTTGCTTCTTGTATATTAAAACAAAATTCCTGAGTTCTTAAGCCAATTTTCTGATAAGAATGAGAAGAGTAAGAGAAAAGATTGAGAAGAGTAATTGAGAACACAGGCTGGGGAGACAGACTGAGAACGCCAGCAAACCTCGGGTGCACAGTCTACTTCCTGGTGTTTTCTATCATAGAAATGGAAAACGTATATTGATATGTCTCTTTCTGTTTTTTAAAGGCAAGTTTTCTTTATGTGGGCTAGCTGATATGATATTTTGTTCGGCTCAGAACTGAGCTCTGTGATGGAGATGCATTTCTGACTTGCACTGATCGTTCAGTATCACCTGAGATTTTATACGCAAGGGGAATGATGGAAATATGAGCGTGGATCTGGTAAGCTTTGATCTGTGACAGAGATGCCTGAACCTGATGCGTGCTAGACTGATGAGACCAACAAAGCTCCAGTCGCTGTTCACTGGGGCGGCCTATGGAGTGCACACAGATGGCACTTCACTCACCCTGCATGTTTATCCCTTTGGACCAGCCTCCTCGCTTCTCCTTTGTAACTGGGGAAAGTGGAGAACCATGGAGCAACATAAAGATGCCCAAATTGAGGCTAGCACTGATCAATTATGTCGCTCAACAATTATGGAGCCTTATGGAGCCACCTTCTTTATTCTTAGTCTATTATTGTGGGCCTGGCGTTATTGAAAAGGCCGAGCTCCCTACCAGCTCTGATACCAATAGCTCTTGTCTAGCTCACTCTTTGCTGGCCTGTCCATCTCACAAGTCAAGGACAGCATTTTTCTTCATATTCATGTTATTGTGATTTACAAATATACTATTCTTTGTATATGCCAAATGCTCTTTTCAGAGCAGATCATCATCCATTACGCTCCCTCCCGCTCCCAAGAAGCTGGTTCTGAAAAGGTTCCAGAGCCTACTGATGCCTGGCTTGGAAATCCATCCTCTGCAATGAGCCAAAGAAAGAGGCCAGTTCACTCGGCAGGAGAGCAAAGGCCCCTCAGAGGGTGGGACACAGGCATTCTGTGCTACTCATTCTGCATGTCCAAAGGTGATTATCAGTATGCCAGGTTTGTGCCAACCCTGGGCACTGCAGTTACTAGTTATTAATACTATGAATAAAACTTTTAGATTCATTCCCCAGGAGGTATAGGCAGCCAAAAAAATCACACTGCTGTGCTGACTTAGGGGGCTGGGTCTACAAAGAGAGCCTCACATTTTGGAGAATAGAGGGACAAGGCCAGACTCCTTTCTTAGAGATACTTGCCAAGCAGTTGGTCTCTCTGATCATGATGTGTATCATTTCTAATATGTGTATCATTTCCCCTTGGTCAAGGTATCTCCTTTACCAACAGATCTAAGCTTCAAAAAGAATGATTTTAACATCAAGCCCCAAAGATGGGCACTAGGTTGTGAGCCCTTTCTATTCATTTATATAAACTAAATATGTGTAAAAAGAAATTGTTTGTAAGAGTTTTATGAATGCAGCTGCTTTCACTCATGATGTTTTCATTTATATTATGAGATGGCTCCTCAGAGTTTGTTGCTCAGTCAGTCTTAGTAAGTAGAGGTTCTTAGCACCTTCTTGTGGGTAGTCCTATAAGATGAACTGTAGGCATCCCATGAGTTTCTGTTTCTACAGCATGATTTCTAAATGGAGTGTACTACACACAGGATACATGAACCTTTTGGGGTTGACTTGGTCTAGTGACACTGCCACTTCTAAGCCTGTTTGGAGTATAAGTCTGCTTTGATTGTCTCTAAGCAAAGCAGGCATTCTGATACTTCAAGTACAGAAAACACTCAGCTTTATGCCCTTTTAAAATTTGATATATTCTTTATTTGCATTTCAAATGATTTCCCCTTTCCTGGATCCCCCCTCCCCAAAAGTCCCATAAGCTCTCTTCCCTCCCCCTGTTCCACAATCCAGCCCTTCCCACTTCCCTGTCCTGGTATTCCCCTACACTGCTGCACTGAGCCTTTCCAGGACCAGGGGCCTCTCCTTCCTTCTTTTGGGGCATCATTTGATATGTGAATTGTGTCTTGGGTATTTCAAGCTTCTAGGCTAATATCGACTTGTCAGTGAGTGCATACCATGATTCTTTTGAGACTGGGTTACCTCACTTTGGATGATATTCTCCAGTTCCATTCATTTGTCTAAGAATTTCATGAATTCATTGTTTTCAATGGCTGAATAGTACTCCATTGTGTATATATACCACATTTTCTGTATCCATTCCTCCATTGAGGGACATATGGTTTTTTAATGCTTTTTTTTAGCCTTGTGGAAAGTTTACTCAAAAAGTACATTTTTTTTATTAAGTAGGTAGATGGCTTTTCCAGGTATAAATATATACTTAATAAATCAATTTTTCTATAATTGGATAAAGGTCACAGTTTTAGTGGAGTAGTTAAAAACTGGGTAAAGATATTCTCCAAGCTTCTATGTGTTGACTGACACAAACTTTATTCTGTGTGTTTGTGTGTGCATCTCTCTCTGTGTGTCTGTGTGTATCATGTTTGTGTGTGAGTATGTATGTGTGTTTGTGAAATAGGCATGTATTGTGGTGATTTTGAAATTTCCATCTCAATTTAAACTTATGGCAGAAAGAATTATAAAGCTGCAAATAAAAAAACTTTCAAAACTATAAAGGTATGAAACCTTTACATCACATTATAGAAGTCTGGGATTCTCAAAAGGCATTCCACAGAAATGCTGTCTAGGCTTCAAAGTGATACCAGTCCTCCTGCATTGAGTGCTAACCCCACACTTCAGGCCAGCAATCCTATATACCATCTTGAGGGAAGAAAGCTAGGGTCCTTTTTCGTCTTCAAATGGAAATTCTGATGATTTTCAAAGCCGTAGTTTGTAGGTGTTTGTTGTGACACATTTTAATTTTATATGTGACCCTTCCAAATTTATGAGACCCCATTCAAGCTTTGTCTTTCTTGCCTTTATTTAGTGACTTTATCACCCTGCTATTTCAGTAATTTAAGCAGAGCTACCTGGAAAAATTGTTACCCCATCTGTAGTCAACACAAACCAGTGAAATTCATCCAGCTGTTTATTCTAGAGAAGAAAATAAATCATGGCATATCAGTTTAAAGGGGAAGATGTGACCAAGAGAAAGAATGACATAATAAAATGCAACTGTATTCTAAGCCCTTGCTCTGGAACTTAGAAGTCTGAGACTTCAGAGAGACAATTTAACATTCTTGAGATTTTGATTCTCTGAAAGACAGAATGAATCACCTCCTTCTTGAGTTCTAGTGAATATACATATACATATATATATATATATATATATATATACATATATGATTAAAGGATGTGTTGGTATAAATGACACTGGTGGTAGTTTTGATTGGAGTTATGAAGGTGGTGGTGTTGGCAGAATGGGTTGTTGTATGGAAAGTGTTGATGATGGTGAAAGTCTTGAACGTAGCGTTGGTGGTGTTCAAAATAATAATGGTAAATGGTAGAAATAGTAGAGGTAGAAAGGGAGGCATTAGTGATAGGAGCAAGCATAGTGGTGCTGGAAATACTGCTGATGATTTTGAAGCTAGCATTGGCAGTGTTCACACAGGCAGAAATGATAGAGACATTGGTGGAAATTGTTGGAAGGAGGGAAGACAGTGTTGGTAATGGTGAAGTTGCAGATATTAATGGTGCAGAATTTGGGGTTGGTGATGAAAGCCTGCTGTAATTTGGACCTTGGCAAAATAAAGCAGTATTTGTCCTTGAGGTATAAGTATAAGGAACTAGCAAGAACTCATGCCAGAGGGTGCTCCTATTCTTACTCTCCATCATGTTGTATAAAAATCTTACAACTGAGATCTCATTCATTGAAATGGCTAAAAATGCTAATACCCAGAGTTCTTACAGTTCAAGAACATCATGCGCACTTTCTTTATATACATTATATTACAACATATAAAATATAAAAAACAAGACCCCCACAGATAGTTATAAAACTAGGAAATCCATTTTCTGTATGTAACCAATCTTTTGGTGATAACCATTGTATCACAGAATCATACATAATTTGTAAGCAGAATTAAGCACATTTTCCCATTTTAGAGTTGAGGGGGAAAATAGAAAGGTTTCTAGACTTAGGGTAACTCTCCAACGTCACACATGTAGTGATGAAGACAGGAGTTTGAAGTTAAGGCATCTGTCATGTTCCTCTTTCACCATCCTGACTCCCCAAGCAGAACTTACATTCTCAGGAAAGAGATGTGGTCTGGCTCTTTTCTTGCCGTCATCACCTTCTGCAGAGCCAGCCACATGGCAAGTGGCCTCTAAGTGCCTGTGACATGAACTTGCGAGAGTTGCTCACACCACAGATGAACACTGTGCCTGGTATAAATGTCATGATTGAAGGTATCATTACAATGGCCACTCTGTGAGCAAAAAAATCTGGACTCTAGAAGTTGGCCTGAAGGAACACAGAGACATCTTCCCTTGGGATTGAATACCTCTGGATAAAGCTGAGACAGTAGTGTCCTCTTCTCTGAGGTCATGGGGAAGCACTGATTCTTGCTCTGTTTGTGGAGAGCAGGCCCCTGGTGTTTGGGCTGAAGCTGAAATGTATACCACACATCTGGTGCTAGGGAGATTGGGAGAGCTGCTGTGGTCAGCAGCCAGGGGAGCAAGGCCATTTCAGGGCAGTTAAGCTGAAGTAACTTGAGTACAGCTGAGTCTGAGTCATCCTCCTCAAGGGGAGCTTCCACTCGGGCGGAACCTGACACCTGAGCCCATCTGTGGCTTTGCCCTGGCTGGCCCTGTACTGCCCTGTCCTGTCCAGGACAGCTCAACTTGGACATGACAGGACAGGCCCCACTTGGTTCTAGCCCAGAGGAACTGAGCCCAGTCTACAAAGCCAGGAGTTCTGAGCAAAGACAGTGATGTCAGTAAGGGTGGGATATAGTTTGAGTTAAGAGACCAGAGCCCTGTGTCTTTGGGTCACTGTGTCCACTCATGAACCTACCATTTGTATGTGTGTGTGTGTGTGTGTGTGTGTGTGTGTGTGTTTCCTTAGCTCTTGTTCTGAACATCTACTTGCATATCTGTGTGAATCTTAAGCATTGGCATACATGTTTGGGTATATATTTTCCTGTAAAAGAAAAGCATAGTTGAGTTCCTTGCAGAATTTGATAAGTTGATTATAAAGGGATTTTAACAATGACTTTTACATGTAAGGCTGTATGTATTTGAGAATTTAGGTAGCTGAAATGAATTGGTCTTCAAACACACAAAACAATGTAATCAGTTGCTGTACATAGTTTCCCATGAACAAACCACTGGCTGCTTAGGAGTGTTCATGTAGGAATTGCATCAAGATGTAGAGAGATACTGGTCATGGTGGTCATGGTGGTCATGGTGGTCATGATGGTTGGGTAACCCAGAACATCAGGCTAGGTTTAACTGAGTTGGGTCTGGGAGGAAGGTGTGTGTGTGTGTTTGTGTGTGTGTTTGTGTGTGTGTGTAATATCTACCTCACTTTTTCAAATATGACCATCATTTTATAAACACAGAAAGCTTAAATCTTCCTTTCTTCATATCAATATTCAAAATATTTTAAAAAGATGTCACATGGATAGTGCAAAATACCACTTGTTTGTCTATCATGCTCAGAAAAAAACACTTGTTACAGTATCGTATGTTAAGGTATGGAACACAGCCTCTGATCGTTGTGTCCTCTTCCTGGTACCTGACGTGACTCTGCAGATTGTTGGTGATATAGAATAGGTATACCAGTCAGTAGCACTGGCACAATACCCCTTCTGATGTTGCTCTGAAAGGAATAGCATGAGGGAGGAAGCAATTGAAATGTGAGTGAAGAGATCCTGGCTTGGATGTTGGGTTCTGAGGAACTACTAAGCAGTTCTAGAATATAACATTTATAATAACTCACCAAAGGAATAGAAATGAGAAAAATAAGAAAGGATGAGAAGTATGGAGGGAGGCAAAGAGGTGGATGGGGAGGGAGATACAGAGAGCACATCAATCTAGTTTGCTAAATAGAGTACTGTGCTGACACATTAGCAGACAATGCTTGGAGCCTCCACTTACACTCCTACTTTCTCTTTAGGCTACTCAGGGAGCTTAGCCTGTACAGCCTGTGATGTCTCATTTGTCTGTATAACACCCAGCCTAGTCATGAGAGAAACATTAATGCAACAGCTCAGCCCCACCTTTCCTGTGCCCTGCTGTCCTCTGACAAACCACAGAACACATAAACATCTAGGTTATGTTAGTAGTGACTGCAAGAAAATTGGCAAAAATCCTTTAAGATCTACTCATACACATGTCACAGCATTCTGCACCCATGGGAGAGCTGTGGAGAAAGCATTCAAGGCATTCCTAAGGAACAAGACTTAAAGCCTTGCAAGCTAAGAGTCCTTAAGTATGCAACAGATAAACATCATTTTAAATAGCCTACACTGGGGTTTGTCACTTTAGTTTAACAACTCTTAAAGAATAAATGCAAGCCTTGCTATAGAACTCTAACATTACAATGCTTCATTGAGATTTTTCCATCCCATATGAATATACTGGCTATAAGCTTCAGGGCCTGTGTTTGGGGAAGGAGTATCCAAAGAAGTCAAAGGAGTTTTCTTGCTCCTTAGATGCACAATGAGTCATGTCAGAGCATTGCATATTGGTTTTCTATGGAGAGTATGAACATCGCTATGATGACTTTCACATAGTACATTCTCATACTCAACATGGCCTTGGTTTGATGTAGGCAAGTCATAACAAATTTCAAGATGATCGATATATCACATCAGTTTGCTTAGGAAGATCTTTCAAATTCAACTAAGGATGGCTTCATGATTACCCACAGAAACTGCAGAAATGGTTCTTATGACCAGCTGCTATATGGTATAGGAAGCTCTGTCTTTGACTAATATCATCTATTTTTGATTAGCAAGCTCAGTTTTAGGGGCTCCTGAGCACCATGCTTTGTGTAAGAACACTTCTGGTGAATTTGACCTAAGCTTCGAGTCACCTGAAAGGATACGCTTCACAGAGAACACTGCTTGGGGTTTTTTGGCTTCTTAGAAAGCAAAGTGGCACATCTCCATCTATCACCATAAATGGCCTGCCTGAACTTCTAGTGTCTTTAGTTTGCGTCACAATATTTCATTCAACTACCCATTCGTTACACACACATTCTGAAAGCAAATAATGTTAATGTAAACACTTCGGAAAGCATTGTTCCATCTGCTGAAAATGTGCAGTAGTTGGTTTGCCCCTTGTCTAAACTGGGGCAGCTACTCTCAGGCAAGTTTGGGAGGTAAATGAACTGTCTGGATGCTTTTCTTGGCAGTCTCCCTTATTAGTGGGAGGTGGCAGTAACGAGAAGATGAGAAAGACGGAAAGTGTTTACTTAAAGTCATGGCCAAATGGCGAGGGAGAGTTAAGATAAATCATAAGCTGTCAATGATGACAACTTCAAACTGCTACTAGTTCACTCCTGTTTATGGAGTCTCAGATGCTGCATTTGGAATGTGAAAGAGTTTAGCAAAGCCTTATTGGCAGAAGTTGCTGATTGAGTATATCAGTATTGGAGACAAAAGGTAGCAGCCGTGTACACAATGAATAAGAATGGCAAAACGAGGCCCTGCTGCGGCCATTCCGCTTGAGCCAGTGTCCATTGGATGGACATCGTTGGTCACAATCTCCCATCAAAACTCAGCCTGTGCTTCTGCTGAAGCACTTGGTATATGTTTGTCATGTGGCAGTCCACAACATAATAAGGTCAAAGGGATGAAATCACAGAGCTAAATACTTGTCTATATAACTTTGTTGGAATACTGATTTTTGTATTGTGGGTCAGACCATGGTATATGTAAAAAAAACAAACAAACAAAAAAAAACACTGTCTTTTAAGGACATTCCTCCATTCTTTTCACAATTTTACCTCAATTCTGGAAGAGGACAGTTCACCCAGAATTTCAATTGGTGATAAAAGGAAAGCAACAACTCATTTCTTTTGACAGAAGAAAAATCAATCTAATATGATCTGGTGATATTTCAAGAACAAAATTTAAATTCCTGGTTTAAATAAGAAGGTAATGGGATTCGATAAACAAAAGATATGCTGTCTTTGAATGGGAAATGCCCCTGCCCAGATGGCTCATGTACTGGACATCTGATTCCCAGAATGTGGCACTATTGCAAGGTTGAAAAACCTTTAGAAAGAGATCTGGTTGGAGGAAATTGGTCCATGATGTGCCTCTGAAGGTTATTTGCTTCCTCTAAACCAGCGCTTCTCAGCCCTCCTAAAGCTGAGACCCTCTAATATAGTTCCTTCTGTTTGGGTGACCCCCAATCATAAATTTATTTTTGTTGCTACTCATAATTATAATTTTGCTACTGTTATGAATCCTAATGTAAATATCTGATATGGATAAAAATCTAATATGTGACCTTCATGAAAGGGGTTGCCACCCACAGGTTGAGAACCACTGCTCTAAGCCCTTCTTCTCTCTCTACTCTATGTCTACCACCAGTTGGCCAGTCAAAATTTAAAAGCCCTTTCTATGAGTTACTTCAATTGTGTAAAAGAGAATAAAATATATGATATTAGCAACTGAAGAAAAGGACCTGAGAAACGAACTTGAGGGTCATTACTGTGGTAGAAAGGTAGCAGTGCTGTGATGGTCAATTTCTCCATCTAACTTGCCGTGGGTTGAATTTATTCTTCCTCAAAAGATATAGTGCTCTATCATTCTCATCTTTGAATGTGACTTAGTTTGGAAATGGGGTCTTTGCTTATATGACCCCATTAATGAGTTAGTATGAGCTCTTTAGGGTAAGTATTAATCCAATCCAATGCCTGTCTTTCTTAAGGGGAGCTTTGGGTACACACAGGCATACATATGTGCACTCATGCACACACACACATACACACACACACACACACACACACACACACAAAGAAATCCATGTGCAAATGAAGACAGAAATCTCAGTGATGTGCCTATAAGCTCAGGAATGCCAATGGTTGCCAGCGATTACCAGACACAAGCAAGAGACACAGAACAGACCCCATCCCAGCCCTCAGAAGACAGCAGCAGCACTGCCAGCACCTTGATCTTGGAGCTATAGCTACAGATCCTCGAGACAGTAAACATCTGTTGTCTAAGCTGCCCAGTTTGTGGTGTACTCCCAGAAAAAGAGTGCAGAACCAGATGGTAGACTGAGCTTTGAAACAATCAAGCTGATGGGGAGAGAATGTAAGATAGAGGGGAACTATGCATGTATCAGCCACAAGAAATGGGGATCCAGATGGTTCTGACAAGTAAATGATGACTGTCCTAACCAGGGTCTGTCTCTGTCAAACTAGGCATGGCTATTTGATTCTATTCAAATGCAAACTTTATGGATAACAAAGAACCTCATAGGACTTGAGACTGTAGCATTCAAACAAATTGATCATCAGGAAACATAATAAGATTTCTTTACTGAGAAAATTACACACACACACACACACACACACACACACACACACACACATACACACACGATTTATGTGCCATGTATCTTCAAAATGTGCTTGAGAAAAGAAAGCACAATTTTTTTTATACCCTAAAAATTTAGTACTTGCTGTTTCTTAACACTGAAGCTTCCATTAGTTAGTTTTAAGGAGTTGTGTTTGTAAGTTTTGAGGCATCAGTCTTCTAAAGCTATGGTAACAGAAGGGGAATGTTTCTAAAATACTCACTTGATTAAGGTATGGACCGCAGATATTTCCTCCCTATCTCTTAGAGTTTTCTAAACTTTTACCTTTTATAAGACAGCCAAATGGTTTTGTTTTGCTTGGGCCTTCTATCTGGCTGTGATGTCCTTAGTGTCTTTTCTGTAATGCCTCTTTTAAAAAAGCCTTGTTTTGATAGGATCATGACATCAGCTCAAGGTAAAGCTGGCATTTTCTTCTACTCTAGGATCAGAGGGGTAAAAAAATGACACACTCATTGATATTTTCTGCTCTGCTGAAAGCTGGATGAGATTCTAAAGAGACTTCCTAAAGATCTGAGGCCATCAGCAATTAAACTCACAAAATCGAACACATAGACCTAAACCAAGTTTCAATGGAGCACCATAGGACCTAGGTAATATGGATAGCTGCCTCTTCATGAAAATACAAGCCCATTAGTCCTATTTCTAGGTGAGCATCATTAGGAGATCTCCCCAATGGAAGACCTGTGTTCCCTTGATCATACGTGAGCATCCCGCTGCACTGAAGTAGACCACTTCAGTAAATATAACCGAGCACAGATTAGTATGAGTAACTGTGTCAATGCTGAGTGGATTCAGTTCCTTATCACATCACCTTTGGATCCTGATTATAATGAACAGAGCAGACACAGTTTTTGATCTTATAGAAGCAAAGTTTTAGAGAGAAGAAGAGAAATCAGGAGGAAATAAAGAAAGTCCTCAGGGGTGAGATTTTTTCTGGAAAGAAAAGTAACAGATACAAGCTCAGTAACAGGTACCTAGGGAGGGAGATGAAAAATGCTTTCAGTGTGGATGAAACAGTCACTTTATGGTGACAGAGTGGTGTGACACACGAGTGGTGCCCAGTGAATATAGAGAAGGGAAAGCCCCTACTTTGGGTCTTACTCCATGAAGTATCAAGCTGTGAATCTGCACAGACTAATTCCCATTGTCCTTCATTTTCTGGTAGAATTCTTGAAGAGATTATGTATTACATAATTCAGGGTGTTTGACTCTAATGATAATGCTCTTTTGTTCCAAATATTGTTTTAATTTTAGGAGCTTTCTAAGGTCCAAAATCTGTCCAAATATTTGTTGCTGTTAACACCTGATACTCTAAACTTCCTATTTCAAGAATCTCTCTCATAATCTACTTCAGTCTTACAAAAGTATAACAGATGAAGTTAATGAGTACAATAACTGTCCTCAGGTGTTAGCTCATTATGGAATGCCTCTCCACAGAGATTGTTGATGTATAGAAACTTATGTGGGCCTTTTGGAAAAAAACACTTGCTTAAACAAGCTATAGAAGCCAATTCTGCCATTGACCATATGTCTTTCAACAATGAAATTAAAACTCTATGTGTTTATTTTCCTCGAAATTAGATGAATTTAGTAATACTTAACTCATAGTATAGCCTCTGGTCAAATGTATGGAACAATTCTTAACAATATCAGATGTCATCAACTTTACCTTTTACTCCTTTTACTCCTTTGATATTAGGAAATGAATGTTATTGATTTGATATTAGGAAATGAATGAGTTTACTCCTTTTACTCCTTTGATATTAGGAAATGAATGAGTTATTAACTCAAACATTGTGGAACCCACCACTGTAATATCACAGTAGAGTTTCATTGCCTGAAGGACTTAATTATTATATATAATAAAAAAGAATAAAATCTCTGGAAGATGGTAGAATAACTTCTCAGTATGGTCATGCTTCTCCCTCATAGGATCACAGTACTTTAGACTATAGACAGCTATCACTTAAATAATAACATTTTAAATGAAGGAGATAAAAATTAAATAAATGAAGAAGATAGGTTAAGTGATTGATATGTTAATTAACCTGATTTACTCATTCCACTGCATGTTTTACACATAAGTCAAAATCTCATACTCTATTCCATTAGTCCATCCTATTACAATTTGTTGGTCAAAATAATTGAAAATAAAGAGACTTTTAGAGAATGTTGCAGATATAATGGAGAATGATGTTTCCTCCTAGGTCAAGTTGTAAGAATTAATAGAAAAATATCAAGTTGTCTCCTTAAATTAATGGCAAAGTTCTAATGTAATAACCTCAGCTTTTTTTGAAATGATAATACTGAAAGCTAGGGAAGCAGAAAACCTCCAAATGCATTTATGAGTTATTAGATTTTGACAAAAAATGAGGTTTATACAATCCCTTTTCCACTCTCCATAGTTGCCATTGTGATCCTTGATGGGTTCTGATCCACTGGTGTTGTTTTCCAGGTAAAGGATTATAAGGGTGAAGTTATTACTTCTGATAATGAACTCTGCCAGGTATGAGCCAAGACCTGTGTACTTATTAGAATGGAATTTTGATAGTTACAGAAACTTGGAAAATAGCTCCTTCATTCTCTTTTCCTGATTTTTACACACATTGTATTATTTTTGTTTTGATACTATAGTTTAATTACAACATTTCTCTGTTCCTTAATCTTCCTTTAGACCCAGCCATATACCCCAAACTGATCTTATGAAATTTTTGGCCCTTTTTTCATTAATTGTTATTATGTAAATATACATTTATTCAGTCCATATAATTTTACTTTTATATATATTTTTAGGGCTGGCCATTTGCCAATGGGCAGTCTTTATACTTTTACCAAGGGAATAAGTTTATAAACTATTCAAATTTCTTTGTGTGAAATTTCATTTACTTAGTGGTAGACCAACTCATGATATGTTAAACTTTTGTTTCTACTTCCCCGGATCAGGTGGGCATGCCTGGTATGTGGATGTTTGTCCACCTTTTCGGCTTTGTATTGGGACTTGCAATTCCTTCGTTCCTGTCACTTATGAAACGGGTCTAGGATCTATTTGACTGGCGATGAGAGATAACTTTTTATGGAAGAACTGGGTTTTTATTTGTTTGTTGTCTTGTTTAAAGACCCTGTTTCTGAAATGTCTCCAGGTTAATTTTATTTCTTTTTCCATGTAGTGCTTTCCTTATTTATTACCCCTGTCTCCTGTCCCATGTGAGAAACCCAAAGGATGCTAAGATGGCAAGATAAGATATTCCAGTTAGAGTCAGGGGTCTGGATCAGGATCTGAGAGAATGCCATGTGTCCTAGACACAGTACCAGAGAGTTCTGACTGTGTTTATTTGGCACTGGACAAGCTGATAATAAAGAGAACTTCAGTTTCTCATTTGCTTCAGTGCTTGTTTTTATAGACTCTTTGAGGACTTTACAGGGAAGAGCTGTGAGATTAGAATAGGATACAAGATTTCTGGTCTTTTATCTCTTGAAGAATGGCATCTAACATTACCAAAATTTCACCCCACCTTTAAAATAGGACTTTACTTTTGCAAATACAGTGATCTAATTCTTTTGTAGATATGAAAGATAATCATATTTCTTTTCCAAGTCACTTTTTCATTGACATTCCAACACAGATGGTATCTGTATCATGGCGTGATAAAGATGTTATTAGAAAGTACTAAGTTGGTGGTATAAGTCCATGGAAAATAGGTCTCAAGTATAAAAGTAGCATGGGACCAAACTTTTGGAGTAATGACATTTGCAGAGAAGTTCTTACTTAACCAGCCACATTCAGAATGACAAAAACAAAGATTTTTTTTGTCTATGTTTGAATTCATGGATTTCATTGTGTGGGATGGGAGGAGATGTTCATATGCCATGTAGAGAATTATTGGTAAATGTCCACCTCAACTTGGTTTTTACTCAGGCAGGTGAATCTGTGTGTTCTTCTAGTCAGAGGTGAAAAAAATGGCCATCTATTACAAATCTTAGTGGATTATCAAGGAAATCTAAACTAAATCCAAACCAGAAACACAATAGACCTTAATGAAATTTGAGATTAATTAAAATCTTCTTTTAATCTTTCCTTCTCCCAGAGGGGGTATGGGAAACACCTATTTTTGCTAACAGAATGAGAAGGTATCTCACCTTTCTAGTGACTGTCCATAAGCACTTAAGATGGGAATTCATCTTAGTCCTTGATATGTCTGTGGTTTCTATCCTTTGCAGACAATGCACAAATTCACTCTGGAAAAGTATGCACACTGACTTTGATTTCCAATTGCTGATTAAGAAATAGGTGTAGGGAAAAAATTCTGAATAAAACTCCTTTCATTTAGGAGTTAGGGACAACAATTGATAAATGGGCTTAATAATACATACAGCAAAGGAAGCAATCATGGGACAATCATCCCAGACACTAGAAAGGAATCCTTGGAAACGATACATGTGATAGAAGATTAATAACCAGAATTATTAATGAACTTAAAAACAGATGCAAGAAAACAAGTAACTCAATTTTAAAAAATAGTATATTGTTCTGAACAAAGAACATTTAAAGAAATATAAACGACTAAGAAATATTTTAGAAACTATTCAACATCCTCAGCAATTAGTAAAATGTAAATTAAAATTACTTCTAGATTTCATTTTACCCTAATATGAATCAAGTAAAAACTAACAACAAATGCTGGAAAAAGAGGAGAGGAAAGAGGAATATTCTTTCAATGCTAATGAGGTTGCAAACTGGTACAACCAATCTGGAAAGTAACCTGTAAAATTCTCAAAAACCGGATTAATGGTTTAAAGTGTATTTGAAAATCCAAATAAAAGTGGTTTGCTCAGCCTTCATCCTCAGACGATCAGACCTTGCAGTACATGGGAACTAACACCAATACTCACAACTATATGATGTTTAGGGAATGAGATACTTTGAAGCAATCAGACATAATAGTATGTGTCATCAAACATCTTCCCTTGGCTCAGGGAGTGGTGTGAAAAGAAGGCAGAAAGATCATAAGCACCAGAATAGATGGGCGATGCTAAGGAAACTGTCCTCCAGACACAAACAGGACACATCCACAGATACTGTGGCAGCATACAAATGGTCTGCACAGGTTCAAGACATACCAGATCCCAGCACCGAGGCAGGGAAATAGACATGAGCTCTCACCCCTAACAAAGACCTTAACTGCAATTGGCATCCCCTTGTGAAGGAAAAGTTAGTTCTCTCCAATGAGATCCACTGAGCATATTAGACAGCTTTAAGGAAGGGCCCCATACTCAGCAGTAGATGGCCAACACAAAGCAAATTCAAAGGTATTTTTGTACACTTTTCAAAGTTTTTGTTTTACCAGTTTTTATTTATTTATTATGTATTCCAATATTGTATGGGTTTTTGAGAGGTTTGTATGTGTGTGTATGTGTGTGTGTTTCTGTGCATATGCGTATCTATATATTTATGTGTCTTCTTTCTTTATGTGTGTGTTTACTGTATTTTCCTTATTTTCTTTTATTCTTATTTGTTTTGTTTGTCTCTTTGTTTATTTTCTTAAGAGAGAAAGAAAGAGTATGGAGTTGGGTGAGTGGGGAGTTGGGAGTATATAAGAAGAGTTGGGGAGAGAAAACTGTAATTGGAATATATAGTAGCATTTTTTTCCAAAAGGTGAATAAAATACACATTTGGAAACTAAGTACATAAAAGCATGTTGCCTACCTATCAGAGTTGTGTTCTCATGACCTTTCTTATTGAGCTACTGACCTCTACCCCTCCTGTTCTCCTTGCATTCAGTTCTCAACTAACTTCTTTTTTATTTTGTTTATTTTTTGTATATTTTATTTATTTCTATTTAAAATGTTATCCCCTGTTCTGGTTTCTCCTCCACTAACTCCCTATCCCATCCCTCCAGCCCTTATTTCTATGAGGGTGCTCCTCCACCCACCCACTCACTTTCACCTCAATGCTCTGGCATTGTCCTACACTGGGGCATCATGTCTTCACAGAACCAAGGGCCTTTTTTTATGCAGCTGGAGCCATTGGTCCCTCCATGTATACTCTTTTCTTGGACCAAAACAAATATATTAGTTAAAAAGTATGGGTAACTCAACATTCAGTAGAGTCAGTAACATAATTTTACTTACTTCTTGCTTTGGTATGTGTAGAGCTATGTGTACACATATGTGCTACAGAGGGTTGGAAGTTGCTGCTTCCCACAACATTCAGGGATTTGGAACAATGGAGACATACAATAACATGGAGTTTCCAAGGTTGGACAGAGAGGATAGAAAGAATAGATTTGCCTCATAGATTTGAGTCTATTCAAGAATAGATTTGGTTCTATTCAAGAAAGAATAGACTAATTTGATTAATAATTACTACTATTAATTTTATCATAGATATCCTTTTAGGTAAAATATATGATTGATGTTGGAATATTAAAGATAGCATTGTATCAAGTGTAACAGTTTTCCTAATTTTAAATATCTTGTTGATAAGCTTTTATATATGTCTTAAATTTCCAATTATAGTTCTTATAATCACATTTTATTTGTAGTACTTGTATTTTTTTGGTAGAAAAAGACAATCAAGATGGTTGGGATTGACAATCCCATTGATCACATGCTGATCAATGAAAATTTTGATCAGCATTTTGATAGCATGATTGTCTGACTATTGCCTAAATGGACACATAACCTCTTTGGACTTGTTGAGAAAGAATTTTAAGAAATTGTGTTTAATGGCTACTGGTAGAGTAAAGAGAGAATGAATGGACAACTGAGGATTCATTATGTGATCTGTGGTATGCATTTGAGACTTGTCCTAGGATCCTCCACTGATGCTTAACTACTTTATTGGTAGTGACAACATATTATTATCTAACAAGAAAACACTATAACCTATATGTTACATCATTTCTATAACACTTGGCAATTTAATACAATTCACACTGTGTAAGCAGTTGTCATGTTATATTGTTTAGGGAATAACAATGAAGAAGTAGCTCCTGTATGTTCCAAAGTTTTTTTGGGAATAGTTTTGATGTATGATTGGTTCAATTTGCAGACTTAGAACTTGTGAATATGAAGTGCTGGTTGCACAAGAGCAAAAATTATGGGGGATGCTTATCATTAATAAATTTAAATGCTGACAAATTAGACCATGTGTAATAACCTATTTGGCTATTCAGCAAATGTTTAAAAATCTTACTATGAATCCAAATGACTTCTTTTCCAAAATCCAGAGCACATCGAACAGATAATGGAAAAGTAGAAAAGTAAAGGACAGAGAATGTCTTTAATTGTATGGTGTGAGATTTAGTGGGGCCAAATGGGAATTAGACTTGAGGTCCTGCCTTTTCATAATCTATACAAGATGATATATACCAGTTAAGTCTGCCAACAACACAGAGGTGGAGGATGCATAGCCCTTCAGCTAAAGTAAGAAAAGCCCCAAATATTTGAGAATATACTCCTGAATTACAAATTCTCAAACACTGATTGATGCTTGTTCATAAACGTTCACATTTGAGGAGAATGTATGACCTACAGAGAAAGTGTAGAAGACCCAATCAAAGTTCTTTTTGGCAAAAAGAGAGAATTGAATTAGTGTAACCTGAATTCTTGGATTCCTTTGGACAGTGCCAAATCTGGGACTAAATTATAGACAAGTCAAATTTCCCACCCTTCTATTTCAGTAATGTTGAAAAGAAAGAAGCCAAATTGGTGTACAAATATTTTTAACACAATAGAGCACTTCAGAATTTAAGTGTCTCTTTAGGGGCCAAGCAATTCATGGGACTAGACCAACATGAATTCATCAGCACAAATAATACACAGAATCAAGGTATGTAGAAACTAATTTTAGACATCCTTTAACTTCACTTAAGTGCAAGAAATACTGTCTTTCTCCTAAAGAAGAAATGCAATGTATCCATTGTACTTGCTAATGAAAATTGGAGTTGTATTACCAATACAGAGGGTGCATACAGTTCACATAGAAGGAAAAGCCTCCTTTATTCATATTTTCCCTCTGTTGTTCTCACTACTCTTCATGTTTTCAAATAGAACATTAGTTTGGAGTGAACAACAATCTTTGTTTCCATTTTGATAACAACAGAAGAAAAGTGCACATACCACTTGAATTTGAAAGATCCTATTTTTTTTTAAGCTAAACTATGTGGTTACATTCTTCAAATACAGCTGGCAGGATAGTGTTTCTAAACGTGCTATTTTGGTGGCACTGTGGGACACTCTAAGAAATGAGGAATTCTTCAGTCTGGCTTATTGTTGGTTGTAAATTCCTTAGGAGGAAAGAAGCTACTTGAATGACCATAGCTTCATGATTGTGAGTGACAGGGCTAGCCAAAGCCCATTTAGGGTTAAAGGAAGGGCATAGGACTTAATACACTAATAGTAGGGATGTGTGAGATGTTTTCTATGTGAGAGATACACATGAGGAAAGAAAGCAATAAAGACTTGAAGGAGGATTGAAAAGTCATCATTTTTATGTACATCTAAAAAGAAAAAAAACCCAATATATTCTGTAACTCCTACAATCTACTCTTTAAAATTATCTTTAAATTTTTGAATGTGTTGGGAACATCGGAGCCAAGCAGGGCCCTTACCAGGCATCTTTTGGGTTTTAGAGACTGCAAATGCTACTATTCCCCCCTTGGTTGGAGTTTAAGGATACAGAAGGAACAAACATTTCCATAGAGTGGTTCTTACTAGGACTGCAAGGGAAGCATTGAAGACTAGGAGTGAAAGGGTGAGCATAGGCTTATATTTTTCAAAAGCTTCTTTAATAAGGGTTCATAAATACTTTAACCTCTCTTCTAGCCCACCACCCAACATAGGTAGGGGAAAATAAAGGTTAATAGGGCAAAGAAGAATGTGGACCTGTTTAGAAATAATCCTTTGCAGAGATTCCATTATTCGTTGTCAGGATGACAGCAGTTTCACTCACATGACTCAGTAGCAGTAGCTTGAGCATCTCACAAGCAAAATTCTCAAATCAGCAAAGGCAGTTAGATCAAGAAGAAACCTTGAATTTTGCCAATCACCCAGAGTTGAAACATGACCAAAACTTTTTTGGTGTTTTTCCCTCTATGAAGTCCTGAAGTCCTGACAAATGATGATCAGTGAAGAAGGCAAGGTGAACCAATGCCACAACACACACAAACGTCAGCAAAGCCCAACAATGACCATCAGAGTGAAAAGGCAAACCAATGCTGTACAGCATCATCTTCTGTCGGTTGGGTTGTATTTATCCACACATCTCATGTCCCCTCAAGTGTCTACTCTAGCAAAATATCACATCTCTTTTTTTCCAAGCAGCTTCCAGATAAAAATCATGTGTCTGTTCTCTTCAAAACATCCTCACTTGTGTCTGCTTCACCAAAAACATTCTCTCATAAGGCAGTTTTCAGAAAAAATACCTCGTGACATAACTGAGTCTCTAAAGAAACCAGAAATTTCCATTTCAGGTGATGCTAAAGGTCAAGGAATAATTTAGAAGGAGGCTGGAGATGTAGCCTAGTGGTAGAGGATTGGCCTAACATGAATGCAGCTCTAGGTTCAATCCGATTTTACTTTTCTATTGCTGTAATGAGATATCATTATCGAAGCAATTTATAAAAGAAAGAATTTAGTGGGACTCACAGTTCCACAGGGCTAGGGTCTTTTACCATGGTGGTGAGGAACAGGAAGGCAGGCATGGCACTAGTGCTCCATGAGGAGCTTACATCTTTAATTGCAAGTGGGAGCCAGAGAGCTAATTTGTAAAAGCATGGGCTCTTGAAACCTCAAATCCAACCCCCACTGACATACCTTGTTCAACAAGGCCATACCTCCTAATCTTTCCCAAACAGGTCTGAGGAGCAAGCATTCAAATATATGAAGCCCTAGGGACAGTTCTCATTCAAACCACCACAAATGCCCAGAACTTGAGAGAGAGAGAGAGAGAGAGAGAGAGAGAGAGAGAGAGAGAGAGAGAGAGAGAAGACTGGATTGCCTTCAAACTGGAAAGAAGTTTTAGAGGTAGGAACAAAGAGCAGTTTATATAAACTTTCAAAATATGATTATCAGAGTGCTCTATAAACTGAAGAAAAGAGATTCCCTTTTTTTTGATAAAAATACTCTCATATATAATCCTTGTGTGAATTAGTTTTGACTTCTGAACCCTGTTTTAGCCTTAATAAAATCGTGGTTCCCTGCAGTAATGTGCCTAGCACGCTCATATAAATTTAGAAAATAGTCGCCATTTTGTGATAGGGCTTTTCCAGTTCAAGGCATTCTAAGTCCTGACAACATGTTAAAGGCGACAGCAAGGATGTTGTAGCAATTGGAAGGCCTCCGAAGTAGGGGAAAGAACTGCCTCCAAGAGTAAAAGGTTGAATGATTGTTAGGCGGGGGGCCAAGGATATGGGGAATGGTTCTGCCAATTCTCCACTCCCCCTCCAAGTGCTCCAGCCTCCCAGCTGCCGCCAAGACACATTTTATTTTTTCTGACATGAAATATGTATATAATTCTAGCCTGATTTTTTAAAACACAAGAGGCTTGATTCTGTTTATGCCTCCCTTTACTCCCACCAAGTACAAACATTGGCCTCCAGCCTGGTGGTGACGACAGGATCTAACAAACAGAATCAGAGAGCCAGGAAGTAGATGACTGAGTAAATAGGCCCCTAAATACAAACAATTTAAAGCAGGTATGTGAGGTAGTGGAGGACCTGGACTGAGAGGCTCAAGCAAATTAACTCTCTGGGTAAACAGAAATAGACAAAGGTTAACTTTTGGCTCTGGGTTTAAGGCTGTTTGTCTAGTCCCTCTATCTGGACCTTGGAGTTTATAAATCTCCAGATACTGTTGGCTAATGCAAAAATAAAAGAGTAGCTTATTGAAATAGGATCTGTATTACAATGTTTTGGTGTATGTGCACTAAACCCAGGGTGTAACATCTTCATGTGCATATATGGTTCATGGAATAAAGGGTATGCAATATAAATGAAAGGCTTTAAGTAATGGAAAATATGTGAGGCCAAAAAGGAGCAGGCTTGCATTAGAGTACTTTTGGCCCAAGAAGGCACAGCCATACTGATAAAGGATGCTACCCTGCTATGCATTTTACAGCTACTGCATCATTTCCTTAATCCTGTTGTGGCTGCATGTCAGCTCTGGGAAGATCATTCAAAAACATCATTCCTGGTCCAGTGGGCAGAAATCCATGGCAGCAAAGTTCTAGCATGTTTTCTCCTGCATCCAAGTGTTTGAAAATCATTAACAATAATGCAATGTTTCTCTACTTCTATTAGCAAGAGTGATTATGTTTCAAATGTTTGTTCAATCCCAGAAACTAGATCCTACTATATGTACATTTGTTACATACATATTGAAAAATAAGTAGCAAGTAATGAGTGATTCATTTTCTTTGTGAATAGCATGAATTCTGAATAATATCTGCTACTTATATATAATTTCAAAGTGTCATAGAAAGGATGCTTACCCCAAGCCCCAGGAAGACCTTTATCATATATAAATTCTTCAGTACATTGCTTTAGTTTCAGATACCAAAAGTATATTTGTGTGTGTGATCAGTAACTTTAGAGAAGGAAATAGCATGTGTTTCTCCAGTGGCCCTGGTCAGCCTTTTCCAAGGATGGGTTTACTATTTATGAATCACCATGAAATGAAGTATATTTATTATCTTGTTGTTTGACTTGAAGCCGAGTCTCATTTTCTTAGTTTAAAATCATTGAAGAACAGGCAGAAAGTGAAAGAGAACATATGCGATATAAAGAGGGAATGTGTTAGGAAAAGAAGGGCAAAGACCTGGGGGAAGAAGGAGTGAAAAGGAAAAAAGATCACATCTGAAGTGAACATGTACATGTTTCTTGACATGAATCACATTGTTTACATTCAATTAGACATTATAAGTAAAAACAATCAGCTTCCCCCATGTGGTTAGCTCTTCTAAAACCTGGGGTGATTGCAAACATTTAAGTAAATTCTGCCAAAGATCCTGAAGTTGTTATTCTAGAATTCCCATTCCTTTTTTCCCTCTATTTTCCTTTCGCTGCAAGAAATTATAGTGCAGGTATCCCCGTCTATCCTAGAACAAAGGCTTGGATACATGTGAGAGTACTGCAGTTTGTCCCAGGTGTACTCAGAATCTGAAGAGATCTTTCACCTATAACAGAAAGTGCCTCAAAGTTACAAGAACCAACATATAAGCACTTACATTTATGAGGTTCCTTTAGACCAGTGGTTCTCAACCTTCCTAATGCTGTGACACTTTAACACAATTCCTCATGTTGTGGTGACCCCAACGATGAAATAATTTTCATTGCTTTCTCATAGTTGTAATTTTGGAACTGTTATGAATTGTAATGTGAGTATTTTTCAATGGTCTTAGGTCACCCCTTTGAATGGGTCATTAAACTCTGAGTCTCAACCCACAGGTTAAGATCCACTGCTTTAGCTTAATGTATTAAGCTAAAACATTGTCTGAATAACATTAGCAAGATTAATATTGTTGACTCTTAATTCTCTGCTTTCCTACCATGTCTTCTTGTGGAGCCTTGAGATTCATCACCCTTCTGCAGTTCACTTGCAGCCTTCCTTCTCAATATCTTGTTTAGCGTCTAGCCCATTACTATGTTCTTTCTCAAACTGTTGTTGGGCTGGTTCCCATGTGCCTGAGTACAAGCTGGAAAGCTTTGGAGCATGAGTGCTTACTAAATTAAGATGGAATCTCAATAGCAGAAAGGGCTTTTCTCAGCCAGGAGAAAAGAGTATCTTCTATCCCTCTCAGCCAATATGGAGAACTTCTGAAAAATTGCAGCCAACTATGACAGATGCTTTGTTGGGCTCGATGGCTTAATACTATCATGCATATATTATAATGTTCTCCTCTGACATATCTTTTTCCTGAATAACACACTATATAACATCACAGCTTTTCTGCTTCATTATCACACAGACTTTGATGAGAATGGTTTTCTCTAGACTTCTGCTTTACACAGTTTAACACCATCCATGAGGCATAAGTATACTATAAATGCATAGTATACTTACCCTAAAAGAGTATAAACATTATACTCCCTCCAACTTGTATGCCGATCAAAAGAGGTTCTTATACATCTTCATAAACATATTTGTTTATTGAATAGAAATGTTAATTTCTATCCATGTAGAGCTTATATTTTCTGATTAGCATTCACATTTTATAACAGTCTTTGTTCACAGATAAACCCTATGTTACAACAGAGATAAACACATGAGGTATTAAAATTTCCTTTCTGCCTGATACAGTTATTACTCGTTCATCTTAGCCAACACTGCATCATGCCAAGTATTTTGCCCCAAAGTCCCTGTATGGTAATGTAGATACTTGTATTAAGTAGGAGTGAGGGTCATAACAAATACACCCTTATAAGTTTTTCTAGAAGGCTCTAAGAAAATATCAACAATGACTCCTCAAAGAGTATCTAGGGCAAAATCTACTTAATTGTTTATACTACGTCTCAATAGTTTATTTTTATAATCTAGTTTGATTACAAAGATGGAATCTTAGGTCTCATTTAAGAGACATCCCTAGGCTGAAAAATTGAAGGCAGGTATATCTAGACATAATAATACTATAGTTCTTTCTCACCCAGTATTGTTTTGTTCTGTTTTGTTTTTCTTCTCTTACCTGTAGCATATCAATTTATAATAAGGGGTGACCTTATTATAATAGACCTGATTATTTCTAGGGGTTCTTATCAGTTTTACTAATTTATAATTCATTTTCCTAGAAGATGAATGCTAAGGGTTGTAACAATAGCTGTGAATTCTCTAGAATCATGAGTTCTACCTTGCTGCTTGTGTTTCCTTTTAGGATCAGGGTTTTGTTATATCACTCCACTAATCTATGACCTTCTTGCAATCCTCAGAACTGATCCACCATGAAATGTCCTGGCTACATCTTCCTACTACCACCCATGTTTCTTAAATCTTGCAAAGTCTCAATCATGAACAGGCTTCTGAGCGGGTACTTGTTTACGCAGTTTCAATCTTCTGGGAATTCTCACTCAGGACTCTCTGTTCTGTGTTCATGTCTCTCTCCTCTCTGGGCTCTTGGCCTCCTTGCTGATTATTCTCTTGCATGGCTCCTTTCCCTTTATGGCGCCTCATTTTCATTTGGTTCACATTGTTTGTGTGATACACAACAAAATACAGCTCAGCGCTGGTATTTCTGGATCATTTCTAACAAACTGTTTACTTTTTCTTCCTTTCTTTCTCCTCTTGTTAGATCATCTGAGTTTTCCCATCATTTCATTCCAGCAGCAACTGCACAAAATTTATCAATGCAGCTTAAGATTTTTCCATTTGTTTACTGGAAACTTCCTATATACAGCAAGTCATCTTATTCCCAGACAGAGTTACCTTCTGTGTGCTTGCTCATAGATTCTGAAACTTTCCCATAAACAGGAACAGCGAAGTTGCAATGTGATATGCAGGATTTCCAAGATGAATATATTTTTTGCTTGTTTTTTGTTTTTGTTTGTTTTTGTTGTTAAGATATCCAGACTAAATCACCCAAATTTGTAAATATAATATTTCATGTCATATGACATGGTGAAAAAAATTAAACCACTTTGTCCAAATGGTCAGAAGCAATTCATGGGGAGAAGGGAAAGGGAAATGAAAGGAAGATGCAGATACAGAGACAGGTACTGAGGTTAAAGGAATATGCTCACTTGATTATGGAGACTAAAAATTCCCTAGTCCTGTGATCTATTGTCTGAAAACTGGAGATCCAGGATACCGGGGAAATTGTTTTGACTATGAGAGGGTCAATAGTGTAATTTCTGGTAGGGGACAGGAATAGAGTGATGGACTAGTTTATAATAAGATAGAGAATGAACTTTTTCCTGCCTCTGTCTTTTTGCTATATGTAGGATCTCTAAGAAATAGGTGAAAAGTACATTTGCCTTCAAGTGAGCATCACTTTCAAGTGAGTCCACCATGTCATGTGCTAAGAGCATCTGAAAAGAGTCTAATAGTTGCACCCTTAACTTTGGCACTCTGTTTTCTAGTTAACTTGCAATGTGGATTTCATCATCCTACTAGAATTGATAAGATCAGTGAGGTGCCCAAACTAGTCATGAACCTTTACTCCCCAGATGATTTCAAGGATACTTGATATGGCAGGCAAGACATGCTGTTGCTGATGTGGTGACAGAGAGGCACAGAGGAAATATGAGGGGCACCAGGAACCACAGAGAAGAGCAGCAAGTAGCCTTTGACCATTTTCCAGCAAAGAAGTAAGGACCTTATTCCAACCAGCAACTGGAAGAAGAAAAATGTGGTCAAAAATCCAAATGATCTTGGAAGCAGTTTCTTCTCCAGGGCCTCCAGATGATATCTTTCCCTGGCCAACATGTTATTTTTTCCCCTGAGAGACAAAGAGGAGAACCTGGTAACCATGTGCCTGTATCTCTGACCACAGAAATTCTAAGATGATGCATTTGTTATTTTAAGCTGGTAAATTTATGGTATTTTATTGCTCAACAATGGACAACTAATAACCCAAGATATTTTGCTACTTTGGTACATCTGTTTTCCCAACTCTGTATTCCATGTCGGCAGAAATGAAATCTATGGAATCTTTGAGTTAATGGTACCTCAAGCCAAAGAACTCCTAAGCATTGAGACTAGAGGGAGCCACCAATTAATTTTTTAAATTATTGTAATTCATAATCAAAATATCTATTTGTTTGAAAAGAACTGTAAGGGTTTGGCACAGAACTCCCACTATTCATTCACTAACACCATAGTGAATTAGAGTCATTTAGCTATACCAGAGTATGGGTTGAACATATGTAGAAGCAGATTTACTGGTTACAATTCTCACTACAGTTTTCAACTATAAGTTTCAAACTTAAAAAAGTAAGATCTGCTTGCAAAAGTTATTTTTAAAAAGACTATAGCAAAATTAGATAATAAATAATAGAATGAAATTGATTATATAAAAGTAGATGAAGTCAAATGATATGACTTATAAAATGACCATCACTTTTAAAAATATGGTAAATTTGATTGGTGAGAGATAAAAATGTAAAAGACTAAGTATAGTTTTGTTCTGATAATTTGGAATTTTATATATTAAAGGCAACTAATAGAAGACAGTGATCAAAGAATCAACTAACTGAAATAGTTTTTTTTTCCACATCAAATTACTTGAAGTTTGGAAATTCCCAAAGGGCATCTGACCTACAAATCAATGATGAATCCCTTCAAACCAATTGTGAGGACTCATACCTATAATCCCAAGAGTCTCAGACAAGCCACACTAGGTATACATCTATTCAATGGCAATTTTATTTTCCTAGTAAAGTGTTACATAGTAACCCAAGGTCTGCCAGAGCTATAGAGTGATACATAACCAACACAATCATTTAATTTATGCATAGAATTGGGATTATTTAATTCAATAACTGTCTTGCTGGGTGAAAGTTCTGAAAATGTCAGAAGTCAAAGGTGAAATTTAGTAAACTATAGATTTTATATGAAAGTTGTAATTTCTCTTCTTCTGTCAAAAAACTTGAAAAACTTATGTAGCAAAAAAGTTATTGTACCAAAATAGTATCATTGCTACATTTATTGTGCTGGGAATCAGAATATAATCATATGCTCATCTAGCCAAACTTGTGACTACTGCTTACTAAGACCAAAGAGTGGTAGAATCCATCCACAAAAGTGGGCCTTTGAGAAACTCAGACAGTAAAGTTATTAATGATTCTGTTCAGTGGTTTTCCAAGTGAAATTTCTAGTGGACAAAGTCAATGCTCTCAAATAAGTATCTTACACTAAATTTTCCCAACTGAGGCTATGGCAATCAATGCCCTAATGTTCAGTAGGGCAGAAAGTAGATGGGATGATGGAAGCTGGCAAGCCCAATGCTTTGGGTTGGATGTGCTTTTACCTATTTAAAGTTCAGGTTGAAGACTTCATTCTAGCAGTGCTGCGCCCAAGAGCCCAAATGGGAGGCCTTTACCCCTCAGTTTGAGTTCCTGCTCATTAGATGGTTTAGTTACTCCAAGAATGAGCTGTACTCCAAGAATAAAGCAAGGCTCTTCTCGGTGATCCTTCCTATGTGTTCTTACCATCTCTTGCCATCTTCCATGTTATAATGGAGCAGAAAATCATGGCCCAGCATGGCTGCCTGATCTTAAAGTTATATACTTCCCGGCATGTGAACCAAAGTAAACGTAATTACATTATAAATTACTGTATCTTGGACATCCTGCATAGCAAAAGAAAATTGACACAGACGTGATACTAAATTAAAGAAGAGACAGGAATAATTGAGACCTGGATATAAATGGTAAAGAAGAGTGGAGAGACCTCTGGATAAGGAAACCGGAGAAGAGGTATGATAATAATGTTGCCAACATAGATAAAAATCATAAAAGGTCTTCACACATTCTCTCTTCAAGTGCCCCTATTTTTATATCTTCTAAACAGATTGTTGACATAAACCTTTAACAATGCAGCTGAGGTTCCTAGGAAATTAGTGGCTCTTTATAGTCAAGCAGAGCTGATCATCTGAAGTAAGTTAGAGCCATACAATGCTGCCATGAGAGCTTGTGTTGTTTTCATACATTTTGAGAAATTTTGTATGTTTTGAGTGTTAACTCATTCAGCTGAAATCTTCCAGTTGTTATCATTAAGATAATCTCCATCTAGAAAGAAGAAGACTAAATGTCTGAGTAGATCTAATATAATCAAGTCACATCGGCTAGTAACCATGATGGCTAAATGTAAATCTACTCTTTCCCTTTCCCTAAATTGTGGGTGACCCATTTGACTGATAGACCAAAACCCAAACAACTCTTACCCTCGCTAATTTAAATTGATCACATGACTAAGTCAAGACAACTTAATTCTACCCCTGTAGTAGGCTCCCATTCTGCTTCCCTACATCCAATTCTGGAAGCGGCTTAAGACATCAATTGTCTCTTCTGAATATGCTTCATTGGTCAACATGAGCCAATGTTTAGTGATAGGAAATTAAATATACATCTTCTTACTCTGCCAAGGGAGAGTTTCTTTGAAAATTTTAGAGTTAAAGAACATAGAAATGAGAGAAGGCCTGGTTGATGGTGGGAGAGATGGGGGAAGGGTGATCAGAATGATGGTTCCAGGAATATGGAGAAACTTGGATGCATGCCCAGAATGTGGAATGGGAGCTAGGGAGTGAGCCATGGAGAAAATGAGGGATGCGATAAAGAAAGACTCAAAGTATGAGGAGGCCTTGAGTGTCAGGACAGGAAGTCTGAAATTGATGGCTGATGGATGGACAAGGAAGGGAGATGGCTAGAGATGAGGGGAATCATGCTATCATGGGAACCCTGGAGAGTTGTCTTGGGCATAGGATTCTAAGCTGGTTGGGGCTTTGGGGAAGGAACACTGTGGAGGGAAAGAAGGATTTCCAATTCTCTTGTGCCTCACACATAGATAAATAAAGCACAATAAGGACTGTAATGAGGAAATAAATGTCATAAAAATGTTTGATAGCAGATGGGACATACAAACATGAAGAGATGCCAATAACCTCCAGCCAAGAGCAACAAGGAAAAAGAGTTTAGTCTACATGACCTCAAAACTGCTCCAAGTTGTATCTTCTGTGACTTCTCCACTTTGGTTTAATTGAATTCCACTAGCATTTTATAGCTACTTCCTATGAAGGAAATACCATGTTATATAATGTTGAATATAGAATTGCATCCCTGACTCTGAAGAAGATACATTTGTGTTTGGGAAAATAGCCTGAAAATTACAGTGAATGTCAGAGTCAGTAAGTGTACTGTAATATTTTACATGTCATATAATCCTGGAGGGAAGAGTGTGGAAATTTGATGCATCAGTGAAAGTCGTGGTTTAGGCTAGGCATGGAGAGTTAACAGAACATATTAGGCAGAGAAAAACACATGACTTGAGGGTTAAGACGATGCTGTAGGAAGCCTGAAGGGGTGCTTCCATGAATAAAGGATTTTCTTTGCAAATATGAAGACCTTAGTTCAAATCCTCAGATCCCACATAAAGCTGGACATATAACCCAGTCATTCTACAGATATGTCTGAAGTAGACAGGAGGAAGCCCAGGAGTCTGTGGGTCAGTTAGTCTGCATGGACAATGAGAAACATCAAATATACTCTATCTTTGGTAAGGAAGAAGGAAAGGACCAACACATAAAAATTTCTCAAGCGACCATAGGTGTGTGGGTTCATTTCTGGGTCTTCAATCTATTCCATTCATCTACTTCCCTGTCTGTACCAATACCAAGCAATTTTTATCACTATTGCTCTATAGTATACCTGGATGTCAGGGATGGTGATTTTCCCTAGAAGTTCTTTTATTGTTGAGAATAGTTTTAGCTATCCTAGGACTTTTGTTATTCCAAATGAATTTAAGAATCACTCTTTCTAAGTCTATGAAGAGTTGAGTTGGGATTTTTTTTTACTTTTTCTATTGGATATATTCTATATTTACATTTCATTTCCCTTTTTCTGGTTCCCCATCCCCCAAAGGTCCCACATGCCATTTTCCCTCCCCCTGTTCCCCCATCCACCCCTTCCCACTTCCCTGTTCTGGTATTCCCCTACACTGATGTTTTGATCCTTTCCAGCACAAGTGTCCAATCCTTCCTTCTTGTCAGATATTTGATATGTGGATTGTGTCTTTGGGGTCCCAAGAGTATAGGTTAATATCCACTTATCAGTGACTGCATACCATGGGTATTCTTTTGAGACTGGGTTATGTCACTTAGTATGATGTTCTCCAGCTCTATCCATTTCTCTAAGAATTTCATGAATTCATTGTTTCTAATGGCTGAATAGTACTCCATTGTGTATATATACCACATTTTTGTATCAATTTCTCTGTTGAGGTACATCTGGGTTCTTTCCAGCCTCTGGCTATTATAAATAAGGCTGCTATAAACATAGTGGAGAATGTATCCTTATTGCATGCTGGGGAATCTTCTGGATATATGCCCAGGAGTGGTATGGCTGGGTCCTCCAGAAGTATCATGTCCACTTTTCTGAGGAACTGCCAGACTGATTTCCAGAGTGGTTGTTCCAGCTTGCAGTCCAACCAGCAGTGGAGGAGGGTTCCTCTTTCTCCACATCCTGATCAACACCTGATGTTTCCTGAGTTTTTAATCTTAGCCATTCTGAATGGTATTAGGTGAAATCTTAGGGTTGTTTTGATTTGCATTTCTCTAATGACTAATGATGTTGAACATTTTTAAGGTGTTTCTCAGCCATCTGAATTTCTTCAGGTGAAAAAGTGTTTGTTTAGCACTATACCCCATTTTTGGATAGGGTTATTTGGTTTTCTGGGGTCTAACTGCTTGAGTTCTTTGTATACATTGGATATTAGCCCTCTGTCGGATGTGGGGTTGGTGATCTTTTCTCAATTTGCTGGTTGCCGATTTGTCCTTTTGACAGTGTTTTTTGACTTACAGAAACTTTGTAATTTTATGAGGTCTCATTTGTCTATTCTTGATCTTAGAGCATAAGTAATTAGTGTCCTGTTCAGGATTTTCCCCCTGAGCCAATGTCCTCAAGGGTCTTCCCCAGTTTCTTTTCTATTAGTTTTGGTGTGTCTAGTTTTATGTGGAGGTCCTTGATCCACTTGGAGTTGAGCTTAGTGCAATGAGATTAAAAATAGTAGATGAATTTTCATTCTTCTGCATGTTGACCTCCAGTTGAGCCAGCACCATTTGTTGAGAAGGCTATCTTTTTTTCCACTGGATATTTTCAGCTCCTTTGTTGAAGATCAATTGGCCATAGATGTGTGGGTTCAATTCTGGGTCTTCAATCCTATTCCATTGATCCACCTCCCTGTCACTGTACCAATACCATGCAGTTTTTAACACCACTCCTCTGTAGTATTGCTTGAAGCTGGGGTATTGATTCCCCCAGAAGTTCTTTTACTGTTGATGATAGTTTTAGCTATCCTGGGTTTTTTGTTATTTGAGACGAATTTGAGAATTTCTCTTTCTAACTCTATGAAGAACTGAGTTGGGATTTTGATGGGGATTGTGTTGAATCTGTATATTGCTTTTGGCAAGATTGCCATTTTAACTATATTAATCCTGCCAACCCATGAGCATGGAAGATTTTTCCATTTTCTTAGGTCTTCTTCAATTTCCTTCTTCAAAGACCTGAAGTTTTTGTCATTTAAATCTCTCACTTGTTTGGTTAGAGTCACACCAAGATACTTTATATTGTTTGTGGCTATTGTGAAGGGTGTCATTTCCCTAATTTCTTTCTCGGCCTGCTTATCCTTTGAGTATAGGAAGGCTACTGATTTGCTTGAGTTGATTTTATAACCAGCCACTTTGCTGAAGTTATTTTATCAGCTGTAGGAGTTCTCTGGTGGAGTTTTTTGGGTCACTTAGGTATACTATCATATCATCTGTGAATAGTGATAGTTTGACTTCTTCCTTTCCAATTTGTATCCCTTTGACTTCCTTATGTTGTCAAATTGCTCTAGCTAGTTCCTCAAGTATTATATTGAAGAGATATGGTGAGAGGGGGCAGCCTTGTCTAGTCCCTGATTTTAGTGGAATTGCTTCAACTTTCTCTCCATTTACTTTAGTAGAATTGCTTCAACTTTCTCACCATTAGCTACCAGTCTGCTGTAAATTGCTTTTACTATGTTTAGATATAGGCCTTGAGTTCCTGTTCTTTCCAAGACTTTTAGCATGAAAGGATGCTGAATTTTGTCAAATGCTTTTTCAGCATCCAATGAGATGACCATGCAGTTTTTTTCTTTGAGTTTGTTTATGTGGTGGATTATGTTGATGGATTTCCGTATATTGAACCATCCCTGCATCCCTGGGATGAAGCCAACTTGATCATGGTGAATGATTGTTTTGATGTGTTCTTGGATTCGATTGGCAAAAATTTTATTGAGTTTTTTTGCATCGATGTTCATAAGGGAGATTGGTCTGAAGTTCTCTTTCTTAGTTGGGTCTTTGTGTGGTTGTGGTATCAGAGTAATTATGGCTTTGTAGAATGAGTTGGGTAGTGTTCCTTCTGTTTCTATTTTGTGGAATACTTTGAAGAGTATTGGTATTAGGTCTTCTTTGAAGGTCTGATAGAATTCTGTGCTTAAACCTTCTGGTCCTGTGCTTTTTTTTTTTTTTTTTTTTTTGGTTGAAAGACTTTCTATGACATCTTGTATTTCTTTGGGGATTATGGGACTGTTTAGGTGATCTATTTGATCCTGATTTAATTTTGGTATTTGGTATCTGTCTAGGAAATTGTCCATTTCCTCCAGATTCTCCGGTTGTGTTGAGTATAGACTTTTGTAGTAGGATCTGATGATTTTTTTTGAATTTCCTCAGTTTCTCTTGTTATATCTCCCTTTTCATTTCTAATTTTGTTGATTTAAATAATGTCTCTGTACCCTTTGTTAAGTCTGGCTAAGGGTTTATTTATCTTGTTGATTTTCTCAAAGAACCAGCTCCTGGTTTTGTTGATTCTTTGTATGGTTCTCTTTGTTTTGACTTGATTGATTTCAGCCCTGTGTTTGATGATTTCCTGTCTTCTACTCCTCCTGGGTGAAATAGCTTCTTTTTTGTTCCAGAGTTTTCAGGTGTGCCAATAAGTTGCTAGTGTATGCTCTCTCTTGTTTCTTTTTGGAGGCACTCAGGGCTATGAGTTTTCCTCTTAGCACTGCTTTCATTGAGTCCCATAGATTTGGATATGTTGTGCCTTCATTGTCATTAAATTCTAAAAAGTCTTTGATTTCTTTCTTTATTTGACTAAGATATCATTGAGTAGAATATTTTTCAGTCTCCATGTGTATGAGGATTTTCTGTTGTATTTGTTGCTATTGAAGAACACTCTTACTCCATGGTGATCCAATAGGAGGCATGGGTTTAGTTTGACCTTTTTATATTTGTTGAGGTCTGTCTTGTGACCAATTATATGGTCGATTTTGGAGAAGGTACCATGAGGTGCTGAGAAAAAGGTATAGTCTTTTGCTTTAGGATGAAAGGTTCTATATATATCTGTTAGATCCAATTGGTCCAAAATTTCAATGAGTTTCCCTGTGTCCCTTTTTAGTTTCTGTTTTCCTGATTGGTCCATTGTAGATAGTGGAGTGTTGAGGTCCCCCACAATTATTGTGTTAGGTGCAATGTGTGCTTTGAGCTTTAGTAAAGTTTCTTTTACAAATGAGGGTGCCCTTGCATTTGTAGCATAGATGTGTAGAATTGTGAGTTCTTCATGGATTTTTCCTTTGACCATCAAGAAATGACCTTCTGCATCTCTTTTGATGACTCTATGTTGAAAGTCAATTTTATCTGATATTAGTATGGCTATTCCAGCTCGCTTCCTGTGACCATTTGCTTGTAAAATTGTCTTCCAGCCTTTTACTCTAAGGTAGTGTTTGTCTTTGACCCTGAGATGTGTTTCCTGTATGCAGCAACATGTAGGGTCCTGCTTCCATACCCAGTCAGTCTATGGCTTTTTATTGGGGAATTGAGTCCATTGATGTTAAGAGATATAAAGGAATAGTGATTATTTCTTCTTGTCATTTTTTATGTTATTTTTGTTTTTGAGTGGTTATCTTCTTTTGAGTTTGGTGGAAAAAGGTTACTATCTTGCTTTTTCTAGGGTGCAATTTCCCTCCTTGTATTGGAGTTTTCCTCCTATTATCCTTTGTAGAGCTGGGTTAGTGGAAAGATATTGTGTAAATTTGGTCTTGTCATGGAATATTTTGATTTCTCCATCTATGTTGATTGAGAGTTTTCTGGGTATAGTAGTCTTGGCTGACAATTGTGTTCTCTTAGGGTCTGCATGAAATCCACCCAGGATCTTTGTCCCGCGCTACTGTCTTGCCAGCAAGAACGACGCGGCACACTCAAGATCCTTCTGCAGTAAAGCTTTAATGCTCTTGAGAGGGAGAGCATAAGCTTACAGAGCAGAGACCCAGATACCCAGAAGCCCATCCCTTATATAGGCTGCAACCCCTGCCTCGGACGTGTCATCCCCTGATTGGCTGCAGCTCGGGAGAGGCGGAGACCAAGGGATGGTAAACTACCCAGCACCTGCGGACTGACTTGTTTACTTCAAGCCAGCAGGATGTTTTGGACCGGCAGGATGTTTTGGGCCGGCAGGATGTTTTGGGCTGGCCATCGGCTCCCCACATCTCCCCCTTTTTTATTATTTAAAATAAAGACCTCAGATTATCGATCAACCTTCAGGCTCTTGTCTGGACCTTCAGGGTTCAAAACAATCTAATAATGAGGCCCTTTTGCTCTTATAGCAAGTAGGTCACCCAATCTTTAATGGGTGGAGACAGAGTTCGAACTCCCAAGCAACAAAATTAAGACTTCGTACGAGAGTCGCCACTAGGCTGTTGGTTTGACCCGAAGCGCCCTCGACCTGTCACTCTGCCGTTTTTCTGGGAAAGGGAAACTAGGGCAGGCAACCCTTATGCAGGACAACATGCCTCCCAGAGAGACCCTTATGTCAGGTGTCTCTCTGTGCGATGCTTTGCTCGGCATCCCCCATGGGCTGCTCAAGCTGGACACTCTACCCTGTGCAATGAGTCTAAGCTCCGGGTGTGCAAGAGCTGTCCAGCCGGCGGCCTACTGCTTGAGCATTGTTGGCCAAATGTCAGTGGGAGCTCCTTGTTCCAGAGCCACAAGCGCTTGGGCAATAACCACCTTGTCTCTCTTGGTTTGAGCCCTGAGCCTACAGAACAGCCAGAGAAGTAACACCAGTCCACAGCAAAGGGCTGCGCCAAACAATCCCACCCCCACCCATTCCTTAAAATAGGAGACAGCTGAAGCAGTCCATGATGATAGTCCCTCCGTCAAGGACAGGTCAAGGCTTGTAGAGTTGACCTGGATAATGGCTGCTCTCAACTCTCGTAGTGTGAGTGACTGGGCGATCTGCGGTGTCCTTCTGCTCCAAAATTGTTCTAGTAAGCCTCTCAGGGACCCAGAAGGGGTTTTTTTTCATTCTGTGGGAAGACACAAACAGCTCCCCTGGATCTTATTAAAATAGGATCCGGGCCTTTCCATTCATTAGTCAACACATCCTTCCATTTTACCAATTCTTTAGGTCGATGCGGGTCTGAGCAATGTCACTCTGCTGTGGTCTGATCATGCTTATCTGAATTTAGAAAATTTATAGTAAAGAGTGCCACTGCTATGGCAACCCGTGGCATGGGGGGCAGATCTTTTATTATTCCCCCTTTTTGTTTAATTAAATATGATTTGAGCGTACAGTGTGCGCGCTCAATGATACCTTGTCCTTGAGGGTTATATGGCAAGCCCGTAATATGTGTGACTTGCATTTGTGTACAAAATTGTTTAAATTTTTGAGAAGTGTAAGCAGGTAGGAGGAGTCAGAGACAATGTTAAGAAGACCTGAAAACTTTTGAAGAACATCTAGCACCACCAAACATTCTACTATCTGTGGGGAGGTTGATGGTTCTATGTGTCCCAAAGCCAATTGTTCTGTAACAAGATTAGTCACAGCTTCTAGTTTTTCAGAGGTTAACGGCCACTGGGGAACCCATACCGGTTCCTCTGTCTTCCATGGTATGGGTCGTGCTGCCCCAGTGGCACCTAGGAAAAACCCAGGCCCCGTCTTCCTTGATTTTGGATGGGGGATATAGGTTCTACCCGCCCTTCTTCAGCGCCTTCAAAGACTGGGTAAGCAAGGCGCAACTTTCTTTTTACTTTTTCAGACAAAAAGGAGCAAGACTTCGGGCGTGTCTCATAGGGAGAGGGCACCGAAGGAACAACCTGTGTAAGGGCTGTTAGGGGCTGCCGTTTTCGAGGTTCTTTACTATTCTGCCTTCGATCATCTGGATGGTATCTTTCCTCCTCATATCTGGCAGGTTCCTCCTCTAACTCAGCCTCTTCGTCGGGGTCCAAGACCTCATCCTCTGAGCTATTAGAGCTATCAGAGTTATCAAAGTTTAAAGCCTTAAGATCATGTACTGTATACAAGCTAGCTCCTCCTCTTGGTTTAACAATAGGAGAAGGTTTCTTAGGATCTGACACATTCACTCCCTTGTCTCTAGACTCTCCGGGAGGTCCTTTTTCCTTTTTTGGGACTGGTTTTTTCTTGCGCGCTCCCAACCTCTCACTACGCTCGGTTTCTGATATGCTATCTTGGACCTCTTCAAGGGTGTTCCGACCTTCCACCACAGCAGCCCTACAAGCTTTATCTTCTAGACAGTTTTTAACAAGCTTCCCAATTGCTTTTGTCCCCTGCCTCAAGTCTCTTTCCACCATTTTGGGGTCAAGATCTCTACCTAATTTGTTCTGTGAGGCAAGAGTCAAAGACCTGGAGCATTCATACATGGCAAAGAGAAAGATTAAAAGGGCTCCAAGAATGGTCACAAAAGCTTCAATGCTACCTTCCCAGGGTGGCGACAATCCCAAGTCGAAGCCAAAGAAGAACATACCTCTCCGAACGTATCTGCCTGCAGTTCTGAATCTTCCTTGTAGCCAAGGGGTCTCCGATGGTGCTGATGATGATGAAGTCTCGTATTCCCGGGTTTCGGCACCAGATGTCCCGCGCTACCGTCTCGCCAGCAAGAACGACCCGGCACACTCAAGATCCTTCTGCAGTAAAGCTTTAATGCTCTTGAGAGGGAGAGCATAAGCCTACAGAGCAGAGACCCAGATACCCAGAAGCCCATCCCTTATATAGGCTGCAAACCCTGCCTCGGACGTGTCATCCCCTGATTGGCTGCAGCTCGGGAGAGGCGGAGACCAAGGGATGGTAAACTACCCAGCACCTGCGGACTGACTTGTTTACTTCAAGCCAGCAGGATGTTTTGGACCGGCAGGATGTTTTGGGCCGGCAGGATGTTTTGGGCTGGCCATCGGCTCCCCACAGATCTTCTAGCTCTTATGGTCTCTGGAGAGAAGTCTGCTGTGATTCTGATAGGTCTTCCTTTTTTTGTTACTTGGCCTTTTTCTCTTATTGCCTTTAATATTCTTTCTTTGTTTAGTACATTTGGGATTTTGATTATTATGTGAAGGGAGGTATTTCTGTTCTAGTCCAGTCTGTTTGGAGTTCTGTAAGCTTCTTGTATATTCATGTGTATCTTTCTCTTTAAGTTAGGGAAGTTTTCTTCCATAATTTTGTTGAAGATATTTGCTGGCCCTTTAAATTGTAGATCTTCACTCTCATCTATCCCTATAATCCTTAGTTTTGGTCTTCTGATTGTGTCCTGGATTTCCTGGATGTTTTGGGTTACACACCTTTTGCATTTTGTATTTTCTTTGACTTTGGCGTCAATGGTTACTATGGTATCTTCAGCATCTGAGATTCTTACCTCTATCTCTTGTATTCTGTCATTGTTATTTGCATCTACGACCCCTGATTTCTTCCCAAGGTTTTCTATCTCCAAAATTGTCTCCCTTTGTGATTTCTTAGTTGTTTCTACCTCTGTGTTCAGATCGTGGATGGTTTTCCTCAATTCCTTCACTTGTTTGTTTGTGTTTTCTTGCAGTTCTTTAAGAGATTTTCACGTTTCCTCTTTCATGACTTCTGCCTGTTGACTCAATTTCTCCTGCATTTCTTTAAGTGATTTTCTCATTTCCTCCTTATTGGCTTGTGTCTGTTGATCCATATTTTCCTGGAATTCTTTAAGTGATTTTTGTGTTTGCATTGTATGGGCTTCTACCGTATTCATGTTCCCCTGCATTTCTTTAAGAGATTTGTTTATGTCTTTTTTGTGTTCCTCTAGCAGCACTATGACCAGTGCTTTTAAATCCAGCTCTTGTTTTTCTCGTGTGCTGGGGTATCCAGGACTTGCTGTGGTTGGTGAATTGGGTTCAGATGCTGCCATATTGCCTTGATTTCTGTTAGTAATGTGTCTATATTTGCCTTTTGCCATCTGTTTATCTCTGGAGTTAGTTCGTCTTATTGTTACTGGTTGGAGTTTGAAGCTCCTGTGAGTCTGGCCTTTGGTGCTGTTGTTGTAGAGGGCAACCGTGCTCCTGAGGTGGAGACCAGGAGGTTTCTGCTACTGGACTCTGAATTACCTCCTCAGCTCTGCTGGGCCAGACCCAAGTCTTCCCCAGGCTTGTTGCTGGACCTGCAATTGGCCTCCTGTGGTCTCCTTCTGGCCTGTCTAGTTGCCAGCTCTTAAGAATCAGATCTTTTTTTTCCCACTGATCTGGGCTAGTCTGTTAGATCTTTATGGTGACCTGGGCTCCTCTGTTGGTTCTCTATGGTGACCTGTTCAGGCCACCAGCTCCAAGATGGTGGTGGGTCTCAGGGCTCAGTCTAACCACTGGATTCCCTGCAGGACCGGAGGTTCCCTGGTTGGACTGCTTAAACCTAGATGGTGGTGCTCTCAGTCCACAGTGCTCTGTCTGGTTAGCTGTCTGTGGTGTCCTGAGGCAAGATGTTGGCCTCTGGCTGTACTCCAGGCACAGACCCATGAGCAGGTTGTTGCCCACGCTGGTCAGTGCAGAGACTGCCCGCCAAACTGATTTGGCTCTGGGTGCAGGCAAAAGCCTGACAGGGTAGTTGATACTCCTCTAGGTCTCTGTCAATGCACCTGATCCCAGTAGCCAGCAGTCCACAGTGAGCCAAGGCAAGATGGTGGCCTCGCTGCAAGCCTGGTGAGCTGGTCCCCAGTGGTTGGCAACAGCCCTTGAGTTGTAGGTGCGCAGACCTCCCGCTGACCTGCTCTGGCTCTGGGCACAGGCAAGAGCCTGACAGGGTAGTCAATACTGGGCTAGGTCTCAGTCCACACACCTGACCCCAACTGCCAGCAGGCTGCAGTGACCCAAGGCAAGATGGCGGCCTCGCTGCTGAGTTGGGATATTTGATGGGGATTGCATTAAATCTGAACATTGCTTTTGGTAAGATGGCCATTTGTACTAAATTAATCTTGACAATCAATGAGCATGGGAGATCTTTCCGTCTTCTGAAATCTTCCATTTCTTTCTTCAGAGACTTGAAGTTCTTGTCATACAGATCTTTCACTTGCTTGGTTAGAGTCATACCACAGTATTTTCTATTATTTGTGACTATTGTAAAAGGTGTCATTTCCCTAATTTCTTTTTCAGCCAGCTTATTCTTTGAGTAGATAAAGGCTACTAATTTGTCTGAGTTAATGTTATATCCAGACACTTTGTTGAAGCAGTTTATTAGCTGTAGGAACTCTCAGGTAGAATTTTTGGGGTCACTTAAGTATACGATTATATCTTCTGCAAATAGTGATAACTTGACTTCCTCCTTCAAATTTGTATCCATTTGATCTCTTTTTGTTGTGTAATTGCTCTCACAGCTTTGGTCACTTGATCTTTGACAAAGAAGCTAAAACCATTCAGTGGGAAAAAGACAACATTTCCAACAAATGGTGCTGGTTAAACTGTTGGTCTGCATGTAGAAGAATAAAAATTGATCCATACGTATCTCCTTGCACATAGCTCAAATCCAAGTGGATCAAGGAAACTCCATATAAAACCAGGCACACTGAACCTAATAGAAGAGAAAGCAGAGAAGAGCCTTGAATACTTGGGCACACAGGAAAACTCCCTGAATAGAACATCAATGGCTTATGCTTTAAGAGCAACAATTGACAAATGGGATCTCATAAAATTGAAAATCTTCTGTAAAGCAAGGGACACTATCAATAGGAAAAATGGCAACCCACAGATTGGGAAAAGATCTTTACCAACCCCACATCTGATAGAGGGCTAATAATATACAAAATATGTAAGGAACTCAAGAATGCAGACTCCAGAGAACCAAACAACCCTATTAAAAAGTGGAGTACAGAGCTAAATAGAGAAATCTCAAACAAGGAATCTTGGATGGTTTTGGGAGATGGAAGGAGAGGGGGACAAAAGGGTGGAAAGGAGAATGAAATAAGGGTAGCAGTATCAGAATCTGGTGAGGCTCCCAGGACCCAATGGGAATGACTTTAGCTGTAATGCTCAGAGAAGGGGGAGGCAGGACTTGTGGAGACCACCTCCAGTAAGAGGAGGTGGCACAGCCTCTGGCCGAGGGATGGAGCCACCCACCCATCTCAAAGTTTTTTGTATCCTAGAAATGTTTCTGTCCAAAGGAAGAACAGGGACAAAAATTGGAACAGAGACTATAGGAAGGGCCAACGGAGGTGAGACCTTGTTTATAGTTGACATAAATGATGGATACTCTAGCCACTATTAGGTGTTGTCTGAGAGAAAATGTGATCAGGCTCCATCTTAGCTGACTCTAGTGGCATTTCCCTTTGACTCTGAGTAATTGAGGTTTTACTTATTAGAAATATGCATGGTAAGGACGTATGAAGTCTGCCTGATTTGAGAGCATCTCCCAGCTAATGATAGGAGTTAAGAAAGACATTAGCCATTCAGTTTCAAGGATCTAATTTTTATGGACACAACTAAGAATGGCAAAGACTCTTACTCTAGACACATGTTCAGATTATGGTTCTATGAGGTTCTGGACAAGATACAGAATCAATCATTTGATTCCAGCACAAAAGAGAGATAGTGAGGTTGTAGGGGAACTTTTTAAAATAATATTTTCTCTGAAACAAACAAACAAACAAGAATACTGTCAGTTATCAGATTAAAGTGGAGTTCAGACATGTTGGGTGCTGATAAAGAAGAGACAGAAAAGTTTGCTTGGGGTGAGGCAAATTTTCATGTTCAATTTAATATCTATATAATGGGTGGAGCTTGATTCAAATTCCAGCTAAATAAAATTCTCCATGAGTAAACAGCCCTGGTGGACATCAAGTGAGTTGCCTTGTTCTGGAGAAATGTTGATATTGCTTGTGGAACAAATGGGGAGTGGGGACATCAGAACAGGTGACGCATGCATATTGGCCTCCTGAAGCTTGCTTGCCATGGTGGCAGTCAGTTTAATCCCACTGCTATGATGCCTCACAAGGCTATTCTGTTCTTTTCCTAGTTGCTGAAGCCTGGCAGGTGCCATAAGACTGAACAGAAGAGGAAGAAATAAATTATAGGTAGCTAAAGCTGCCACAAAATTCTATAGGCTTGAAATATAAGCTAAAGGCCATCTATCTCTCCAAACGCCATTATTTATGGCTCTTTCATTGAGGATTTAGGAGTATATTTGCTAGAATAATTTTAATAACAAATCTCTCACTGATATAGGGAGATTGAATTGCTAGATCATGTCAGTCATGAAAAGAATTGCTTAGGCATAGCCGAATTCTGAATTTAGATATTATAGGTACCTTTATGATTACCAATTTAAAATATGGGAAAATGGCTAGGGATTTTAATTCCTTTAATTCCATGTATTTGAGAGGCAGAGGTATGAAGATTCTAAGTTTAAAAACTTTAATGGACAACAGAGTAAATTCAGGCCAGGGTAATGTAGTAAGACCATGTTTCAAAACTTGTAATAAAGAGGCTGGGGTACAGCATAGCTTGGTAGTAGAGAGAGCACTCATCGAGCATGTGAAAGCCCATAGACTTAATCCATACAGCCCCTGGATGGGAGAGGAGACATTAACAGAAAAGCATATGAGAATAATGAAAGAAAAGAAAGTGTATGTTGTTAGGTCTACGTTTTTCTCTGATGAAAATATTCAAAGCAATTTGTCAAGCTGCATGTGCATCTAGACATAGCTCCCTGGATTTAAATTTTGCAGTCATTCCATATCAACAACTACCCACTCATCACACACCGATGGACATATCGGACATTGAGGTGGAGATCAGTGACACTTCTAAATAAAGCAACGTCTCTGAAGCTGAGCTGGGTAAATGAGGCCCCTTGTATCTTGCTGTCAGCTCTGTCAAAGGCTTCATCTTTTTAGCAAATGACAAATGGCTACTCTAATAGCAAAATTGCCTCTAGAAATATTCCTGGGAAAGAGTATCAAAACCACTATCAGATGACCATGTAGAGTCTCATGTGAGTCTTTCAGGTGTAGACTTTGAACAGAAATCCAAATCTTTAGATGGACCTTTAAGTGGCTAGTGCTCAAAATGTCCCCACCGTCCCTGACATTTGAAGAAGGACTTGAACCCATCAGAGGTATAGTTATATGAAAGTGGTTCATCCCGGTGAGTGTTAGCAACTTCTTTAAAAAATATACATGTACTACTTAGGCTTCATTCAGTGGAATATATTTTATTTATAATTGAAAACAAATGCCTTATCAACTTCATGGCGTTTTTAAACCTCATGGTTTAAACTCTTATCTTATTATTTTTCAATTAATTAAAACAACATGGGCTAGGATTTATTTGTAATCATTCAATGAGGGATTCAAAGCAGACTGTGTTGTGTAGTGTTTGCCCTGGAGCATCAACTCAGTGTTGGCCATTGTGATTTTTGTCATAAACTCCTCTGATGCACTAAATTAGCAAGAAAATATATAAATGCACTTTGGCTTCTATTATGTAAAAAGAAGAAACATTTAGACTCATCAAACACTTCCCTCCATGTAATAGGAAGGCCCTTAATAAGTATGGCCATCTGACCATTTTAATCTTGGTGACGTTCTTAAGATCCAGCTTCTGTTAGTCATTAAGTAGAGTGTTTAAGGGCTTTGAACTGCAGAGAATATCATGTTTGTTTTAAAACACTTACAGGCATCAAAGATACATGGCGTTCATATTTCTTTGCCTTGGTTTATGTTTTATCGTTATATCTGAGAAAACTTTATTTTAGAAAGATGTTCTATAATTACATAATTTGATGAGTACCTTCCAAAATCTAAACATAGATAGAAGAGGTCTGGCCTCAACGCCCTAGTTAGATACAACATCTGGTAGTTACTTCATAACCCTGGATCTTAATTTTGCCATCTGTTAATAAATTCAGAGAGTAATCCTAACCCTCTTGCCTATCAGGGATATTTTGAAGCTGTAGAGGACAGCAGTGTGTAAGTTTAGAAATTTGTAATGATTGTCCCTAAGGTTAGGACCATGAAAATATGTACCATAAAAAACCCCAAAACCTTTGATCTGTGTGGTTTACCCTTATAGTAAGAGTCAAAGATTTTATATGTTCAACAAGCTGTGAGTTGTTTCTTTGTGTGAAACTTTATTGGTTATTTAAGATGATGAATATGCAGAAACTAATCTCACCTCAGCTGTGGAGGATGCACATAGCTTAGAAAGAAGTACCCAATCTTCAAAATGGTGAGATTCTGGAGTAACTTATATGGAACATTCTCCAAGTATCTTTTCCCATATTCCCTTCTGCTGGATTTTCTGAACTGTTCCAAAGATCAGCTAAGGCCTTTGTTTTATATTGTGACTGTCACTAAAGGCACATCTCTGAACTTCATGAGTTTGAGCTAAACACAAATAAAAATTCAAAAGAGTTTATAATTTTTAGCTAAACATAAGAACAAAACACACATAGAAGAGAGTAAAGGCAATGACTTGATCTTGGGACACACAGAATAGAGAATAGATTCCATCATGTTGTCCTCTGACTGTCACATATAAACTGGGGCATAAGACTCCCTGCCATACCAATAGAAATTTGCCATACCACAAATTAAAACGACATTGCATCTTCCAGTTGGTCCTTTGTGTCAGCAGATGCTAACCCAGGCAAAGTTCCTGGAAGAAGAACAAGTACATAACAGAGTGGACCGAAGTTCTAAAGTAAACACCGAGACTCTAGAAGAGTCTAGTGGGAGAGAGCAACAAAATAGTATTGAATTTCAAGAAACCAAATGGAGAAAATCATCTAATGGCCAATTTACAATGATCTTGCTTTGCCAATACAACTGCCCAATATGTGTGTCATACAAGATCTTGTTAAAGCTGGGTATTTCCTTTCTTGCTACCTTCCTTAACCTGTCACTTACTTCTCAAACTGATTAGATTTATATATATATATGACTGGAGGAGCTAAAATGGCCCCAATTGTAAGTATATGCAGCATTTCAATTTCTTGATGCTTTTATTGTGCTATTGTCTCATACCTCAGATCTTCATCCACTTACCACTGGTCATCACTTGAGAAATTATGAATATAGTGATGTAAGAACATTAGACACTTTTCCTCTGAGAGCTATGAGCTCCTTGAAGCAGATCTTGGTTGTTTTATTTCTATAATTTTAAAAATCAGTTACGTGATTGTAGACGGTGCCCTATTGAAAGTATTTAGGATCATCTATGTCCACTAGAAATTCCTGGTGACAATTCAAATGATCAATATTCGTGCTGACAAATCCAATAATCTTTTAGCACAGTGACTTTTGACCATTTTAACCAGTCACTTCAGATAGATGGCTTAGCAGATAAATGCACTTTCTACTTAAATAGATGACCTGTGTTCTATCCCAGAGACAGGCATGGTGGAAGGGCAAAACCAAGCAGAGTTGCTCTTTGGCTTCCATCTCTGGTGATATGTTTGCATAAAAACACATACATGCATACATGTATAAATAAATAAATGAGATAAAAATTAAAGGTATGCTACTAGTACCACTGTGAAGCTAAATTTACTATTACAGTTAAGTTACATATACTACGTGAATAATGTCTATCACAATGGATACCACAGAGGTGGATACTGAAAAAAAAGGGGGGGCCAAAATGTTTCTAAGAAGTGGTGTTCAAGTTCTAGAACAAGGGCATTGCTACAAATTACAAAGAGAGACATTTTGGATGTTAAATAACATCTTCCTTCCTACATTTCCTCCTTACAGGATGCTAGCCATGGAAGTTAGAAGATACTAGCACAAATAGATTCTATTTTCTCATTCTGATTATATATATTCTTACATGGCTGACATACTCTGGTTCCAGTAAGAAGGATCCTTTCCTGGAAAAAAAAAGATTTGGGAATAGACTCCAGTGAAGTGATGAGGGATGAGGAGTAAATGAGTTGCTTAGGGTCGGCTGAAGTGGCTGTCCTAATATGAAGCAATGTAAGGCCCCTCTCCAGGGTGGAGTCCTCTTGCCTTTAGCCCAGTCATTCCTACCAGGCCAGGGAAGATACAGGGCAGCCAGGGAGACAGAGCATGTCTGGGTCTGGATGGAAAGAGATCACTTCAGGGTCACCCGCTGGAACAAACTGAAACTGAGCACAGCTGGAGGTCATACTACATGCTTTCCAGATGCCTCCTTGGAACGAGCTCCCATTGCCTCTCTACAAAGAGGTGCTTGAAAGCAGTGAAATCTTCACAGCTCTATGGTCTTATATCTGTGGCTTTCCAAAACCACAATATTAGTGGTATCCATGGGTCATCACCTAAAGGGGTTCTCACCATTATTTAGGAAGGCCCATGGGTTCTCTGGCTTAGAAGTCAATTTTTGTGTGGTTATTTTACAGAATGAGGAACTATAACATGCAATAAAATGCCAATGAAGTAAGTGTAAATTTCAAAACATGATTCCCGATTGTTGTTCAACTTCTCTTCCCACTTGTTTCATCGCACATGAAGAATTTGACACCAAGAAAGCACGAATAAAATGTCCCAGGTCATATGCGGAATTTGTGGTAGATCAAGGCAGTTAGGGAAGACTGACAACTAGTCCAGGAGCCTAGAACAACCCTTTAAAGAACCTGTCCTCTGCATCTAAATTGTCATCACCAGTGTTGGAAACGATTGCTCCACGTAACATTATATACCATGTCATCAGAAGACATTCTGTAGTCACCATAATAGTTCATGAGAAACTTTGTGATGTTTATTTGAAGTTCAGAATGGCATTAGTGCCTCTTGATTCATCATGACCTCCTTAAAAGTAGGTTTTTAGGGAACTAAAAAATCAACACAAATGAATTAAACGTACTTAGCCAACCCAATTAGCATTTCCAGGTTATGTGAAACATGTTTTCCATGTTCTTAAGTACCTTAAGGTAATTATGTAGCTAAGATAAGACAGCATGTGAATTTACTTAGAAATAATCATTTTGGGATAAACACGATAGAGCAGCAACTTACTCACTCATAGCACCCGTGATTGCCTGCCTGTGATCAATCAGTAAACAACTGCCCATGGATGGGACATTGGCTAATGAGACCCTGTCCTTAGCTGGTTTGATTGATGATAGTTTCTGTGGAAGGGTGAAGCAATTTTCTTTAAGGGTATGGTCTCTACTAGGTTAACCATGCATGCTCCAATGGATGGTTTCATACCTCATAAATATTTGGGTAGCATAAATTAGAGTCACTCTGGAGTAGTAGTAGTAGTAGTAGTAGTAGTAGTAGTAGTAGTAGTAGTAGAAGTATTTATAGTAGTAGTAGTAGTAGGAGGAGGAGGAGGAGGAGGAGAAGGAGGAGGAGTCATACAAGTAGTAGTAGTAATAGTAATAATGACAAAGTTAGGAGACGTGAGAAGATGTAATAGGGCAGGCATGAAGAAATTTTAATAATGCTTGGAGATAGAGAGATTATCAAAATAAATTATATGCATGTATGAAATTCTCAAGGTATTAAAATGCTACATTATAAATAGTCTCTTTGAAACAACATACTATAAGTTAACCACAACTGGGACTACAAAGATTAATGTAATTTGGTGTGGCAAAGGAGTCCCCAGATATGGTATGGTCTGGGGAACCACAGCGATTACATTTTCCTGGTTTCATAATGAAGAAATGAAGTAAGTGCAATTGATTTGTTCTTAATGAAACCATTGTTTGCAGCACTTCTCAAAGAAAAGTAATGTGATGGTATTTCCAGGTAAAGGCACTATTCCACAATCTGGATCTACAGCATTTACATTTAGAAGAAGTGCATAGAATTCTTACCCTGAGCATCATAGGGCACAGGAATGACCATGTACAGTGATGTTAGTAATGTCTGTGTGCAGGTAGGGCAAGAGTTACGGGACAATTATCAAAGCTGATGGCAGTTGGCACATATGCACATTCCAGAAGGAAGGCAGTCTTGGCATTGACTGGATCTTGTTCAGCCAACTACATGACAAACAGGCTGTTTCATCCCAGGTCCCAGATGCAGCAAATGGCCAGGGCCACATTCCTGGTTCATTTAAAATGAAGACACTATTTATTTTGCTCTCTGTTTTGTTTATTCTCATCAGATGTTTTCATACATAAAAACAAAAGCGAGGACTGTAGAATGATGAGGATTTGAGACATCTATGTAGGGGCATACCAGTTATTGTAGAACATTATTTTTCCCCAAAGACAAAGACCTTAATTAAATTCTAGTTCAAGTAAGGCCTTAGTGAATAAGACCACACACTATACTCTCAACTCTTTTTTTTTTTTTTTTTTTTTTAGGGGATGATGGATTGAATCCATAAAGAAGCTCAGTTCTTAAAGACATTTCATCTAAGTATGACTTTCTTATGAATATATATGCCCCTCAATCTGTGGAGCTCATAAGGTCTCCTGTAATCTATGTATTTAAGAGTAAATAGGTTAATATCCCTGGCAATTTTCAGAGATATATACCACATACATCTCCTCTAGAGAACTGTGGGGTTACTTGCCAAAATGGATAGTGCCTTCAGCAAGTAACACTTGCAGAACCTTCAGAGAAAGCTGAGACACTACTTACTAGAACAACAAATGTGCTCTAGCAAAAGACATTCAGACTTTGAGTAGGGTTATTCATAGGACTGAGTAGCTCAAATGTGTAAGATTTCCTCACCTAAGCTCACCCAACTCAAAAGATGGGGCTTTCCACCCTTTTGGAGTCATTCCAATGCTCTCTGTGCTTCCCTCTAGTTGAAAGTCACCCACGATGAACTTTCTGATCAAGGATTCTTCCCAACTATGAAACTACAGACACCTGCATTTATGTTAACATTCCTACAACCATCAACTTTTCATTGTAAATAGGTTTTTAGATAGTTGTTCCCAGAAAGTAACTTTGGGTGTGGTCTATGTATCATGGTCATAGATATGCTGATTGCTGAAGGCAGGAAATATTTTAGCATCAAGATTAGGAAAGACAATAAAAGATAAAAAACTGTATATGAGCAACCTGAAATTGTAGGATGGAACCCATACAGGTGTTGGGAGTTGAAATTTTTCAGAGTGAAGAATCACCTAGGAACACATAATTGGAGATGGACTCAAGCTGAAGGATCATAGTGCTTAACATAGTTAGGTTTTCTATTAATATGGTTTATTCTACTCAGAGATCAATTAAAAAAAATTTAGGAACAGACAATTCTGACTCTGCTCATATACAATGGTGGCTCTGAATATACCTGGATTTCAGGGGTTCCCCCACATGTGGTAGACATACATTTCTTGAAATAGTAAGAAATAGATTATAATATCAACTAAATTTCTTGAGAAAAAAGTCTAGGTTTGGAGGTTTGTAATGACGTGTTCAGGACAATAAGATGTGCCCGAGGAATGTCATAAAATGTCAAGACTGGAAGATGGTATTTTATAAATGCCTTAAAGGTCTCTTCGCTCAGCAATATTGGGATGGTTGTTTGTTTTTCTTTATTTCACAGGAGGGCTTCAAAATATAATTCTTTAGACATGTCTCATTGGGCCAGTTCTTTCAGCCACAGGATCTTGAGATTTTGACAACCTTGATTAAATTTTTAGAGAGAACATTTCTCAGTTTTGGCTCTGTAAGATGGCTGATTGTTTTAGTTAGTATTTGATAAGGATCTATGCTTAAGGGACAAGAAATCTGAACATGCAAACATACTTTGTTCTGAGTACTAGGCTCCTCCCAATTATGGATGGCTTCTATAGAACAAAACTAGCAACTGAGCAGAAAGTTGACACATCACAACAATATGACCCTGAACAAATTCCTGGGAGGAAATTAGAGAAATTTAGCCAATCAGTGACAATGGAAATATAAATTATACTTTCTTCAAAAATAATGTATAAGGTGGGAAATTTTTATAAGTCGGCATTGTAGGGAAAATCATCCCTATATGCCATGGATAAACAGGCATAAGTTCAGAGAAGTCAAGTGAAAGTGTGGGGAGTTGGATATGATGTCAATTTTTAATTTTTCAGTCTGGGATGGTCTACTTCCACTACTTAGACCCCCTTCTTCCTCTTGTCTTCCTAAGTTATACTTACTGGTTGCTAGGTATCTGTAAAAATATCCTTTGAAAAAGCCATCATAAAACATACAGGAAGCCATCATTTCGTCACACATCGTCTATTGACCTTTGTACATCCTCAATTGGAAACACGGGTGGTTTTGACTGGGCAGCACACTATGATAGGAAGTAGCAAGAAAAAAAGAGTTTAAATGTGACCAAAATGTTCTTGTACCCCAAAAGGCTCTATTTCAAGTATGAGTATTTCCATAGCCATAATATCATTGAGGCTTCATCATTTCTCTTTCCCATGACTCCAGGTTGCTATGTCTTTTCCCTCCCGTGTTTTAAAACTAAATACAGCCCCTTAACTGTGCTGCTATCCAGGATTGAATAGAGACCATGTAGGGATGGTAGCAATGCTTCTTTAAGACTTCTACTATAGCCACTTGGTAGGAAAGAACAGGATTCCTAAGATGAAGAACAGGGATGAGTGACAATGTTAGAGCATTACTAGACTGAGAAACTGGGGCGGGGCTCTTTGTAACACTCTTAAGTTCAGAGATCTCTCAGGAATGATATCTTATTGTATTTTGTGGCCCTAAGATAAGATTCTGTTATGAAGAGATAAAGATTTACATATCCACATATGTAAATTGGCAACACATTCTCTGTCTCTCTGTCTCTGTCTCTGTCTCTGTCTCTCTCTCTCTCTCTCTCTCTCTCTCTCTCTCACACACACACACACACACACATACATACACATATACCACATATATTTTTAAGTGCTTCAGCTTTCCTTTTTGAGAGTATGAATGTATAATTTATGTTGCCTTTTGTAAAAGATCCCCTTAAGACTTTTCTTCATCACTAGACTCAAAAGAGTTATAAAGCATAAATACAAAGCAAAAGTAGATAAAATGCAAATAAGGGATGCTAATGAGGCCTTTCCTTGGGAGGCGATGTGTTCATGATTACTACAGTGAGCATCCTGTAATAATCATCACCATTCTCAAATACCCCAGCAGCTCCCACAGTGACTCACCCTCTGCTTTTGCAGTCTAGACCCAGCATTGAGCCCTAAAATGACTTGTGTTTTAAAGGTATTTCTTCTGTAAGAACAAAGATCATCTGTCCTGCTTTCATTCCCATTCTCTCTTTTATTTTATAACTTGCCAGGACCCCCTGAGGCAGGTCCCTCGCAATTCTGGCAGTTGCAAGCTACTGCAGAATGCACCTGCTTTTTGTTTGTGTTCTGGGTCAGGTCCAGGAAGACCCTTTTTATTCTTATGTTGGGCTGTCATGGACTTCATAAAGTTGAAATACCTGGAGTCATAGCAAAGTTATTCAAGAAGAGTAAAAAGAGGTTTGATATTCCTTTGCCAGATTTTTTATTGAACTATGGAGGGCCAGGTGTCAGACCTTAAAATAAAAAAGATAATTGCACTTTGAAGAAGTCTGAAGTGTCGTGGTCAAGCAGATATGGACATGGGAGATCAGAGTGCTCCTAACAAATAGTTTGCCCACATGGAGAATTAATAACGAGATGAGAACTAGATATAAATTACCTAGTGCTTAACAAGTTAAGAAAGGGGTAGAAACATTTAGAAAAATGTACAGCATACACAGCATTCCTCAATTGTATATTATGATTAGCTCAATACCCCAACTCCAAAGGCAGAAGGTACATAGTACATACAAATTACTCTAATTCCCCTCATACTCATTGAGTTTGTTTGTTAGGAAATAGATATGAGTCACATAATGGGAGCATGTCCTGAGACGTGGTGGGTTAGGTGATTTAATTGTTATGTGAACATTTTACACAAACCTAGATGGTATAGGACAATCATTTCAAGTGGACTTCATGTAACAAAAAAATGCAGAAAATAGATGTATGAGAATGATGATGTTGTAGCAGAGCATACCAATGTGAAGTAAACTTTGCCTTTTTAATTAGTGGGGGTATGTGTGCTTCAAAATAGTAACAGGTATTGGGTAGTAAAACATAAGTTACTCTCATGGTCATCTATTCTTATCAATAATGTGCACTGCATATAATTGTATATTCCATTCTGCAGTGACTGGCAGTGATAGAATTTGTTTGCTTGCCCGTTTGTTGGTTGGTTTGTTTTTGTAATGGAATCACCACAAAAATCGTGGTAAGGTATTTTTGTTACGATGTCATAATGGTTGTACCTAAGAGGTAGAGAATTTTCAGTCAATTATATTCTTATATGGCTAGCACTGTATGGACTATTGTTGACCTCGATTCATTATATTACTATGGATTAGGGAGAGAGGGAGGGAAGGAAGGAGAAAGGAAAGGGGAGGGGAGAGAGGATGCAACAAAGATTTATTTAGTACTCTTGCTTGCATATAAAAAGATAAGCAGAAACTCTGTTATTGATCCATTAATAAAACCCCTAAGAGTTTCCTCCTAGTTAAGCAGTCTTTCATAGTTTTGAGTTATCAAACAAATCCAAAAACCAATCTCACTCAAAATCAACCCTGTTCTCTCAAGTTTGTGAAAAACATTGAAGTTGAGGCATATGATTTGAACAACATGGAAGCATATGCTTTTCCCAAGAGTCACAAGTGATGACTTATTGGAAAGCTATTCACACAGAAGTGGCCACTATCGACTCCATTAGATTCCCGGGTGATGAACTTCTTGGTCCTATCAAGTTTAGTAATAGGCCCCAATCCTTCAACAATTGTCCACAAAAGGTGTCTCTCTAAAGAATAAAGATGCTTCTGTATGCAACCTAGTTTCTTTAGAAAGTGATGTCATATAAAGAAAAGCCTAATCTGATTATTTTTGGACATGGGCTATAAGTAACCCTTTGGGAAAGAAAACCAAATCTTGCTTCTTTGGAGATCATATTCATTTGTGTCTAGAAGAAAGTAGAAAGCCAGCTGCAGGTGTGGGCATCCCCTCCTTTACCATAGACCTTCTGGAGAAGGTTGCTTTTTCTGAGAAAAGCCTAATGAAAAGGATCAAGCTCAGGCAGACACCCTGCTGTGCAGGAAGATTGCTTCCAAGAAGCGATTCATTTTTAGTTTAACAACTGTGCATTTGGTCCCCACACAATTTATCTTCATGCAAAATCACATACCTGTGTGCCAGATGTGCACAGCTGCATTTGAGGAACTGCTGATCTATCTGCCTCACTTGCCAAGTGGCTATTTCTTTAAATTAGGGTGGATTGGGATTTGGGCCGTGTGAAAATTTCATTTTGAAACCAGAAACCTAGCCACCCCTGGCTATACTGGGTTTTGAACATAGCATGGTGATGAACCAAAGTTGAGTTAGTGTTCTCCAGGACCCCCCAGAATCTCACCTCTTCATGACCCCTGGAATTCAGCTACATTCTGGGTCTGCAGAGGCTGACCTATCAGGAGACCATGTCCTGCCAAAGTGTGCAGCCCTTGTAAATGCTTGTGGTGAAACTGCAAAACCTCTGCCCAGCCCTTGGGAGCACTTGAAGCAAAATAGAACCTGACATTTCAGTTGTGTTTCAGTTTTTACTCTGGACTCAGAAGAGGGAAGACCACAAAACACGAAATGAGGCCTAGAAACCCAACAGTGGGGGCACTGCAATCTACCCCAGACCAAGAAACCAAGGTGATGAGAGGCTCACCCCTCTGGAAACCACCTCCCTTTAGACCCTAGAGATCCTTGGGAGGAGACATGGGCATTGCCCCTTGAATCTTGCCTGTCTCTCATTGCATAGCCAAAGGCATTAAGAATAAAAAGAGATTCAATGGTCCTTGTGGCAGCCCACGACTTATGTATTGAGTGTCCACTTAATGACAAGTGCCTACTGAGTGCCAGGCACAGGGCTGAAGTGTTGACATGTGATAGAGTCACAGTGCATGTTTGATGCTGGTGAGAGTCTTGAAGCCTGATGACGTTCTTGGGAACTACCAGGACCCTGGTCTGTTCCAAATGATGAGTGATATTATTACTTTCTCAAGAATCGGAAAATTGGTGCTCTAAGGAGTTATGAGACTTATTTAGAATCTCATGTACCCTATGCATGGTAGCTAAAGGCAAGACAATTCCGCTTTATTTCTACCCTGCTTTGGTAATACTTTCTTTTCCTTGTCTGTTCAAGGAGGCCCAAGAGAAGTGTTATCTCTTTGGAAGTGAATTCCATATACCTGCTGTAGTCAATGGGCCACGTCTCTTTAACCATACTTAGATGGAGACAAGTAAAGTCATCTTCTGGTTGTCACATTTCACCTTCCTTTCTGGTTTTCATAAGATCAGGCACTGATAAATCAGCCCACACTACACAGACTCCAGCTTGTATTTCAACAAAATTCTCCAAAACATTAACCAGATGCAATTCAATTCACATTGTGTCTTCCTAAGGAATTCATTCCAAGAAAAGTCAGAGGATGCACACTGACTTGCAGCCAGATGAATGTCCTCTACCATTGCCTAGGCTCATTGAAGAACGCCTTGAAGGAATAAAATCTTAGTCAATTCTTACATTCTCTCTTTAGATGCATCCTTGGGAAGATTGCATTTATAATTTAGCCTTAGGATAAGAATCCCTCAGATCACAAAACCCTCACAGGCTGTGGATCTTTCTAGACACCTGCCACAGTAAAGGAAATATCCTATTTCTATTTTAAAGAACTGTTTCGGGCTTTGCTCTCCTGCAAGCCACTTAGAAGAAACAGACCACCATTCTCTGAGTAAAATGGACTCCTCCAGGAATTACATCATTTATTTTCAACAAAGATTAATTTAATTTGGTTTAGTTTAAGAAGAGTGTGTGATCAAGAATGTTGATAACCAAATCGATGCCTTCACATAAACCTAGCCCTGGCTTAGCTCTCATCTGGTGAAAGAAATAAATGCTCTCAAAGGTAAGGGGTGTATCACTCCTCACAGAGAGAAAGAAAGGCTAGGCTTTCAGTTCTCTTAAGCATTAAACTTAAAATCCATATACAATAATAAACAAATGGTTTAAGGCATCTTATGTCATAAATGTGCTGCCATTATTTAGTTATGAATTTTCAGGTTTGGGAAGTATTGTAAAGCCTGAGAGTCATTAAGGAATGTCTGTATATTTGATATCCAAAGCTCCAGATAGGTTTTAATGTGTTCAGAGTTATACCACTGTGCTCCCCAAGCTATTTCCATATCCTCAGAGATATGTCCTAATAGTAGGGCCTCCATGTCTTCTACTTATTGAAAAGTGTGAATAATAACTCCATATATATATATATATATATATATATATATATGCATTTACTTTAACATGTGTTCCCACATAACCAAGTGATTGAACCCAGTACACTTAACAACTTAGGAAGAGATTCATTGAATTTTCCAGGTCTCTTCATGGCCAGAGTTATATTGTAAAGAGATCCTAAATGTGAAATAATCAACATGTTAAAGTAATCGAGATGTTTATGATTTGATAACTCTTTGGTGCATTGTTTAACAACATGTTTTCAATTTTCTCTCCTTCAAATCGCTCCAAATAACCCCATGATTTTAGATGATTGATTATGGGAACGCTGCTTTTACTGTACATCCAAGGTAATTTTAAAATTACATCTTCTTTTCATTGTTAGGGAGTAAAATCATTTGCAGGTCTTGACATGATTTATCAGAGAAAGGGAGACAAAGGCCCAGTCTTGGTCTCACGCCATTAGAACATTATTATGTGAGCCCACAAGCAAATCACGAGGCTTTGTGGAAGCTGGGTTCTAGTCCCAACATGCTAGATAATCAACCCAGCAGTTAAAGAAAAGCCATCAACCTCCAGGGTCTCACTTTCTTTCCATATAAAAACTTACAAGATAATTGAGTTCCAAATTTCTTCCCTGGAGATTTTGATTTGTTATGCTAGGGACTGGTCCTGAAAAATATGTGTTTTATACAAAGAATTTGCTGTTTGTAACTTGATCACACTGGAAAATATTTACTAAGTTAAATGAGTTCTCATCCCAGGTCTAAACTGTGTAACTTCAGAACTGACTTCTATTATCATCTACACTTTACCTATAACTGTTTTATTTTACAAAACAATGGAAACATCTATCATATGACTTATTCCCATTTCTCTGACTGTGTATTTGTGTTTGCATGCATGTAACCCATTTTAGCCTTTGGAATCCTTTATGTGGTGAATGCATTACTCATACAAACCTAGAATCCTACAAAACTCCTTGGCTTAGCACAATAGACTTTATTTTTTCTTTTTTTTTTGTTGATTTTAATGAATGTGTATATGGTTCTCTGCAGCAGCAACAAGTACTTTTAACTAGTGGTTCACTGCTTCAGCCTGTAGCTGCACTTTCCTTATATATAAAACCCTTTTCCATTTTGTAATGCCATCTAGATCACTTAACCTTTATAAGAAGAGAAATGTAGGGGATATGTTATGTTATATGTCTTGATACTTTGCTCACAGTCCAGTGCTTGAAGTTAATTACCTCATCCATATTCAACTGGAGAATTATGAAACACAAGAGCATAGACATTTTATCTGGTTTATCTGAACTCTTGGAAATCTGGGTTTATAGTTTAGTAAACCAAGAGTTATGAGGGCTGTTTAGTAATGAGGCTAGTATTATACTTGATAATGGCTATCCAGAAAAAAGAGTGGGACCCAACATTTCTATAAAATTAAGAAAGTATAGTTTTAAAGAACAAAATTCATTTATTTTCTTATCATACAGAGGATTTTCTTCCAAATATATTACAAAGAATTTTTATCTTTAAATTTGTCCTTGCCAATGTCTTTGCATACTGAAATTGGAAGACATATCCCTCCATCAAGCTTGGCAGATGTTTCCAAGATAACAAAAATTCTACTAACCCTGATTCCTGTGATATTACTAGAGTCCGACAGGTTACAATGACATGAAAACTTCACAATGTCAATAAAAAGCAACTTTTCACCTTAGTGTTACAGGGTCTTCAAAAACACAAACTCTCCCTTCACTACCAAAGCTTATAAATAACATCTTTCAAAGCACACACACACACACACACACACACACACACACACACACACCTGTTATAAATAGATACTCCTTCCTTCCACTCTGACTCCTGAAAAATCCTCAGTAAATCAAGAAGCAACTTTAAGTCTGTGAGGATTCCATTACTTAGACAAGTAGAATTAAGAAATTATGTTTTAGATCAGAAGAATACTTGTGTGCAGTGAAAGCAAGTCAAAACAACACATCAGAAGATCAAAACAGTGACAGAAGAAAGTACCGTCATGCACATGTGATCTGCATGATACATTGTGGAGCCTAGGGAAGGGAATTATTACTGATGTTTGTTTGAAGGGAAGGAAAAGTTGTCTGAGGATCAGAATGAAGTAGCTTCTTCCTATAAGCTCAGCCAGCAGTCAAGGGGCAGAGGCAGAGGTATAGCAGTGGGCTTGAAGCAAACCTGGATTATATTGAGACACTATTATAAACAGAATAAACAAAACAAGACATTGGAGGTGGGGAGAAGATGAAACCTCTTGTGTTCTGCCAAAGTAAGAAAGACCGTCTGACCTGAAGTTGGTTTGGGAGGTAACTGCATTCTAGGGGTCTAAAAGTGTGAGAAAAAACTTGAGAGGTGGAGAATCTTAATACATGGAAGATATAAAAAGCAGGTGACCAAAAATCTGGGTTTGATGCAAAATCCAAAAGTCTATGTCACAAAGGACTTTAGGGTTTTCACTATATATACCAGGAGACATGCGAAATGCTCATCATGGGGTAAGGAATGTGATGTTGAAAGATGGAAAGATGGTTGTGGCATCTGGGAGAGATGGAATGTGGGTACTGCACAGTGTCACTAGATAAATTTAAACAAGTGCTTGTCACTGGCAGTTGTGTCCCCATGCCTATTGTTCTGACCTTGTTTATAAAAAGAAAAAATAATGGTCACGTGACTGCTCATAATCAGTGACATATTTCAGAGCTGCCATGTCCATATAAGTAAAGTCCAGCCAATGAGACTAAGATATAAACATCATGGATACTCCAGGGCAGACTTCCTAAGGAATAGCTAGCAAGCAGGAGGGTTCTCTTGTCTTCTTCTTCCTAGTGAGAATGAAGACGTAGTGCTTATTCCCTTAGATGATTTTGTTTTTTGTTTGTTTGTTGGCACAAGGTCTCATGATGTAGCTTTGGCTGGCCTGGAATTTTCTGTGTAAACCAGACAGGCCTGGAATTCTCTATGTAGACCATGCTGGCCTGGAATTCTTAGAGATCCATCTTCCTCGGTGTTCTTAATTCTGGGATAAAAGATATGTTCTACCATGCCCAGCAGGAATTTTGAAAAGGTTAACTTGATTCAGGAAAGTCAATTGATTTTATCTTCTTGCTCTTCTACTCTTGTCCAAAATGAGGGGCAATATTTCTGGGTGTTTACTTATGGCTTCTATATTCTGTTTTTGTGCTCATTCTGCAAATATGACTTTGCATTTAAGATTATCACCAACTAGTAAGGTTTCTTATCAAATACAATTCTTCCCCCTTTGTTATTATTTTACAAAATTCATAATTTAGAAAAATGAGCTTTATTCCATATATACTTGTATATCTGTGTTTATATGTTTCTGGGTTTATGTGTCTAGTGGTATGCATCCATGTATATACACATACATGACCTGGGGCTTACCATTTAGGATAGCATTGATAGCCAATTAACATTGAGAACCTTTCTGTCTCTGTTTCACCAGTGCTAAGTTCCCAGACATAAGCTACCATGTAAAGATGTCACTGTGTTGCCTTCTGAGACCCAAGATGTATTTTTTAAAATAATAATTTACTTATGTGTGTAACTTGACTTAAGAAATGGTGCATTAATTGTCTATAATTCATACAGATTTGTTTCTAACACATTTTACTTTTTATTTTATTCTATTACCAAGAAGCACTTGTTGGAATGAACAAAATGGTTCTACAACCTACCGATCACAGTTCTTTTCTAAAACAACAACAAACTACAAAAAAAGTCCTGTGATAGGAAAAAGAAGTGAATATTTACCAATACCCCTCACATTCCTCACAGATACAAACTGCAATTATAGAATAAAGCTCACCTCACTGGAGGTGGAACATGCAATGGGGTTGCTGCTTTATAACAATTTCTCTCTAACTGGGAGACTCAGTTATGAGAAACACATAGCACCATTGAGGACTCACTGAAGATTTGCTCCCTGGAGACAACCTCCAGATTCTAAACATAGCTTTATTTTCCATGAAGAAAAGAAGCCACTCAGCAGGAAGTGGAAAGCTCTGCGCAATGGGCATGTGGTATGATGATAGCCAGTGGGCCAATTCTTTTATGTAGGCAGTTGTTTTTTATCACTATTCTGCCCTGCTGCACTTTTATAATTTCAGATTTCCACATGAGACCAGTGCAAATTCATAGACATCACACTCAAATCCACAACATCTAGAGGCTATACAGCTTAGACTTAAATCTATGCCGTCTCAGTCCACAGCCTCCCATCTCTGGTGAACCTTCACTGAAGTGCTTAATGCCTCTAGCCAAAGTCAGGAGCTCATGAAAGAAGCAGAAGAATACTTTTGAACTGTTTATGAGATTCCTTTGAAGGTGATATGACAATCACTGGCTTGGACCATGAAACTGAGAACCCCACCTTGAATGGTAAAAATCTGTAGATGCCAAAAAGGACTCTATAAATAGAGCTGCTGAAGCCAAGGATTCTGCACAAATGAACAAATTCTTTTATCAGTTTTCAGCTGCTCTTATTTCAGGCTAATGTTACTCACGGTTCAATCTAATCCTAAATAACATAACCACTGCCCTGAACGAACAGTGGCAGAAAAATGCATATCACGTAGCCTTCACATAAATCTACTTTTATTAGGGAATGAAGTCAAATTATTACCCCCAATAAAAAATGTGTTTTGCAACATGACCCAAATATCTAGAAGTGTCATTTGCTGTCTCTCTCCTTTCTGTTTCAGGGCACATATATATCGCTGTACCAGCAGATATAAGCATGCAGGGGAATGGTTTTTATGACATCCAGTGATGATGCTTGAGAGAATGAAGTCTCCCAACGGAAAACAGTCAGTTGTCAATTTTTGGCCAGTAGAACATATTCCTCAATAGGTTGGTCACAAACAAGATGATGAGCTGTCTTGTTTTCTTCTCTGAAATCTGGGAGAAGGAAAGAAAGAACAAAAAAGACAATGGTGGATAAGTGGACTAGAAGAAAATTAAGTAAAAATAAACTATACTTTTTACTGAACAGAAAAGTTCAATTAGAGGGAGAAAGAGAGAGAGAGAGGAGAAATGTAGGATGCTAATTTGAACCATAGCCCCATGTCTAATGCTTTTAGCCAAGGAAAGAAGAGAAAAGCAAAAAGAAATCTGAGTCAGAGGGAAGATGTCATGGTGAGTTTCAATGGGATGGATTCCTTATTAATTCTAAAGAACACGATACAACATGGATTTAATTATACAAGTCAACCCACCCACATTCCTCTGCTGTTCTTCACACACATGGGCTTTTGAGGACGATGAAAGGTGGGTGGGGAAGAAGGGAAAAGAAGGGAGATGTGAAGTGGCTCAGGCCACAGAGAGCAGCCCTGTCCCGGGGCACAGCTTCTCAAGTCTGCCCTTTCCAATGCAGAGCTGAACAGTGCAGCTGCACCCAGCACAGGAGTGCATGCTCACATGGGGCAGCTTCCAGTGGATTCATTCTCCTTAGGTCCCAGGCCAGGTCCATTTGGTCCTTCTTACTGTGAATGGAGTTTCCAGAATCTCAAGACACAGAGAAGGAATATCATGGGAGGCAGTGGCAGGGGGAATGTGGGGGAATAGGAACTTAAAAATCTCTCACCTGCTTTTAATTTTATATGGCATGTACAACACAATCTCACCAAGAGTTTCATGAAGACTACGTCTCTACTGAAATACCAAGGAGTTCACATGCATTAGAAATCTGAAACACCACACAGGTTTTCTTGAATTTTCCCCGAGTCTTCCAAATTTTGCTATCAGCAATGGCCTAATCTCTACACTAGTCAAAAGGTCAAATTTCCTTTGATCATGACTTCATTGCTTCTTCCTGTTTTCCCATTCTATTTTTAGAAAAATCCCTCTTGAAGTGTGCAACTGTCTGAAACACGAATGACAGTCTTTTTCATGCTACCTGTTCATACACAATACATATGTTTGTATATCAAGACATATATTCCAAAGTAGATAGCTCAAGGCATCCTAGTTGAGAGGTAATCTATTTGCAGAATAAATAGGCCTATGAAGTCACAGAGTATCAGGGTTAACTACAGGCAAAACCAAATAAGTGAATGAAAAAAATCACTGTAGCCTTTCTAAGCAAAACTGATGCAATGCCGAAAAGAGTTGCTTAGCATGACTCTGAAAGGCCTTTGTCAGGCATTTGGCACCATAGATAAACATAACCAATGGACCTACTAGGACCTGCAGTGTCTCTCATGTCATGAAAATGGAAACCTGGCAAAGGCTTCATGAGCAAAGCTTTAGGGACACGGTAACCATCCTTCAGAATTCTTTAACCAGAGCTACACTGTAATATAGGTGTACAGAAAGACAATTGCTATTCATAGGCTGTATTTGGGAAGACCCAAAGGGAAGTGACTTGACCCTAGGAGGTGATATGAGAACAGGGAGGGACCTGGGGATGTGAGCACATGACCCAGTGCTCATGTGGTGATGCTTATTCATTTCACTTTCTCAGTCTCCTGGGTTACATATAAACCTAAATTATAGCTAAAAACCTAGCCTCAAGGAGATATGACTCTAACACTCTAAGTTCCACCATGTAAGAAGAGATAGTTTAAATCTGTCAATCATGATCCACTTTAAAACCTGAACTTATTTTGAGAAAAATATAGATGCACCTATAAGTAACTCTAAGAAAGAATATGTAAATCTTGTGTATTCTGTTGTAATTTTTTTATTTTGGATGTTTTTCCAAAGGATTGCATGTTAAACATTTGATCCCCAGATTGATGCTCCTGATAGGTAGTAGAACCTCACTAAAAAAGAAACCTTGTTGGAGTCCAGATTTTCATTGAAGATTAGTCCTTAACCAAAAGTGTGAGGCCTATCCAGACTGCCTCACCTATTGATCCATCCCATCTGTAGACACCAAACCCAAACACTATTGCTGATGCCAAGAAGAGCTTGCTAACAGGAACCAGGTACAGCTGTCCCTGACAGGCTCTGACAGAGCCTGACCAATACAGGTGGGGATGCACATAGGCATCATTGGACTGAGCATGGGGACCCCAATAGAGGAGTTAGGGCAAGGATTAAAGGAGCAGAAGGAGTTTGCAACTCCATAGGAAGAACAATATCAACCAACCAGATCCCTCAGAGCTCCCAGGGACTAAATCACCAACCACAGAGTACACATGGAGGGACCCATGGCACCAGCTGGATATGTAGCAGAGGATAGCCTTATCTGGTATCAATGGGAGGGAGCCCCTTGGTCCTGTGGAGGTTCAATACCCCAACGTAGGAGAATGCCATGGCACTGAGGCAAGTGGGTAAGTGGGTGGGGGAATACTTCCTAGAGGCGGGGTGGAGGAGGGTTTGGGGGTTTGTGAAGGGATAACTGGGAAGGGGGTAACATTTGAAATGTAAATAAATAAAATAACTAATAAAAATTGTGAGGCCTAAGACTCTTTCTTTTCCTTTTTTTTTTTTTTTTTGGCCAGGATTCAGAGTAAGAATTTACTACAAAATATACTCTAACCCACAACAAACTGCCCAAGTCAAGGTGACTAGTTTGTCAAAGAATGGAGCAATAAGCCAAAATAATATTTTTCTTTGATTAGTTGATTACATCAAATGATTCACCTAATAGTGGGGAATTAATAATACTATCTTTATTGACTTTCTCCCAAAAGTATTCTTAAAGGAAATGTAATATTATAAACAGGATATTGACAGTGGCATAATCCACCTGTGTTACCAAGATTTCCTCAGTTTCCTGTATTTGATTCTCCCTTTTCCACCTGCATGCATGCAAGTATGGAATTGTGATCACACTGTCTTTTACCCGCTGTCTTTCTCCAAGCTCTCCCAGGCCTCACTTTGAAGTGCAGTTATTCTCTTTCTAGAAGCCTCTCTAACTCCTGCCCACCCTCCTGGAGCTTCGCCTTTCATTTTACTTCCAATAAGGAGACAGCATAGTCCAAGCCTGAGTCAAGTACATCATTTATTTTTCTCCAGGAGTCAGATATGAAAACTGAGAATTTAACCCTCAAAGCGCTCAGTCTTGTGTTCTCAGCTGGTATTCAGTGCATGGCAATTGAAGAGTAGAACAGAGTACTGAAGAGAAATGAAACTCAGTTCATGTAGTTACAATTATACAGCCACAACAAAACTTACCGATTCTTTCCCAGGAGTTACTGGCTTGACTTTCAAGCTACATTCCCTTTAAGTGTAAGCTCAAAACATTCAAATCCATTGGCCATCTTGCCAGTGCTTATAAAACCCCATCTCATTACCTTGACATTCAAGAACCTCCTCAGCGTATCTTCAATGGATCTTTTTAAAGTTGTCAGAAAATCTCTTTTGCAATGTCTTCTGTTTAAGCATCACACAGCTACCTACCATCTTCTGAAATGCACAATAAAACTTGATAGAATGGCTTTGCATATTTTCATTTCTAACTCTAAAAGCCCCTACATGGTTTTTTTTTTTTTTTTTTGTCTAAACAAATGATCTTTTTTTTTTTTAAATTTTTATTTTCTATATTCTATGTTTACATTCCAAGGGCTTTCCCCTTTCCCAGTTCCAACCCACCATAGTTCCCATAGTTCCTCTCCCCCCCAACTATTCCCCAATCATTCCCCCTCCCCCCTCAGTTTCTTTACTAAACTGGATGCAATCTTTACATGCCCAGGGACCTCTCCTTTCTTCTTCTTGGGAATCATTTGACTTGCTATTCGTGTCTTGAGTATTTAGTGCTTCTGGGCTCATTAATATCCACTTATCAGTGATTGCATTTCATGTGCATTCTTTTGTGATTGGGTTAGCTCACTCAGGATGATATTTTCCAGGTCTAACCATTTACCTACAAATTGCATGAATTCATTATTTTTAATTGCTGAGTAGTATTCCATTGTATAAATATACCACATTTTCTGTATCCATTCCTCCTTTGAGGGATATTTGGGCTCCTTCCAATTTCTGGCTATTATAAACAAGGCTGCTATAAACATAGTGGAGCATGTGTCTTTATTGCATGCAGGGGAATCCTCTGGGTATATGCCAAGGAGTGGTATGCCAGGGTCCTCTGGGAGTGACATGCCCAATTTTCTGAGGAACCTCCAAACTGATTTCCAGAGCGGTTTTACCATTTTGCAATCCCACCAACAATGGATCTTCTTAAATGTTGTTTATCCTGTGTTTGCTTTAGAGCAAGCTTCCTGGCTACTTATTTTATGAATTTACGATAACAATACACAGAATTCTAAATAGAGTTTTAAAAGACTTAGGAGAAGCTAAAAATGTTGGTGAAACTATTCCAGCATCTAGGAAATCTTTGATTGGTAGCAAAATAAATAGAAATGATAGGAATTTTAATACCAAGAGTGAAAGCCAGCATCCTCCAACCTAGGTGGCCACAGGGGAACTAGGAACAGTGATAATAGGACCTGTTCAGAGCATGGCAAGTTGCTTCAATCTTAATATGTACTAGTTAATTTTCAAAACCATAACAAGATGGCTATCACATTGTTTTCTTCTTTTTTTTCCATTTTTTTAAATTTTTATTTTCTATATTCTATGTTTACATTCCAAAGGCTTTCCACTTTCCCAGTTCCCCCCCACCCTACATCACATAATTCCTCTCCCCACCCAACTATTCCCCAATCATTCCCCCTCCCCCCACGGTTTCTCTACAAAACTGGATCCAATCTTTACAGGCCCAGGGTCCTCTCCTTTCTTCTTCTTGGGAATCATTTGACTTGCTAATTGTGCCTTGAGTATTTAGGGCTTCTGGGCTCATTAATATTCACTTATCAGTGATTGCATTTCATGTGTATTCTTTTGTGATTGGGTTAATTCACTCAGGATGATATTTTCCAGGTCTAACCATTTACCTACAAATTGCATGAATTCATTATTTTTAATTGCTGAGTAGTATTCCATTTTATAAATATACCACATTTTCTGTATCCATTCCACCTTTGAGGGATATTTGGGCTCCTTCCAATTTCTGGCTATTATAAACAAGGCTGCTATAAACATAGTGGAGCATGTGTCTTTATTGTATGCAGGGGAATCCTCTGGGTATATGCCCAGGAGTGGTATGCCAGGGTCCTCTGGAAGTGACATGCCCAATTTTCTGAGGAACTGCCAAACTGATTTCCAGAGTGGTTTTACCATTTTGCAATCCCACCAACAGTGTAGGAGTGTTCCTCTTTCTCCACATCCTTGCCTACACCTGTTGTCTCTTGAGTTTTTAATCTTAGCCATTCTGACTGGTATGAGGTAGAATCTCAGGGTTGTTTTGATTTGCATTTCCCTGATGACTAATGATGTTGAACATCTCTTAAGGTGTTTCTCGGCCATCCGAATTTCTTCTGGTGAAAATTCTTTGTTTAGCTCTGTACCCCATTTTTGATAAGGTTATTTAGTTCTTTGGGGTCTAACTTCTTGAGTTCTTTGTATATATTGGATATTAGTCCTCTGTTGGATGTGGGGTTGGTGAAGATCTTTTCCCACTTTGTTGGTTGTCGTTTTGTCCTTCTGACAGTGTCCTTTGCCTTGCAGAAACTTTGTAATTTTATGAGGTCCCATTTGTCAATTCTTGATCTTAGAGCATAAGCTATTGGTGTTTTGTTCAGGAACTTTCCCCCTGTGCCTATGTCCTCCAGGATCTTCCCAAGTTTCTTTTCTAATAGTTTCAGTGTGTCTGGTTTTATGTGGAGGTCCTTGATCCACTTGGAGTTGATCTTAGTGCAAAGAGATAAGAGTGGGTCAATTCGCATTCTTCTGCATGTTGACCCCCAGTTGAACCAGCACCATTTGTTGAAAAGGCTATCTTTATTCCACTGGATGGTTGTGACTCCTTTATCAAAGATCAAGTGACCATAAGTCTGTGGGTTAATTTCTGGGTCTTCAATCCTATTCCATTGATCCACTTGCCTGTTGCTGTACCAATACCATGCAGTTTTTAACACAATTGCTCTGTAGTACTGTTTAAGGTCAGGGATTTTGATTCCCCCAGAAGTCCTTTTATTGTTGAGAATAGTTTTGCTATCCTGGGTTTTTTGTTGCTCCAGATGAATTTGAGAATTGCTCTTTCTAGATCTATGAAGAATTGAGTTGGAATTTTGATGGGGATCGCATTGAATCTGTATATTGCTTTTGGCAAGATGGCCATTTTTACTATATTGATCCTCCCAATCCAGGAGCAAGAAATATTTTTCCATCTTCTGAGGTCTTCTTCGATTTCTTTCTTCAAGGACTTGAAGTTCCTGTCATACAGATCTTTCGCTTGTTTGGTTAGAGTTACACCAAGGTACTTTATGTTGTTTGTGGCTATTGTGAAGGGTGTTATTTCCCTAACTTCTTTCTCAGCCTGCTTGTCCTTTGAGTACAAGAAGGCTACTAATTTTGCTTGAGTTAATTTTATAACCAGCCACTTTGCTGAAGTTGTTTATCAGCTGTAGAAGTTCTCTGGTGGAGTTTTTTGGGTCACTTAAGTAAACTATCATATCATCTGCAAATAATGATAGTTTGACTTCTTCCTTTCCAATTTGTATCCCTTTGACTTCCTTATGTTGTCTAATTGCTCACGCTAGAACTTCAAGTACTATATTGAAAAGATATGGAGAGAGAGGGCAGCCTTGTCTAGTCCCTGATTTTAGTGGGATTGCTTCATGTTTCTCTCCATTTATTTTGATGTTGGCTACTGGTTTGCTATAGATTGCTTTTACTATGTTTAGGTATGGGCCTTGAATTCCTGCTCTTTCCAAGACCTTTAGCATGAAAGGATGCTGAATTTTGTCAAATGCTTTTTCAGCATCTAATGAGATGACCATGTAGTTTTTTTCTTTTAGTTTGTTTATGTAGTGGATTACATTGATGGATTTCTGTATATCGAACCATCCCTGCAGCCCTGGGATGAAGCCTACTTGATCATGGTGGATGATCGTTTTGATGTGCTCTTGGATTCGGTTGGCAAGAATTTTATTTAGTATTTTTGCATCAATATTCATAAGAGAAATTGGCCTGTAGTTCTCTTTCTTTGTTGGATCTTTTTGTGGTTTAGGTATTAGCGTAATTGTGGCTTCAAAGAATGAGTTGGGCAGTATCCCTTCTGTCTCTATTTTGTGGAATAGTTTGAAAAGTATTGGCGTTAAGTATTCTTTGAAGGTCTGGTGGAATTCTTCACTAAAACCATCTGCTCCCGTGCTTTTCTTGGTTGGGAGGCTTTCTATAACCCCTTCTATTTCTTTAGGGGTTATGGGACTATTTAGCTGATCTATTTGATGCTGATTTAATTTTGGTATTTGGTATCTGTCTACGAAATTGTCCATTTCCTCTAGATTCTCCAGTTGTTTTGAGTATAGACCTTTGTAGTAGGATCTGATGATCTTTTGAATTTCCTCGGTTTCTGTTGTTATGTCTCTCTTTTCATTTCTAATTTTGTTAATTTGTATACTGTCTCTGTGTCCTTTGGTTAGTCTGGCTAAGGGTTTTCAAATGAATCAATGCCACAGAGTAGAAGGTTGCTTGCTCAAGTATTATTGATAAGTAATAGTAGCATCTGGATTCACCCCTTCAGTCCAAGGTGTTTCCATTCTACTTGGCATTATTTTCGAAGTGTGATTGCTTAGACAGAAAAGGGAGTCAAGGGAGAGTTAAAGCTTAAAAGTGCTGAATGAAAGACTGGCTTTTATTTTTCATATTATTTTTCAAAAGTCATCTGAAAGCTAGCACAGTCAGGATAGCAAATGAAAGGGCCCATTGAATTAAGGGAGAGAAATGTGTACTAGAGCTACAAAGAGTAATTCTCTTACATAGGATGCTTTTAGAAGCTTTCTCTGTTTATTCTGAAATTTGTTTTTAGCATCATCCAAATAGGTGAAGTTCCCATTGTTACCCTGAAAAATTAAAAGTATATTTTAGATGTTTCCTTGGTTGTTTTTGAGACTTGAAAATAAGTTAACTAGAGTACATTATAGTTTGCTTCAGTAGGGAGTGAAGAAGATGATTACAATTGTGAGTATAGTTTAAAGAAGTTGGACTCATGAGGCTAACAGCAACAATGGTAGCAATAAGCATTCCCCCATAGATTTTTCCCTTTCTCTTCTTAGGATAATTCATAAATAACCCACAAGGATTTCTGCTTTTTTTGTTTGTTTATAGCCAACTAAGTAAATAACTTTTCAAGTCCAATGACTGCATCTACATTATCAATATCACCTAACCAAGGTTTTTGCTCTTCAGTTCTTTTATGAGAATCCATTTTTACCTGCTTTCTGCCCTTGTCCCACATTTGAACATGTTTTCTTATACTAATAGTCCATGAACTCTATGGAATCCTTCTAAGACTTCAGTCTTGTTTCCAATGAAGCTCAGGTTTTATAAACACCAGACAGCTCCTTGTTTACTATATCTTTTTAAGTACTCATGGGAGGGAGGGCTGGAGATCAGAAATGGGGTTTCATGGTATGACATGTATGTGGAAGAAGCATTTAGTACCTGACAGAAGTGCTAACAGCTCCTATCCATGTCAAGTGGCTTTGTCTCCCATGCAGAACTCTGACTTCTTATACCAACCCCTCTTTGCTCCAATGATTCACACATTCTCATGCTCACCCCCTGCTGCATTTTCCTTCCCTCAATCATCACTACCAGTCTTCCACTGACAGACTCTCTGTTTACCCTTACCACATCACATGATGTGAGATAAAGGCACAATTCCTTATTTATGGGCATTTCAGGATTGCAACACTCCTTTTACAAGGTGGCTATTTGATTCCAGGGTGGATAAGCTACAAAGCTACAGTTGGCCCCCATCACAGTGTGCAAAGTGACAGAGTATTAAAGTTGGCTTTGCTTGTAAAATGGTAAATAACAAGACACAAATCTTGGAATAAACAGACCAGGGCATACCCTGAATTATGCCCTTGGTGTCCTTTGGAGTGATGTACTCATGCCAGTACATAGACACACATAGGCAAACTTAAACCATAAATGTGGTAGCTTTTATGCAGTTGTTCAGAGTACCAACATTGTCTGTTTATTGCTGAGTTCAGTTATACCACTTGATAGGCTTGCTAATCTATAACTAAAATACATTCCACCTCATAGAAGACACTAAAGCATGTAGAGGTTCTAATATTTGCATCAGATCAAACAGGCAGAACACAGTACAACTGGGGTTATCCTAGCCCTCTGTCTTCAGAACCCTTACTTTTAGACTGCAGGCTCTGACATTATTTCCCCCAAATGCCTTTACAAAGTTGGAGATTGCTATCATTTACAGGTGTCCTTTTTAATGGTACACAAAATTGCAAAATATTTTTTCTCATGATAAGTTCAAATCTGCGTGTCCCAAACTTCTTTCCTCAATCATTTTTTTTCCTTCAGAACCACCCAGGCTATGTTCTTGATCATCTTACTCGTCCAGCAAATCTGCGTAATATGAAGATAGAAAGACAACTTATAAAATAATTATTAACAAGTTATAGTCTAGTCATATGATAAAAGCCTAATTGTATCAAATTTCATGTTTTCAAAGAATACACTAGCTTGACAAATTCTCATAGAATAATATTAAAAGTCAGATTTAAAAAGCTAATCAAAGTATGGTTTCCAGTTTGGAAAAAAAATCAAAAAGAAAAAAACCTCATATGAGAAATAAGTCTAGAAAAAGAATAAATTTTTAAAAAAGCACACTAGTATTTTATCTCTTCCTATATATAAATATTCTGCATATTTTCTCAAATTTTCCAAACTGATATTATTAAAGCCAATGGGAATTCATTGGTAGTGGTGGCTTGACTCAGTGATTGCAATATATCTAAGAAGCAGAAGTAGAGTGTGGAATATTGAAGCAGGTGCTTCTATCAGCTAATTTGATCACGGTAATTGATATCTAAATTGCTTTAAACTCCCAAATGCGTGTCAGAATGAAGTCCAATGAATATGAGGGCAGCTGTAGACTCTATTCTCCATCTCCTTAGTGTTTTTGTCGGGAAAATGCCAACAAATTTATAGTTTAGAGTAACAATAAATATAAATGGGATATAGCCAAGCAAAACCATACATGGTTTAGCCAAAAGCAGATTTCTGTGGGCATCTATTTAAGCAGTCATGTCTGTGGAAACTGCCCTGAATGTAAATCTTGTTAAGTAATGTTGAACAATATTTATGAGTGTAGAAATAGTTCCCCTTGTCCTTACTTGTCCCTCTTCCCATCCCCCATTTCTTTTACTATCATTTTTCTATCTTTTCTTCTATCTCTATCCATTTGCAAAAATGCTTTATTTTTTGTACATTAGATATAAATAGGCCTTTATTATCGCTAATGCTTAAAAATCATTGGTAGTACAAATACTGACAGAAATTAGAATTGATAAAATCGAAAGGCCCAAAGTTGATGAAAATCTGTTGATAAGATACATATTAAATGTTTCACAAAATTTAGAATGGAGAGTCATTAAAAGAAAACTGGCCATAGTAGAAGTAGTAATCACAAAAATAATCTGTGATTTCAAGAATGATAATAAATGCTTGTCACTGCCAAAAGTACAAAAGCTAGGATCCTCATTTCTGCCTTTTAAATATAACTAAATGATCATTTGAAAATAATTTGAGCATATAAAAACAAAGGTGTTTAGCTGTATGAATCAAAAATTAATCACCTTTATGGAATCCTTTCAAATATGAATTTATTTAATGAATATTCAATTATTGACAAATTTCTGGATAAAATAATTTTACAGAATGTTTCTGGGGTCAAGAGGGTCATTGTCTTTAGGTATGTACTGAGAGATTGGTCCACCAGGATGCAATGGATAGCCCCAAACCTGTGCTTATAGAGATGGCCTCGTTAAACTCAGTGGTAAACAAACAAAACAGTGTGGATCAGGAAAGGATTTGTAGGGAAGAGGCAATGTAGATAGGGCTGAATAGGGGTTAAGACGGGGTTGAGGGTGAGAATAATCAGAACACATATGAAACTGTTAAGGAAAATTAGTTGTAAAACGAGTCATCAGTGTCAAACTTAAGAGTATAATTGTATTCTTCGGTACAGGACAGTCTTGGAAAAGTCAAAAGCAAAAATACATAGAAATGTGAGGTGACCATTGGAGAAGAGGCTCTGCAGTCATGCTATAAAAACATAGTGATATTGTGCTCATGTCTCCTTATGGCCTAAGCATATAGCAATCCTGGCCAGAGCAATTAGACAACAAAAGGAAGTCAAAGGGATGCACACTGGAAAGGAAAAAGTCAAAGTATCACTATTTGCAGATGATATTATAGCATACTTAAGTGACCCCAAAATTCCACTAGAGAACCCCTAAACCTGATAAATAACTTCAGCAACGTGTCTGGATATAAAATTAACACAAACAAATCAGTAGCCTCCCTATACTCAAAGGATAAAGAGGATGAGAAAAAATTAAGGAAATGACACCTTTCACAATAGCCACAAATAATATAAAATACCTTGGTGTGACTCTAACCAAGCAAGTGAAAGATCTGTATGACAGGAACTTCAAGTTTCTGAAGAAAGAAATTGAAGAAGAGCTCAGAAGATGGAAAGATCTCCTATGCTCATGGGTTGGCAGAGTTAATATAGTAAAAACAGCCATCTTGCCTAAAGCAATCTACAGATTCAATGCAATCCCCATCAAAATTACAACTTAATTCTTCATAGAGTTAGAAAGAGCAATTTCCAAATTTATCTGGAATAACAAAAAAAAACAAACCCAGGATAGGGAAAACTATTCTTAACTATAAAAGTACCTCTGGCAGAATCACCATCCCTGACCTCATGCTATACTACAGAACAATAGTGATAAAAACTGCATGGTATTGGTACAATGACAAGTAGATAGATCAATGGAATAGAATTGAAGACTCAGAAATGAATCCACACATCTATGGTCACTTGATCTTTGACAAAGGAGCAAAAAACATCCATTGCAAAAGAGAAAGCATTTTCAACAAATGTTCTGGTTCAACTGGCAGTCAACATGTAGAAGAATGCAAATTGATCCATTCTTATCTCCCTGTACAAAGCTCAAGTCTAGTGGATGAAGGACCTCCACATAAAACCAGATACACTGAATCTAATAGAAAAGAAAGTGGGACAAAATCTGGAGCACATGAGCACAGGGGAAATTTTCCTGAACAGAATACCAATAGGTTATACTCTAAGATCAAGAATTGACAAATAGAACTATCGGCAACCAACAAATTGGGAAAAAATCTTCACCAACCCCACATCCGACAGAGGGCTAATCTCCAATGTATACAAAGAACTCAAGAGGTTAGACCCCAGAAAACCAAATAACCCTATCCAAAAATGGGGTACAGAGCTAAACAGAGACTTTTCACCTGAAGAAATTCAGATGGCTGAGAAACACCTTAAAAAATGTTCAACATCACTAGTCACTAGGGAAATGCAAATTAAAACAACCCTGAGATTTCACCTCACACCAGTCAGAATGGCTAAGATTAAAAACTCAGAAGACATCAGGTGTTGGCGAGGATGTGGAGAAAGAGGAACACTCCTCCACTGCTGGTGGGAATGCAAGCTGGTACAACCACTCTGGAAATCAGTATGGCGGTTCCTCAGAAAACTGGACGTGATACTTCCGGAGGACCCAGCCATACCACTCCTGGGAATATACCCAGAAGATTCCCCAGCATGCAATAAGGATACATGCTCCACTATGTTCATAGAAGCCTTATATATAATAGCCAGAAGCTGGAAAGAACCCAGATGTCCCTCAACAGAGGAATGGATACAAAAAATGTGGTATATATACACAATGGAGTACTATTCAACCATTAGAAACAACGAATTCATGAAATTCTTAGAGAAATGGATGGAGCTGGAGAATGTCATACTAAGTGAGGTGACCCAGTCTCAAAAGAATACCCATGGTATACAGTCACTGATAAGTGGATATTAGCCTAGAAGCTTGGAACACCAAAGACACAAATCACATATCAAGTGATGTCTCACAAGAAGAAAGGAGTGGACACTGGTGCTAGAATGGACCAAAACATCATTGTGGGAGAGTACAAGAACAGTAAAGTGGGAGGGGGTGGATGCGGGAGCAGGGGGAGGGAAAAGGACATGTGGGACCTTTGGGGGTGGGGAACCAGAAAAAGGGAAATGAATTGTAAATATAAAATATATACAATAAAAAAATCAAAAAAAATTGTAAGGTTTCTGTAAGGCAAAGGACACTATCGATAGAACAAAACAGCAACAGATTAGGCAAAGATCTTTACCAATCTTACATCTGATACAAGGCTAATATCCAATATATACAAGGAACTCAAGAAGGTAGGCTCCAGAGAACCAAATAAACCTATTAAAAATGTGGTACCTGGCTGAACAACTCAAGCAAATCAGTAGCCTTCCTATACTCAAAGGATAAGCAGGCCGAGAAAGAAATTAGGGAAATGACACCCTTCACAATAGCTACAAATGATATAAAGTATCTTGGAGTGACGCTAACCGAACATGTGAAAGATTTATATGACAAAAACTTCAAGTCTCTGAAGAGGGAAATTGAAGAAGACATCAGAAAATGGGAAAATCTTCCATGCTCGTGGGTTGGCAGGACTAATATAGTCAAAATGGCAATCTTGCCCAAAGCAATATACAGATTCAACACAATCCCCATCAAAATCCCAACTCGGTTCTTCATAGAGTTAGAAAGAGCAATTCTCAAATTCATCTGGAATAACAAAAAACCCAGGATAGCTAAAACTATCATCAACAGCAAAAGAACTTCTGGGGGAATCAATATCCTGGACCTCATGCAATATAACAGAGCAGTAGCATTAAAAACTGCATGGCATTGGTTCAGTGACAGGGAGGCGGATCAATGGAATAGGATCGAAGACCCAGAATTAAACCCACACATCTATGGCCAATTGATCTTCGACAAAGGAGCTGAAAACATCCAGTGGAAAAAAGATAGCCTTTTCAACAGATGGTGCTGGCTCAACTGGAGGTCAACATGCAGAAGAATGAGAATTGATCCACTCTTATCTCCTTGCACTAAGCTCAACTCCAAGTGGATCAAGGACCTTCACATAAAACCAGACACACTAAAACTAATAGAAAAGAAACTGGGGAAGACCCTTGAGGACATTGGCTCAGGGAAAAATTCCTGAACAGAACACCAATTGCTTATGTTCTAAGAGCAAGAATAGACAAATGGGACCTCATAAAATTACAAAGTTTCTGTAAGGCAAAAGACACTGTCTAAAGGATAAATCGGCAACCAACAAATTGGGAAAAAATCTTCACCAACCCCACATCTGACAGAGAGCTAATTTCCAATGTATACAAAGAACTCAAGAGGTTAGACCCCAGAAAACCAAATAACCCTATCCAAAAATGGGGTACAGAGCTAAACAGAGACTTTTCACCTGAAGAAATTCAGATGGCTGAGAAACACCTTAAAAAATGTTCAACATCATTAGTCATTAGGGAAATGCAAATCAAAACCACCCTGAGATTTCACATCACACCAGTCAGAATGGCTAAGATTAAAAACTCAGAAGACATCAGGTGTTGGCGAGGATGTGGAGAAAGAGGAACACTCCTCCACTGCTGGTGGGAATGCAAGCTGGTACAACCACTCTGGAAATCAGTATGGCGGTTCCTCAGAAAACTGGACGTGATACTTCCGGAGGACCCAGCCATACCACTCCTGGGAATATACCCAGAAGATTCCCCAGCATGCAATAAGGATACATGCTCCACTATGTTCATAGCAGCCTTATATATAATAGCCAGAAGCTGGAAAGAACCCAGATGTCCCTCAACAAAGGAATGGATACAAAAAATGTGGTATATATACACAATGGAGTACTATTCAGCCATTAGAAACAATGAATTCATGAAATTCTTAGAGAAATGGATGGAGCTGGAGAACGTCATACTAAGTGAGGTGACCCAGTCTCAAAAGAATACCCATGGTATACAGTCACTGATTAGTGGATATTAGCCTAGAAGCTTGGAACACCAAAGACATAAATCACATATCAAGTGATGTCTCACAAGAAGAAAGGAGTGGACACTGGTGCTAGAATGGACCAAAACATCATTGTGGGGGAGTACAAGAACAGTGAGGTGGGAGGGGGTGGATGAGGGAACAGGGGGAGGGAAAAGGGCATGTGGGACCTTTGGGGGTGGGGAACCAGAAAAAGGGAAATGAATTGTAAATATAGAATATATCCAATAAATAAAAAAAAAGAAAATAAAAATTAAATTAAAAAAAACCCTCGGGGTATAGAAAATGCTGGAGAAAGAGGAACATTCCTCCATTGCTGGTGGGATTGCAAGCTAGTAAAACCAGTTTGGAATTAAATTTGGTGGTTCCTCAGAAAACTGGACATAGTACACCTCAGGACCCCGCTATACCACTCCTTGGCATATACCCAGAAGATGCTCTGACATATAATAAGGACACATGCTCCATTATGTTCATAGCAGCCTTATTTATAATAGCCAGAAGCTGGAAAGAACCCAGATGTCCCGCAACAGAGGAATGGATACAGAAAATGTAGTACATTTACAAAATGGAGTACTACTCAGCTATTAAAAAATAATGAATTAATGAAAGTCTTAGACAAATGGATAGAACAAGAAAATATCCTGAGTGAGGTAACTGAATCATAAAAGAACACACACAGTATGCTCTCGCCAATAAGTGGATATTAGCCCAAAATCTCAAAATACCCAAGATACAAATCACAGACCACTTGAGGCTTAAGAAGAAGAAAGACCAAAGTGTGGATATTTTGATCCTTCTTAGAAGGGGATCAAAATACCCATGGCTCACAGCATAGGGTCCCCAATGGAGCAGCTAAAGAGAGGACCCAAGGAGCTGAAGAGATTTGCAGCCCCATAAAAGGAACAATAATATGTACCAAGCAGTACCCCCAGAGCTCCCAGTGTCTAAACCACCAACCAACGAGTATACATTAAGGGACCCATGGCTCCAGCACATATGTATCAGATGCTTTTTTTTCAGATATCAATGAGAGGAGAGTCCATTGGTCCTGTGATTGCTTGATGCCCCAGTATATGGTAATGCCGGGTCAGGAATGTGGGAGGGGGGATTTGTAAGCAGGGAGAGAGGGATGTGATAGGGGTTTTCAGAGGAGTAATGAGGAAAGAGGATACTATTTGAAATTTAAATGAAGCAAATATCTAATAAAGTAAATAAATGTAAAAAAAACAAAACAATGGCAAAGATCAAGAGAAGAGCTGCATCAACATCTTTAGGCTAGGTAATTGTTTCTGCTGAATATGAGTATCTACTGTGAATTCCCTCAGAGTAGAACATTTTCACATATACCACCATTCATAGGACAAATTACTATTTTATTCAACTTACAGATGATTCATGATATTTAACATTTATTTAGTTAGCAGTTATATATTAAAACCAGATTAGCTGTATATTAGATATGAGGCTGCCCTGAACTCAGATTCATTTCTGCATTTCAGAGACCTTGCTCCCTCACCATCTGTCCCCCACTCACAGCTTGACTCTGAGTCTCCTTTCCTTCTCAGCTATGTGCTAGTTGCTGTGAGGAGAAGGAGAAAATATCTACTGTATACTAATTTGGGAGATCTAGTGCCTCTTGTCCCTAAGAGCTAACTCAGGGAGGGACAGAAAGAATCCTGTCATAGAGTAATATCTAATCTCCACACTTCTAACATATCTTTTTTGTTCCTTTTTGTGGAGTTGGTTGGAGAAAAATTAGAGATTCTATGTCTTCATATTTTATTTGTTTTTCTAAGATTATAATGTTTAAGGTGTCTACATGTTATTATTGTTTAAGAGTTAAGAATTAGCTCCTCTGTTCTCTAATTCCATTTCTGACTAGTCTTTATACTAAATCTTTTTTAACTGGACACGTTATTTGAAGAGGAAAGACAAGAAAAGGATCATACTTAGTGTCCTATATTACTACTTTATACTACACTGTCAGTTGGTTGATTAATATAGCAAAATGGCATAAAAGGTCTCTAACTATAACTCAAACAAATGTTAGCTAAATCCAATTCAATTTTCTTCTATTGTGAGTGTAGTGATCTGCCCATAGGAAGTGACACTATTAGGAGGTGTGGCCTTACTGGAGGAGTATAGCCTTATTAGAGGAAGTATGCCTCTATGGAGGTGGGCTTTGGCATCTCATATACTCTCAAATCTGGCCTGAGTCAATCTTCCCCTGGCTGCAGTTGAAACAAGATGTAGAACTCTCAGCTCCTTCTCCAGCATCATGCCTGCCTGGATGCTACCATGCTTTCTGTCGTGATGATAATGGATTGAACCACTGAACCCATAAGCTATCCACCAGTAATGTTGTCCTTCATAAGATTTGCCTTGGTCATGGTGTCTCATCACAGCAATGAAAACCCTAAGACAATGAGCCTTTTGGAAGGCAATAGAGCAAGAAACAGAATAATAAAAGAAGATACCCTTTCTCACATCAAGCTGATCACATCTCATTGGATTAACTTTGAAATAAATCTGAAGCTCAAAATAAATGTAAAGGACAGCTATAAGCATAGCTTGAGCAGACAGAAAGAATATACATCTACAGAGTATAAAATCAGCAACAGAGAAAGGAGAGTGGACACGGAAAGTGAAGATACCTCTATCTCCAGTGTCACCAAGTTTTAATTTTGTACTAGGTGTAGCAAGTACACACACACAACATAGTTATTCAGATATGACATATTGGGGAACTGAAGACTAGAAAGCTGGAGATGTGGACTATAAAATTTAATTGCTGTTCATTTGTTCCATGTTACCCATGACTCCCTGGAACTGCTTGCCACAAATGGAAATTTGTGGAATTTCTAGTTAGAGTGAAATGATAAAATGCTACTTTAAGTGTCTAGTGATTCTGAAAAATGCCATAGACAAACCTGTTAGGGCATACTTAGAATGAAATATTGCAGAGACATGAAATATAACCGCCCACTTGTTCATTTTACTATCAAAAGAACTCAGTCAGTATGATGGTGAATTTTGACTCTACTTGATTAGATTAGGAAAGATGGAGGGCAGTAGTGAAGCACACCTTTATGTGTTGGAATGATTTTGCAAAGGAAATTAATTGAGTGGGAAGACTCATCCCTGACTGTGGGTAGCACCATTTATAGGATGATGTCTTATATTGACTAAAACAGGAAACAAGAGAAAGCAAAAGCTGACTATGTCTCTATGTCTGTCTCTGTCTGTCCCTCCCTCCTTCCCTCCCTCTCTCTCTTTCCAGATTCAATCAGCCAAGCAGATTGCTATCTATTTATACATCCGTGTCTTCACTATGATGGACTATATGCTCAAACTGTAAGCCAAACCAAACTCATTTTTAAATCTAGTCTTCATTGTGAAACTTTAAGAAAGTGGAAAAGCTAGAGAGGCAGTTCAGCATTTAAGAACACTGTCTTCTACACGCACACACACATGCACAGGCACACTCATACATATCACATAACTACATTTATGCAAACCCTGATACATATAAAATAAAAATAAGCATATCATTTTTATGTTATGTTTATCGCATTTTAGAAATGAGAGTTGAATCTCTGCTGTCTCTTTATACCTGCACATCTTATAAGCAGGACAAATTTTGGGTTGAGTCTTTTGTGGGTGGGTTTGTGTCCCCTTCCCTCCATTGGAAGTCTCACCTGGCTAGAGGAGTTAGCTTCTTCTGGGTCCATATCCTCTGCTGAGAGTTTTCTCAGCTAGGATCACCCCCCATAAACTCTTGGAAGGCTCCCTTCCCCAAAGATGCCCCCTCATTTATTGCTGTTTTCTCTCTCAACCTTTCCCCTTCCCTACTCCTGATCTTTATCCATGTTCCCCTTCCTACCCCTCCTCCACACAGTTCCCTCCCTCCATATACTTCAGATGTCTACTTTATTTTCCCTTCTAAGTGGGATTCAAGCATCTTCCCTTGGGCCTTCTTTGTTACTTAACATCTTTGGGTCAATGGATTGTGGACTGATTATTCTGTACTTTATGGCTGATTTCCACTAATGCATGTCTTTCTGGGTCTTGGTTACCTCACTTGAGGTGATATTTTTAGTTTCATCCATTTACTTACAAATTCCATGATATCTTTGCTTTTAAAGACTGAACAGTATTCCTTTGTGTAAATGTGCCATATTATCTTTATTGACTTTTCAGTTGAGAGACATCTAGGTTATTTTCAGTATCTGGCTCATACAAATTAAGCTGCTGTAAACATAGTTGAACAAATATCCTTGTGGGATGGTGAAGCATATGTGGTATATACCTAGGAGTGGTACAACTGAGTCTTGAGCTATTCCCAATTTTCTGAGAAAGCACAAGATTGATTTCTACCAAATAATAATTGGCCCAAATTGAGACCTACCCCATCAGAGAGAGCCACCCCCTGACACTAGTGATACTCTGTTATGCTTGCAGACAGGGACCTTGCATAACAATCTTCTGAGAGGTTTCATCCAGCAATTGATGGAATCAGATGTGGTTACTCACAGTCAAGCAATAGACAAAACTGGGGAAGTCTTATGTAGGGGAAAGATCAAAGGAGCTGAAGGGGTCAAGGACACTACAAGAAGATCTACAGAGGAAACAAACCTGTGCCCATGGGGGCTCACAGAAATTGAACCATTAGCCAAAGAACATGCATGGGCTGGACCTAAGCCCCCTACCTATAGGTAGCAGATGTGCAATTGGTTGTTATGTGGGTCACCTAACAATTAAAGTAGAGGCTGTTCCTGACTGTTGCCTGCCTTTGGTTCTCTTTCCCAGGGTTGGGCTGCTTTGTCTGAACTCAGTGGGAGAGGATTCACTTAGTTCTGCTTTGGCTTGATGTACCACAGTGGGTGGGTTGGTACTCAGAGGAGGCCTCCCCTTCTCTGAGGAAAAAGGGATGGAGAAATGGGGGATGGGGTATGAAGATGGAAATGGGAGAAAAAAAAGGCGGGGGCTGTGCTCAACTGTAAATAAATAAAGAAATGATGAAAAAAAAGACAGAGCTGTAATCTAATATGGTTATGACATTTGATTGATCTTGCGAGGCAATTGAGGTTCTATGAGATCTTGTTATGTCTTGCTCTGTGATGGCTTAAATCTCAGTGGGGTTCCAAAGAAGAATTCCACACCTAATATGACTCTTTAAATTTGGCCTTACTATAATGTAAGCTAAATAAACCTTTATCTTTAAAATGGACTTTTCCATGTTACGTAAATATTAACAATAAAATATGGGGTATACCAAGCTCCTTAGCTCATATGTTAGTCAGACTTTTGGTGGTATAATAAATGTTTACAAAAGAAAATTCAGGGAGAAAGGACTTATTTTACAAAGTGGCCATGAAAGAAGGTGTGGTGGACAAGGATAGGAGGAAAGCATCTGCTAACATGCTTCCTCTTCTGTTTCTTTTGTTACATTTAGGGTCACAGACTCCTGATTTTTCTTTTCTACACTTAGGGCAGGTCCTCTCCACATCACTAATACTTTGAAAATGTCTGTATCGATACACCCAAAGTGTATTCTGAAGATCTCACAGTCACCTCTCAATTCAGTCATGATGGCAATAAAGATTAGCTATCAGATCCCATCATTTGAAGTTAGGCATTGCCCTTTGGTGATAATAAAGCGTCATTGGTTTCTTTCAGCAGGAAGAATATAACCAAGCATATTTCTTTAAGATGGAACATTTCAGAGCTACTGTGTTTATTACAAAGAATACAAAGTAAAATGGAAGGTTGCTGCATGATTTAAGATAAGGAAAATGGAGCCAGAAAAAAGCAGTAAGAATCTCCACTGGCATTGAGCTTGGGGACTCTTATGAAAGAACAGGAGCTGTAGCCACCCAGCAGCCATGGATTCCACCTAGGTCCTGAAACCATTGTGGGTTTGTTTAGCCTACTCAAGGCTTGGGGAAGGGCACAAGGAGGAAAGATTGCTGCTTCTAAGGGGATAGGAACTCCACAGATAGACAAATAACGTCAACTAAACTAGACTCTTGGAACTCTCAGAGACTTACCCACCAACTAAAGAACATACACAGGCTGGACCTAGGCCCTCCTGCTTATATGTAGCAGATGTACAGCTTGGTCTTCATGTGGGCCCTGAACTACTGGAACAGGGGCAATCCCCAAAACTATTGCCTGTCCATGGGATATGTTCTTCTAGCTGGGGTGCATTGGCTGACTTCAGTCAAAGAGGATTGATGTACCATGGTAGGAGGATACCCTAGGGGACCCCACACACACACATTCAGAGAAGGGGATGGGGGGAAGGATTGTGGGAGAAAGTGACCAGGAAGGGAGCAGTGAGCAAGATTAAAAGTGAATAAGTAAAAATAATAATAGCAATGACAAAAAAAATGAATCCCCACTGGCAACATACCTCTCTATGTGTGTGTCCAAGGATACTTTCAAAAAGGTTTGACTTAAAAGAACAGTCCCACCATAAATGTGGAGAGCACTAATCCACAGCCTGCCGTCCCAGAAGGAGTGAAAGGGAGAAAGGGAGCTGAGCACTAGCATATTTTTTCAGCAACCTGAAGATGAATGCAATGTGACTGGTCACATTCTCGCGCCAACACCATGCCTTCCATGAGGTGGACTGTATCCTCAAAGTCTGAGCTTCTTTTAGTCAAGTATATTTCTATGTCAGTAGGAAGGGAAAAAGGGGGCTAACATAGAACTGACTCCCTCTGGATGGTGCTCACCTTGCCTTCACCTTTACTGAACCTTCCATTGTAACTTTTTACAATAGAATTGGCAAAGCTGATTATTTCCTTTATAGTATTCTTCCCTGTCTTCAGGTAATATTTAATGCTTATGGTGAGCCCTTTCCTTTGTTTCTTGATTTTTCTTCTTCTTTTTTCCTGTTCCCTTTCTGATCAATGGAATTCCTTTGTACTGTTGCCTTCTCTACTTCCTTGCTTCTTGACAGTCCCCTTTATTTCAGATTATATACTCACAAGTGAGGATTTAGAGCTAGGAATCACAGATGAGATAGTGCATGGGGTGTTTCGCTTTCTAAGTCTGGGCTATCTCATCCAATAGACTATTTTCCAGATATATCTATGTAGCAGCAAATATTATTTTTCTTCAAAGCTGAATAGTATTTCATATTGTGTCTATACATACATATTATATATATTTACATATAAAATGTATTTGAGTATAATATATATAAAATATAAATACTTTATATATTTGTATGTGTATATATACACATATTCATATGTATGTACATATTATATATTTATAAATATATATTTATAAAATATGTTTTTATATAATATATATTTTATTACATATATATAATGTTTTTGTATCCTCTAGTTGAAGGACATCCAGGTTGTTTTCATTTCCTAGTTGTTGTGAATAGAGCAGCAAGGAACATGACTGAAAAATTACCTGTAGTATAGGATGTGAAGTCCCTTGGACATATGAGAAAGAGTAGTATATCTGCCTTATGGGATAGATTTATTTTTATTTTTATTTTTTTCTCCATAGTGAAGTCAAAAGTGGCCATAGCAATCTGCAACCCTACTAAAAGTGAATGAGGGTTTTCCTGTCCTCATCAACATTGCTTGTCAGTTGTTTTTTGCTCTTAGTCATTCAGACTGGGACAAGGTAAAATCTTGTTAGTATTGTGAGTTGCATTTCCCTAATTGCTAAGGATGATGACCATTTCTTGGTACTTTTCTTATTCCCCTTAATTTCTTCTTTGGGGAATTTTCTGTTATGACCCATAGCCTAGTTTAAAAATAATTTATCCTGATAGCCAGAGATAAGTGTAGCTCTTACCCAACATCAAAGAACGTTCTTATTGCAAAGACCATTGTAGATAACCATAGCCAGTGAAAATGCAGAGAACAGCTGATGCCTAAGGCTCTGGAACCATGGCAGAAGAAGGCGCAGAAAGCCTGCACATGCCAGGAGATCAGGAAATCTGTTGTGAGACTGTATCTCCTAGAAATGGTAAGAAAGCTTCACTCTTGATACCTTCACAGTGGCTGGCTAAATAAGACTTGAATAAGCACAACACAAACAGACATGCTCACCTAGAGGGGAGAAATCTCAAGGCCTGCCCCACTGCTGGGCAAAGACTGCAGGCAACCGAATGCTAAGAGTAGAAGAAAGTCTTCCTAAGAATGAGCATCTTAGATCAGTCCTGAGATCATATATATAAAAGCAACACAAATCGGACTGAGAAAGTTGTATACACACACACACACACACACACACACACACACACATTACACACACATACAATTGCATCCTTATCAATTAGGGAAATCCAAATCAAACCAAGATTTGATCTTACCTCAGCCTATGAGCATATGAGAAAAAATATGCAAACACTAACAAATGTTTTAAAGATCATGATTTTGAAGAGGGTCTAAGCAAGTGGGCAGGAGATATACTTGGGATCAATTAGAGGGAGAAACAAAACAAATGATGTAATTTTATTGTAATTAAAGGTATTAATTAACAATAATTTAATCAACAAATTCTTGGTATGAGTATACATTTGTTGTTATTGTTTTGAGTGACATTCGTTGAGAAGTTGAATACTGGGGCCCCGGCAACCCACTGACTGTGGCATTTGAGATTATTCTTGTCACCCTTGTACCAGAATTTTCTTGCCTATAAACTTGGGACACATCATGTGTCATATCTAGTTCACAGAGAACAAATGTGTTTGTTAAATGTTTGGGAACATTAGGGGATAAATACAGGCACTGGAGCAGGGCAGGCTAAGAGAGCTAAGCCAGCCTTTGCTCTTTTATTAGATCAACTGAGGCAAGTTAATATTTGCACTTGTAAATGGTGTCTAAGTTCTCTTTGACCCTAGTTTTCTCTAGGCGACAGTGGTCATTTTCTTTGTTATAATCGTGGTCATTTTTTTTTTCAGATGCTGGGTACCCACTGTTTTAAGGAGCTTTTGAAATACAAGCTGACTCAGCTGATTCTCAATGCACGCCAATGTTAAGGATAAAGAGGGAGTTCATTCTTGCATCCTCTTTACGGGTAAGACTGAATCATGGATGGACTAGCCGATCACAAAAATGATGGACTTGGGAAGCTGGAACTCAGTACTTTTGTCTCTCAAAGCAAAGTTTGCCCAGTAGTCATAGAGTGGTGTATTTATACTGCATGTTATCATTATTCAATAAAAAATCTCTCTTGGTTGATATGGAAAGTGGTAGCACTTTATTCAGGAAGTGTGAATTACAGCCACATTAAAGTGTATTCCTTGATGTGGAAAGACTGCACAGTTCCAGAATACACTAGGAAGATGTTACTCTCCATTTTGCAATGATGATGAAGAGGTTGCTATGTGGTCTAGGAGGAAGACTGAAAGAATCTAAGTGCCTCATAGCTGCTTAACCTATGATGTTTGTAGACATAAAATTCTTTGGATTGCACAAAGACAGACACCATTGCTTTCCAGTTCTGGGAAGGCACAGCATGCCTGTGTTGAGCTGGTCCTCTCCCGATGGCCTTGGTAAAATACCTCTTAGAGAGACCACATTCTCTGTCCCATTCAATCCAAATATTTAGCTTCAAGGCTGCCTCAGCTGCATTTTGGCAAGAAGTAGTTGGGAGGAGGCTCCTCTGAGAAGCCTTTCTTTGAAGTCCTGGGTGTCCTACAGTGATGTGGGGTCTGGGCCAAGCATGTTGACCTTTGAGGCATGTTTGAGGCACTCTGAGGACTGCTGACTTCAGCTGAGTGAGCCAATGCATAGCCAAAGCTCTCAGGGAAATCTCACTGTGGTTTGGATCACAGGTACTATTTCTGAGCAGTCCTGAAACAGTCCTATCTGCAGCTGAGGTGTGTCCAGGACATCTCAACACTGTGCACGTTGTAGGACATCTTGGCTCAAAGGAGGTCAAGAAATAAAGGGACTGTTATTATTGATATTAATGAAAGTCCTTGGGCATTCACTATCATGCTCAAAAAGCTGTTTGGGGGAATTTATGCTCCTGTCCTTGAAGCCTTATTCTGAGTACTATTTCTTCCAGGGACATAGAACTCATTAATGTAAAGCTATAATTGTTGCGAGAAATATTAAAAAGAACGGCAAGTTCCCGTGTTACACCCAGCTACTTTCTGCCCCGGCAGCAGTGCTGCTGCTTCTGCCTTTAGGCTAGCCTCAGCAGTGACTGGTAATGGTCTTTCCAGGTCTGGTTCTCTTGTATCACAGCCAACTGTACCTTCTCGGCCATAAACCTCCTGTGATCAGTGGTCCCAAATTCCAGTTACCCAGTAAATCACAACTCTTAAAGCTTATAATTAATCAGTCAGATTTATATATCAATAAATTCACAATACACAAGATGCCCACACAATAAGTTCAGTGCCAATTGATAATGGCTGCCCACCTAGATTAGACAAGTTACCCCAATTATTCTATCCCTATATGATATTATATTTCCCTGTGGCTATTAAAACCACACAGAATCTGAATCATCCTGTTTGTCCTTCATTTTGCTTTCTTCTCCTTTGCCTGTCTCTGTTTCTGCAACTCTTTGCTCTGCCTTCTTTATCCCTGTCCAATCACAGTCTTCCTCTTGTTTTAATATTTAAAGTCATTGGACAGGGAAATTTCTGCTCTATATAACCAATGGTGGGTCATTTTGTTCCTAGTATGTAAGAAGACTACTCAGAACAGAAAGGCTTTATTACATGGAGTTTAGATGCCTGATTCATATAGAGAAGTTGCTACACTTTTATCCCACTTCACTGATAAGAAATCTGAAGCACATGGGTTTACCAATACTTTTTTGTTGTAAACCTTCCATACATACAGTTTGTCTGAGGCTACATTGTGTGGGATACTCACTGAATACCAATATAAAGTGAAAGGCTACTTTTTATTCACCCAAATAAAGAATATTTACTTCTTATAAACTAAATTTACTTATTGTAAACTGATTTAATTTCTATAAACTGAAATCTATAGTTTTCCAGGCATGGTGGCCCATTCCTTTAATCCTAGCATCAGAGAGGCAGAACCAGGTGATTCCTATAAATCTGATGTCATTATAATATATAGAAAGCTCCAGGCCAGTCAGAATTACACAGTCAGACACAGTCTCAAAAACACAAGGGAAAAATCTGTAGTTATTTCCATAAATATGTTGTTCATGTCAGCATGTAATATATTTCCTGTTTTAATGTGATTTAATAAGATGTTTAATCTGATTAATTTTAATAAACAAGTTTCTCATCTTTAGTTCTGTGATGGTTAGCCTACATTGACAGTTTGTCTGAATTATAATCAAGCAGAAGACATGTTTGGAATAGACTGTCAAGGTGTTAAAAATAGGTTTACCTGAGGGAAGAGGACCTATCCTGAGGGCAGGCAGCACTATTCAAAGGTTTTAATCACTGGCTGAATAAAAAGGAGGTGGTGAGCTGAGAATAGAATGTATCTTTCTGTTTACTGACTAGTGATGCAATGTGACCACACTTCTGCCTCGACAGTGAGACGCACTTTTGCGAGCACACCTTCATGCTATGATACAGTGTGCCCATCAACTGTGAGACAACATACAGCCTGCTTTCTTAGTTGCCCCTGCCAGGCCTTTTGTCATGGCCTCTAAAACAAAGTGATATTGATAGGTCTGATCTATTCCCAGGGATCTTGAGATATTTTATAGTTTTGTCAATGACCTATAAAGCTAAATAGTTTGGAAATCGTTGTACTTCATTCTATTTTATTTTCACCTAGCCTAACTTTGACCACCATTGGCTTGGCATAATATTCAATGAGGAAAAGATGTGACATGTTCATCAGTGCCTGTCAAACATAGCCATGGTTTTGTCTGGCTTAGAACTTACCTCATTCCTCTTTTCTCTGGAGATAACCAAACATCTACATAAGTAAGTACATATTAAATGTATTGAAAGAAATGGTAATTTGATGCTGAGAATAATGCCCCTAAAAGTGGGACTTGGAGGAATGGGGTTACATGGCTGAGGAGGTTGGAATATAGAGATCAAAGGACTCAGAAGTCATAGGAAAACAGTATGGTTTAGGTGTTGGCTACTGAGAAAGAGCAAGCTGCACAGGAATGGAAATGGCCTCTGTCCAATGGTCCTACTCTTCTTTATCTGTCTTAGAATTGGTCGCACAAGGGAAAGTACATCATTATTCCACACTATATCCTTATTTGGGTAGACAGGATTGAACCACAAATCAATGTCATGATTGAAAGAACACGGTGAACCTTTTGGGAAAACAAAAAATCTTGACAAAACAGAAGACCAAATTATCTCAAAAGTTATTAGAAGGTACACCCTTTCATTTTCTATAGCTGGAAATATTTCTGAAATCTTGGAGTTGAAACGTGAGCTTTGAATATATTAATGCTCCTGTTCAATGAGTACATCCTCCAGAGGTACTTACATGAGATATTGTAAACCTTGGGTAATCCTTATTTTTCAGAAAGATGTTTTCCTGGTCAGTCCACAGTGGTTAGAGAAAGTTCTGGCTTGTGAAAATAATAGTTGCTGAGAGGATAAAGTTTAAAACAGGAAAAATAAAGGAAGTAAAGGGAAGAGAAGTTGTGGAATAAGAAGAGCGAGCAGCAATAGAGGGAGGAAGGCAAGAGAGGGAGGAGGGAGGCAGTCTTCTCATCTGGATAATCAGCATGTTTAGATGTTTTACACTTCTTAACTTCATGATGATATGTTTGTAATTATCAAATCCATTTCCTCATAAACTTATAAAAGTAAAGCCTTTAAATCAGTGGTTCTCAACTTTATAATGCTGTGGCCCTTTAATACAGTTCCTTATGTTATAATGATTCCCAACTAAAAAAAAAACATTTTAGTTGCTACTTCATAACTGTATTCTTGCTACTATTATGAATCTAATGTAAATATTTTTGGTTTTGATGGTCTTGGGCAACCTCTGTGAAAGAATACTTTTAAATGAAAAGCAACATTTAAGGAAAAAAAACACTGTATGTATGTAACAGCATATAAGACTCACCAGCAGATTTTTAGCCTTTTCTTTTTGTCTGAGAGATGCTTCTTTCTACAGTCTGTGCCATTACTGATTCATCTTATATTCTGACTTGTATATCCAGCACCTTACTTCTGCTTGCTCCTAAGCAGCAACAGTAGAAAGGAAATATGTGGACAGAGAGAGAGAGAGAGAGAGAGAGAGAGAGAGAGAGAGAGAGAGAGAGAGAAATCTCCCAGAGCCACCTTTAAATGCATTTTTCCAAGGCCTATCAAAATACCCTAGGAATTTGTTGTGAAATTTTGACCACATCCTAGTTAACATGAGGTTAAAATTAACAGTAACATATGTTTTTGAGATCTCAATTTGCGAAATATTAATAGAGTTCATGGGCAGTTAACTGCAATAAAGGGAGGAAATGAAGTTTATAGTGCAAGGCCCTGGGGAATACAGTCTTGCCTGCCCCTGGTCACATTCATACCTCAGAATGCAACATGGAGTGGAGGAGGCAGAAAAGAGCAACAGGAGGAAATAACAAGGTTGGAGCCAGGGGTCTCCCTTTCTCTCCATGGAGGGCCTGATGGGCCTTAGAATGAGCTGCACCCAGCCCTAGCTTATTCCTGCCATTCAGGATGTGCAAGAAGACTCACAAAACCGGTAACACATCGTGAGAGCCCAGACTCATCTCAGCATTTCTCTGAAAATGTGATTTTGGCTGAATTTGTATTTCTAATTGACATGCATCAATAAATAAATTTTTAAAAAAGATTCATAGATGATGTCCTGAGTGGACAGACAGAAGAAATGGACTTTGATACTCTATTCCAGCATATTATACATATGATACATGCATATATCCATACAAAAATACATATTAATATAAAATAATGCATAAAAAGAAATTATATTATTTGTATTCTGCTGAGTCAGATAAGTGGGTCATTGGCGGAGACGAGAAATGGAGAAAAGACATGGAGAAAGAGGAATTGTGTTGTAGGGATTTCTCTGCCCTTGTAATTGAAGACATAATGGAACAAGAGACTTCTCACTTATGAAAAGAAAAGCCAAGAACCCCACACTGGATTCATTCCCACTATCTCCCAGCTACTTGTTTATTCAACACACTGTTCATCAAGGTAAAAGGAAAAAGGTAGGGATTTGGAGTGACAACCCACAGTATCTGTAGTCTCACTTAACAGAATGGTTTCTCTAGATACTCTGCAGGTATGAGACATTGTGGTGTATGTATGTATGTATGTATGTATATATATATATATATATATATATATGTGTGTGTGTGTGTGTGTGTGTGTGTGTGTGTATGAGAGAGAGAGAGTATGTGTACATGTATACATATATGCATGCCCCTGGGGAACAAGCCATGGGAAGCAAAAAGGTCCATGGCCTTCTAAAGACTTCAAGTGCGCATGCAGGAGTGTGGGGCAAGCAGATGAGGAGGGACATCTTCAGGACTATGGGTCAGGTTAATGTATAGTAACTTTTTTAAAAAACCCAGAATATGAAAGACTCTGTGCCGACAAAGACCCTGCTAGCCTTTCCTGCCTTCCTTGGCACTTTTATACCTAAAATATGAATTTCTCATTCAAGCTATTAAATGACTCCTTGTAAGTTCTTTTTTATTTTCATTGACTCAACAAACCTCAATAAAACAAAAGGGTTTTATTATTTTAGAAGAACAGCTATGGATCTTGGATCCATGATATTTCAGGGACCCAGTCCTTTGAACTTGCAGGACTACTAGGTTCCCAAATAACAGAATAGCCCTACTCATGGCACAGATATACCAGAACCTCCATCTACCTCATTTGAAAGGCTCAGTAGAACTCTGACCACTAAGTACCTTTCATAGGAACCATCGATGGGACTAGTGACCACGTAGTGTGCTTAGATTCTAATCACTCTTGCCACAGTGAGATGAGAAAAATGCTACTACCTAGGTAACCCTGCCTGATGTATCTCACCTCTGGATCTTGTCTATTAGGCTGAGATTCTCTCTCTCTCTCTCTCTCTCTCTCTCTCTCTCTCTCTCTCTCTCTCTCTCTCTCTCTCTCTCTCTCTCTCTCTCTCTCTCGTGTGTGTGTGTGTGTGTGTGTGTGTGTGTGTGTGTGTGTGTGTGTGTGTGTGTGTGTGTGTGTGTGTGTGTGTGTGTGTATTTTTCTCATAATAAAAACTCCTATTTTATTTAACATCCCTGGTCACCTTGGATTACAGCTCTACTGAATACTCTTCTCACTTACTTCATTCTCTAGAGTTCTGGTTCTATTTTGTCTGCTAGATACTGACTAGGTTGCTTCAGACAGCTATAGCCACACAGCCATTTTAATGTTCCATATATGTTGCATGCTCTTAGCATCCAAGAATCTACAACATCCACTTAACTCTGACTTCTAGCCTTTGGCTCTTGTGCCATTGGAGCCACAGTGTCTCTAGAGAGATACAAGAAAGTGTTTACTATCATGCAAGCCTCGTTTCACTCTCATTAAAAACCTCCTGTAGAAAGGCTCCAAATGATCCTAGTTAATTTTCTTTGTGAGAATTATTTGATAACTCCTTGATAAAATTCTAGGATTATAATCTCTTTCCGTGGCTCTTGAGAACACTGAGAAATGGGAAGCGAGATTTGTTTGTTCTTTTACTTGATTGCATTTAGTGGAAGTCAGCATTTGCACAAAGGTTGTCTTTTAAATTGTGCACACTGTGTGCCTTCTGTTATCTTTTCACAGTTTCTGACCAGAGGCAATTTGTTTTCTAAAGAGAACAAACATGTTTGAAGCATCAAAGCTGCAAGAATAGCTCCACAAACCCTTCATGCAAACATTAATTTCACTGGTACATAAATGCTATGAGTAGAATTTAGACTTGATCCTTACCTACTATACTAGTACTGAGTCCTAAGAAGCTTGGGGTGTATATTAAATATTCCAGAGTCTACCATATGTCCATCATGGGTGGAACCTCACCTACCTGGTGAGAGTGATATAGTCAAGGTAAGGTTCTTGTCCTACCCATGCGGTGAATGAAACCATCTACTGTGGCACTTGATATGGGAAAGGGAATGTCACTTATAAGCATAAAGGACTCAGGTATGGTCCCCGTAGCAGATGTGACAATGTGGCCAAAATTCACCCTGATTCTCAACTCAGACTCCACATCTTCTGCTCCTTGGCAGATACCTTTAGGCAATCCAAGTTTCTCTGAAAGTTTTCATGCATTTATGCTGAAGTTCCTGTGCTGTATGGGAAGCCCACGCAATGTATGGGAGATGCATACATTGTAGATAGTAAGTATGCAAGAATTTTCAAAAAGATAGGAGCTCAGTCTTTCTTATTTGGAACCACAAAGGACTAGGTTGACTTAGAGGATTACAATGACAGAGGATTTTGAAGAGCAGAAGGACTTCACTCTCATTTGGCAGTAGGCAAACTTAGGTTCTAATCCAAACTCCTTCACAACTCTGGAACCATAATGCAGTTTTATTAATTTTCCTTGCTTTGCTATCTCTACCAACCAATCTGGGATGAAAAGTAATATGAAATGTAAGAAGTTATCAGAATTAAGTGTGAACTTGTTTCAAAATATCCAGATAGACTTCTTGTGGACAAGTACTCAGTATACAGAATTAATTTACTCTAATATAAAAACATTAAGCCAGGGTATTGGAATTACTTCATCAATATCTCTGCACCTGAAGGACTCTGAAGGATGGCTCTTTAGTTTTAGGGAAATATGTCAGAAAAATCTTTAACAAAAACCTTCCCTTCCCTTCCCTTCCCTTCCCTTCCCTTCCCTTCCCTTCCCTTCCCTTCCCTTCCCTTCCCTTCCCTTCCCTTCCCTTCCCTTCCCTTCCCTTCCCTTCCCTTTCCCTTCCCTTCCCTTCCCTTCCCTTTCCCTTCCCCTCCTTTTCCCTTCCCTTCCTTTTCCCTTTTCTTCCTTTTCCCTTCCCTCCCCACCCCTCCCCTTCCCTTCCCCTCCCTCTCCTCCCCACCCTTCCCCCTTCCTTTTTCCTCCCTTTCCTTCCTTCTCTTCCCTTTATTTCATTTTCTTATCTTCCTTTTGCCCTGCTCTCCTTCTTTTTTCTGTTCTCCCTTTCTCTCCCATCCACCCTCACCTCAGCAACCAACCCCAAAGATTCTCATGGAGCTCAGCCTGGATTTAACATGTCTATATGGTGAATGCTAACCTTACCTTGTCATCCTTCTGCTTCCACCCCTGGGTCATGCTGAGATTAGAAGCAACTGCAAAAGATTTTTAAAATCTGCAGCAGAGAGGGGATAAGTCACATCATCAGAGTCTGTAGAGGAGCAAATGTTTGAAATCATGTCCTGTTTGTCTTTTGGTAGAACCTCCCTACATGCCTCTCCATACTTGTGCAAATGGGCATACAAATACAAATGAGCACACACTTGCAGATGCATGCACAGGGAAGGGCACAGGGGCATATGTAAGGCTCTTTGCTTCACTTTGAGCTCTCACTTGTGACTACCTCTCCACTGCTCTTAAGTTCCTGCACTTTTTGAAAGGAGAAGAAACTGATGTTCAATCTTTAATTCTAATCAAAACTGCTCTGTTTATCCCCTATACTACTTCACAAGGCATTTCAGGCATTTTTCATGGGAATGGAAATAATATTTTTACCAGTAATAAATGGGATCTAGCCCCACTAGACTGTAGCTCAGTTTCAAGCGCAGAACCCAGGAGGTCAGAGTGGTCCTATCACGGAAAATTACAAACTCCCACCCCTCAGAAAGCAAAACACATTCTGGGGGCAGGGGAGGAGACTAAAAGCAGAACACAGCAGGTTCTAATATTTTTCCACTTGACTCTCCTTAATTAGTGTTGACTAGCTTAACGAAGCAATTAAGGGGCTTATTTGCTTTTTTAAATCACATGTGAAATTTAAGAAACCTTGAAATAGAAGAAATATTTGTCCCCAAGATCTTACCCCACAAGGGATATCAGTTTGACTGTTCTCCAACCACTAGAAAGCTAGGACAACCAGCCCAGCTCTCCGTGAGGCCTGAGCAAAACAGAACTCAGTAGCCAGCTGCACTTGCATCTTGGATGCCCAGCTAAAACCCCTGCTGAAAGCAATAGCAGTGGCTCATCTCTTACTAACAACTTCAACAAGAGTACAAAGACTGGCATCTAGCACTGAAGGTCATGTACTAGCAAGTGTGTTGCTCATGTCTCTTACATTATTTCCACTTAAATATTTAGGTCTTCCTCTCTTCTTTTCATGAGAGGAAGCAGACAGAGAATCAGAGGTAATGAGCCTACCCAGGCTCACTTGCGTGGCAGTAGTGTGAACTGAAGGACTTCTCACCCCATAACACCTGGCTCTTCCACAATACTAATTCCCCTGTGTAAACCCTCAACCATGAGAACTGAGGCTGACATAGGCTGAAAACCACTAAATAATTACATTTATTAAATACGTTTACATTTGTATCTAAATATATTTTAAACAGCATACAGGGACAGCGAGCCCTGTTAAATGTAGGCTATTTTATTAACTTCATGGTTGATTTATTTTTGAAATTTATATGTATGCTTCATCATTTATATAAATTACTAACAATAATTATTTTCATCATTTGTGTATTGAAATGAAATGGTAAACATATACAAACATATAATTTATGAAACACAAATTAAAGATAAACATACATGAATATATAATACATAAACATGATATATTTCATAAAATAATGTAAATTCACAATTTGTGATGTAACATATAGCATGTAATATAAAATGCAATATTACCTAATATAGTGATATATACAGCTTAATATAGTATTTATTTGAGATATATCATAACAATTACATCTCAAATAATTATGCATATTTGTTTATAGATTTGTCATATACCATCATGCAGTATTACTATAGTAAATAATATTCATTCACAGTATCCTGTAGTAAGGTTGAAAACAATGATAAATATCTCTGGTCAGGAGATGACTTGGTACTTACTCTGAAGTATGAAACCCTTATTTCAAATCCCAAGCACCCATATATAAACTTTTGCATGGGTGTGTGTACTTGTAACCTCAACTTTGTGGTTGGGGGTAGGTGAATCCTAAGAGCTCACTTAGCAAGAAAGCCCATCTGAAATGCCAAGTTCCTGGTTCAGCAAAGAGACACTATCTCAGGGCAATAAGTTAGAGAGTGATCTAGGTAATAGAGTTCTGCTCTAGCCTCTGCATGCACATGCATGGGCATGTGCACTCATACACTCATATGCATGCACCACACACACACACACACACACACACACACACACACATATCATCAATACAAAAATGAAATAAAATTAAATGAAAATTTGGAAATATGTTATATAGTAGGACAACAATTGAGTGCTACATCATTTAATATAGAGGTGTCAGTCCTGGGAAATAAACATTTGTTGATTGTCATTTCTTTAGGAACAGTGCAGGGTATCTTTCATGTCGCCACCTCTAGACCTCAACAAACCTGCAAAAATAGTTTTCATCCTTGGAAGAGCAATGGAAGCTGAAATCACGCGAACAATTTTTTCTCTTTAGAAAACAGAGTACTAGCAAAATATGTCATAAATAATGTTCTAATAGATCTTTATAATTTAATAATAATCATATACCTTTGGAGCTGGAGATAAGTCTCAGAGGTTAAGAATACCAGCTGCTTTTCCAGAGGACCTGGATTTGATTCCTAAATGCTTTCATGGTCTGACAACTCCAGTGCCAGGAGATTTGACTCTTGCAGGCACTGTGTGAACATGGTGAACATGCATGCATACATACATACATACATTCAGTCAAAATTCACATACACATAAAAAACATGAGAAAATCATTTCTTTTTTCTATTCTACCAAGTCAAATATGTGGGTCAGTGAAGAAGAGAAATGGAAGAAATACAAGGAGAGAAAGGAATTGTGTTTGGGGACTTGCCCTGCCCTTGTATTGAAAGCATTACAGAACTTGGAGCTTCTTACTAATGGAAAGAAAGGCCAAGGAACCCCATACTGCATCAGACCCATAGTCTTTCAGGTTTTTGGGGGCGGGTAAAGAGCAAGAGGCATGAATTTGGAGCGACAGCCCATAGCACGTGTCCTGGTGTAGCTACATGTAGTCTGGGTGCCAGAACCCCTGCAGTGTGATACCCTTGTGACCAGAATCCATAAGCTCAAAGCATTCTTTTGAATTCAGTCTATTTTCTCCTTGCCTCTAAGATTGCTGTGTAAGTGCTTGATACTGTAAAGACTGCCAGAAACAAGACAGATGGGGAGGAGGTGCCAGATGGGCACTGGATCAACAGTGCCAACAGTGGGGGGAAAAAGCACTCGAGTCCATGGAGATCTCCTAACTATTTACCAAAGGGGGAGATTGTTTATTTTCTAGGTATCTCCCAAAGAGTCCATTTATGAGCTCCATTTATGACTTCAAACAAGCTAGCTGGCAGAGACATGGCAGCAAAGATAAGGAAAGGACTAATTAATGCTCTTGCAAGATGTTTCAACACTCAGATCTATAACTACCCAAGTTGTGTTCTTAACCACCAAAATTTATTTTAAAATACAAACTTGCTTTTAAGTATCTTTTAAAATGTGGCTAATAGTTTTATCTTGTTCCTGGCACCATTTCCTCTTCTTGATAGGGTTATAAATAGGGTATTCCACTTGGCAAGAGTCTTGACCGTGGCATTGCTGCAATGGTTCTATAGTTACTCTAACAAAACAGAACATAACTGGCATATTTCCCCTCAAACTTTCCTAACATTTACACTGCCATCTGCATACTTTTCTTTTGACTTCACTCAGAAAATCACATGCTCTTCTGATGCATACCAGAGACTTGGCTATGTAGACATTTGGTGGGGGTGGGGAAGGAACTCAAGAGAGAACGGGGAGAATGAGCAGCATTTTCTCATTTCTGATGTCAGACACTTATTACCTTCACCACTGAAGCCATTTGTAAGAGGTACATAATCAGGCTTTCTTTGTGGTCAATTCTGGATAGGGGACAAAATTCCATGTTAATGTGCCACTATTAATAACAGCGTTGCTTTCTTGGGGGTTATATAGTTAATTTCCTACATTCCAATAAATCTATAGAGAAGTGTACCGATGGAGTGTACAGTCTCTGTGTGTGTGCCCATGGGTATGTGGATACAAAGAAAATCAATGGTGAGTTTTACAAATTAAAGTGATTAAGTTATAATTAAAGACTAAGAGCAAATAAATTTTCATTGCTGATATTTGAAATAAACATTAGATAATGTACATGATTGTGTAAGGGCCTGAAGAAGATAGAAAATACATTCAGAGAAAGACATAAAAATACACATGTTCACAAGTATGTTTCTAAGATATCTGAGGCCCCCTCAGTCCATAGCTGATTTTCACCCACTCTACAAGTTTAAAAAACAAAAAAGAAAGATAGTTTAGGCACTGGTTTAATGTTTTTTGGATTGTCTGTTGGTTGGCTTTTTGATTGTTTGTATTTTCTTTGTTGGTCTGGTTTGGTTGGTTAATGGCAAAGAATTCTTTGGAGTGAGATATCTGGGCAGGCAAAATGAAGAAATTGTGAAATTGTATAAATTACCCCATGAGCATCACAGGGTTATTCAAAGCATTAGTTTAATGACTGTCAAGAAAGTCTTCTTTTTTAATCTCTTCATCCTGCATCCTGGAGCAAAGGCCAGGGTATTGTGTAATGATCCTGTGTGATTTCCATCCATTGCCTGAGTTTCTGTGGGTAAGAATTTACCATCACAGAAATGATCCAGAACTTAATTGTGAAACCCTTTTGGTTGTAAAAGAAATCAGTGGCCGGGCAGTGGTGGCACACGCCTGTAATCCCAGCACTTGGGAGGCAGAGGCAGGAAAATTTCAGAGTTCGAGGCCAGCCTGGTCTACAGAGTGAGTTCCAGGACAGCCAGGGCTATACATAGAAACCCTGTCTCGCAAAACCAAAAATAAATAAATAAATAAATAAATAAATAAATAAGAAATCAGTGACTGGTGTGTGGTGTAGGTTACTGTGTGTGTATTGCTTTTGCTGTTTTTGGATTTTTTTTCTTTCAAAGTATTTTAGGAAACTGCTTACGCAGTTTAGGACGACTGTTTATTGCCTGTGGTTTTGACAATTTGATCTTCTATCCTTATGAATTTAGGATCTCCTTAGAGTCTCAAAAAGCAAAAGTTTTATCTTGGTTTTAATATGACTTTAAGATGTAGAAGGGACTGGACTTTATATGTAATTGAGTGAAACAAAGCCATATTAAGAATATAATATCTTATGGGCTTGAAATAATGCAGACAATATGTTTGATGAGCTATTTTGGTATAGTCATTCTAAGTTTACTTAAAACTAAGAAAATCTGACTTTGGAAAGGGAAGAGAGGGGAGAGAAGGAGAGATGGGAGGGAGAGAAGACAGGAGAAACATTTCTTCCAAGGCTCATCTAGTTAATTGCACCACGTTTAATCTCCAGCACTTGTTACATCTATACATTTTAAATATTGAATATAAGCATTATATGCTATCTCAGGACTAAGCTTTGCAAAAAGTGCCACCTGTCTAACACCTAAGAAGATAAAACATGTTTAATAAGTAAAAGAATAAACATCTTTTTGACATCGAGAGCTCACAAATTTGTTGCAGAGCAAACTTCTCTTGCAAATGAAAGTAAACATTTAAAACCCAGGGTTACCTTTTAAACTGTGGAGTCTCCAGATGTAGGAATCCCAATCTTGAGGTAATATTTGATCCAATTCGTTTTCCTCTTTCTTTATCTCCTTTACCCCTGAGAATTGTTTTATTTCATAACCATTGTTCAGTTATCAAATGGATTACTTTACCTAAAACTTTCCCGTAATCTCCAAGTTTGTCTATTGATGGGCCAAGAATACTTATGCTATTTACAAGGCTGTGATAAATATCTCACAAGATTGTGTGATTGTGGTTTTGTATGTGTCCTAAAATACTAAAAAGAACTCATGTTATCGTGTAAACGTGACAGGATGGATGTAGTCATGAACAAGCACTAACTATGATGACCTGTAAAAGACCTGAAAAAACCTGTACTAAGTGTCAGACATGAAGGTAGTAGGGGGAACTAGTTGGGAATAAACGGTTTGGTAGGAATACAAGGAGACATGAATGAACATTGAAGTATAAATAAGTTCACTGTACATGTATGAAATTGTCTCTGCTACTCAATGATCTCATCATTGGCTTTGTCCAAAATGGTAGCCTCTGGCTACATATGGCCTTTAAACTTTCAATTAAAATGAAATTACATTAAATCTTGAGATAATTAGTTGAATCAATCAACCTTTTAAATGTTCCATAGCCATCCATGCATAGCCAATGGCTATCCCACTTAGTCATGCTAATTATGACATACTTTCCTTATCTCCAAAATTCTGTTAGACAGAAAAGGCTGATGAAAAGCCCTTTAATTCTTCCCTTCAAAAATCTAATATGAATTCTTTACTGCATATACCTGGGTTTGTTGACTATAGTAAGTTTTCTTAGCTGGGAGACTCTTGAATCTCACTATCATTTAAGATTCATAATGCTTATTCTATTCTCTAAACATATTTTTATATGTATTCATCCAGATTTATGATACCTTTGCAACCTTAGGCAGCTCATTATACCTCTATTACATATCTGCTCCATTGTACTTCTGACCTTGGTCTTTATTTTCAGTCCTGATGGTAGCCTAAGCTTTTGTTAAGATTTGTGGATTGTTTTATCTTTAATGATCTCTGGGTTTTGTTGTTTGGTTTTGTCATGTTTTATTTCATTCTTCCCCACGTTCCCCAATATTATATAAAGAGCTAAGAAATAAAAAGTGGAAAGGGCACATATAACAGATTTTGATGGAGAACGGGAAGAAATATGGTTAGCTATCAAGAACAGAAGAATGAAGCTGGTGTGGGGGGGGGCACACATCTTTAATCCCAGGTCTTGGGAAGCAGGGACAGGCATATCTCTCTGAGTTTGAGGCCAGTCTGGTCTGAAGAACAAATGAGTTCCAGAACAGCCAGGGCTACAAAGAGAACCCAAGTCTCAAGAGAAACCCTGTCTTGATTTAAAAATTGAAGGAGAAGATGGAAGAGAGGGAAGAAAGAAGGAAGAGAAGAGTAAGAGGAGGAGGAGGAGGAGAAGGAAGAGGAGGAAGAGGAGGAGGAGGATGAGGAGAGGGTCCACATACTAGCTAAAATCCTGTATTTAGAGTCTGCTTCTCCCACAAAACATCATTGATCTGTGTACAGTAATTATTCTCATTAACCTTGTTTTTATACTTATAAATCAAAAATACTTATGTTCATTATATAGGCTATTATAAATCTCCCACAAGGCTATAGATTGTGGTTGTGTGTGTATCCTAAAATACTAAAGAGAACTCCTGCTGTCATATGGACATGAAATGGCTGACATAATCATGAACACACAATCTGTACAAGGCCTGGAAAGACACACGTCAAGTATCAGCCATGAAAGTAGTAGGGGGATGGGTTGGGGATAAGGAGGATTGTAGGAATGCAAGAGGACATGGGTGAACAAAGAATTTTTAAAAATATTCACTATACATGTATGAAAAGGTCAAAAATTAAATTTAAGAATATGAAAAACAGAAGTCTCATACATATGTTTAGGTAGTGACTATAGTTATGGTCTAAAAGAGAACACTGTGAGCCAGGAAGAAGCATATGGCCCTGGTGCCCCCACTAACACATTTTCTTCTGACAAAGTTCCAGTAGGCTCCTTGTGCGTTATCCACAGGATTCTCTTTTTATCTAATGAAAATATTTATGTATCTATATGCCTCTATAATATTTTTGTATCCCACCCTCTTTGTAACATAGTCATGGCTGTTGAATGTTTGCATTTTTAGGCATTCCTTCTTCTTTTGAAGAAATCCACAAAAGAAAGAGCAAAACACTGACAGGTTTTCTAGGCTATGATTTACAGGAATGAATTCTAAAAACCGAGTGGACAACGACCAAATCCAATATCAAATAACATCTTTAAAACAGCCTTTTGTGTCTTGTCCAAGACAGATGAATGAAGATGGGGTAAGCACAAATGCTTTAAAAATTAAATGAACTCTATCTGCTCACCCCCAAATTGTGTATGTTGTCAAGATACTTCAGGTCTACCTCTAAACAAATATTAATTGGTAATTGTTTTAGAAATGTTATATACAACAATACTATTAAATGTAACCCAACCTTTATATCAAAATAGATGCAAAGATTTAAAAGATAATGTCAAAAATTATGTGGGAGCTATCAGAATTTAAATACTTGGTGAATATTAGAAGAGAAAAAATGTGTTTTGTGTGTGGTTTTAAACAATATGAAGCTAGAGAAATCAGGAAATGAAAGAATGGCAGGAGTAGAAAATGTCATCCAGATTTCACTTGTCAAATGATTACATGATGGTTTTTAGGCTAAAGCCCTGTGTCAGTAGATTCTCAAGCAACATTAAGGGAAGCCTGTTGCAAGCAGAACCAAAAGACTCTCAGTCTTCAGCTTTTCCCACTATTCACTTGGTAACAAGATTTATAACACATCATAGAAGATTATGAATCTTAGTTTCTTCATATTGAATAGACTGATAAATCTACCAACTTTCTGAGTTTGATTCTTCTCAAGGAAATCAGCAAAGACACATAGACTTATTTCTTGAATGCAAAATGTTGCTTTATTTTTCCTTCCTGGAGCAACATTGCTTTGACAAACAGACATTTTATAATATGCATTTAGTAGGGTGATGATATACACACAGTGTGACTTTCACATTTGTGAGATTGAGATATTACTTTATAAAATGGCAGTGAATGAGAAAACCCAATTCCCACAGTTATTTTCAGAGTCTGTTTGATCCCTTTGCTTATTCATTTCTTTAATTTCTGTCTATTAAATTGAAAGCGACCC